>JBAMYA010000011.1:3502209-3536213 GCA_037176975.1 Arrhamphus sclerolepis
TAAATGAAAGTTTAGGCTGGACTGATGAAGATTTTCTTTCCTTTTTTTTGGTGAATAGCTGTGGTGGTGCAACAAAAACAACTGTGGTCAACTAAAACAATTTCTCTTTTTTCCTGCAGCAGGTTGGAATGTTAAATAAAAAAAACGGATCTGTTGCATGTCTGTGATTATTAAATCTGTTGAAAAAACAGTCTCCGAGAGCGGTGAATCCATCTTTTTTTTTTTTTTTTTTTCATTCATTCATTCCTGCCAGGGTTTTATAGCGGGTATACCTTGCTATGTTTTCGGACCACACTGCAAAAAGGTGAACAGAGGGTGCAGAGAAGACACAGAGTCATGACCGTGGTTGGAAAAAAAGAAAAAGAAATTAAATGTGCCATTATGCCATTTTGTGTAAGCCACTCCTCATTATGATATACATTTTATTATCAAGCTAACTATCAAAGTGGGTTAAAAATCAGCACACAAAACACTTCCTAATTACTCTTTTTTTACTTTAAAGTTTTCCAAATTACAAAATAACATGATTTTCTACTTCATCTAAAAAAAAAAAAAAAAACAACAACAAAAAAAACATATTTATGACTGTAGTAAGCATCACTGATTTTTTTGCTCTAACAACCTTTTAGACATGCATACTGCTGAGAAATATAAAAATATAAATATAAATACATCCCATTAATATTCTTAATGAATCCAAGACTAAGATTTGAAATATTTTATCATAAAAGAATTAAAATGCAGTTGAGTACGATAAGGCATTAAGATGTATCATAAGAGCTGTACAGAATCCTAAAGTAGAGGTATTATTTTTTTAGTGTAATGTATAGAAAACTAAAAAAAAAAGGAAGAAGAAAAAAATCTAAACTAAAATTAAGTTGTAATAAAATCAGATTTTTTTTTCCAACACAAAGAACACATTTCCAAAGAAAAGAAAAGAAAGAAATCTACAAATTTCAAGGAAACATATCAACACAAAACTGAAAAAGCACTCCAGTACAAAACCAGGTTTTGCTTACAGCATACCAAGTGGTGTTGCCAACTCCTGCAAATACTTCTTTTCCTGACTTGTGACTTTATAAGCCCTTTCAAGAACACGCAGCACTCACAATATAACTCAAAGCAACTAAAATGTCCAATGGACAAGTGACCATTCATTACATGATTGATGCGGAACAACAATGCCAAAACATGTGCTATACAGAGTTAAATGACTAAATCTAATGCATAAGTTTCACTCATTGGACTGGTATGGAGAGGGAACAAAAGGACTATGGCAATGACAGTTACAATCAACTGAATGGCGAGAAATGTAGAAAAATTTCTGAATAAAATCAACACCTTCATAAATATTATTGTTTACAGCTAACTAACTTAGTGGAACCGCGAAAATTTTTCTTTTGTCATGACAGTTCCCTAACAATAAGCATGACCGAGCTAGCTTGTTTTCATGCAGAAGGTAGTACTCAGGTGCAAGAATTGCCATGTCAGAAGCTGAAGTGTTGATTAGCAGTTGTTCCTTTTTTAAAAGGCCAGACCCAGAGAGGAAGACATTCCAAGAAAACTCAAACCTTAATTCTTACTGAATCCAACAACAACAGTTTAAGGTGCTTGACGCTCCTGAATACAGCTCTCCTTTTATTTCTGTACCTTTAGGAAACAAACACGTACATCCCACAATTCCATACCATCACTAGCACATCTAGCATGGTCTTCTGTCCTGATCACCCAAGTAAACTAGCCTTACATCTTTAAATCAAATGCCAATCTCCATTTTGTAAAAGCAAACATGCAAGAGGAGCCCAGACTTACGCACACCCAAACACACAACGTTCTTTCTAATGCTCTTCTTTATTTATTTTTTTTTAAATCTCTCTTTTTTTCAATAGTTATTCTCTCCCTGCAATGCAAGCCATTTGGATTCTTAATAAGAGCTGCAAAAATGGAGGTAAGATCAGAGCTGGTGTGAGATATACAGTACTTGGTGCACTTGCAGAGAGCAGCCAATGCTCAGAAGGTTGAGGGAAGGACAGACAGAGAGAGGACAGAGAGGGGAGAGTAATACAGTAGATGCTCACAAAACCCCTTTCGTTGGAGTTCTAAATGCAAAGGAGCATTCAATAATATCTGCACAACACATCCAAGTTTGTCATTAGCGTTAATGAACCAGTCGCAGCCACAAAGATCGAATTCAGTCCGTTAACGCAGCTCTTCCTATTTTCTCCTTTTCTCTGGAGCTCTACCTCTGCAGCTCTGAGGTGAAACGGCGCTTGGACGCCGGCAGGTGTTAGTCTTCCCCACTCTTAAACCTACCTACAAGCAGGGATGTGACAAAACTGAAACTGGATCGGCATCTACAATTAACTTCAGCCTTCTCTAACCTTACCCTCCGCTCAGAGACTCAGGGTGGCTGTCCACTGTTAACTCTGGGACTGTGGTACTGCAATGCTTGAGCAGTCTGTGACAAGCAGGTCCACGACCGTGTTACCGGTGACATAGACAGTGGGTGTTGTAACCATGTTGCTAAGGGAGACAGAGCTGCTGGAGGCCACATTAGAGGTGACAGGGTTCGGGGCAACTTGGCTGTTGCTGTGGGTGCCCATGTGGCCCTGGAGCTGCGTGGGCGTCTTGCAGTGGACACCACACAAGTGGCAGACGAGAACACCACCGGAGGCCGTGCCGCCAAATCCCCCTGGACTCTCCTTCCACTCCTGGCCGTGGTGCTTTTGGGCATGAACACGAAGGTATGTCAGCGTGGTGAAGCCTGAAGGATGACAAGAGTTGTTTAAAAGATAAACGGTCATTAAAAGAGATCAGCAGCACTGAAACAGAAGTCTGAGACAGAGTATAAAAACGAGAAGACTATGAGTAAGAGGCTGTCCACAATTCAATTATATGTGTTTGCTACATAATATCAACATACAGACGTCAGGAAACTACTTAGAAGAAGTGAGTCATAGATGTAGTCCTAGATGGACTATACTGGCATCCCAAATCTTAAGACATGAGGGCCCCAATGCCTGTATTTTTTTTTAACCACTTACTTTATCTACATGTACTCAGTGTAAAGAAACCAAACAAATAACTTACTGCGGTTACAGAGATGGCAGGCATGGTGCTGCGACTGGTTGTGCACCCTCATGTGATCTGTGATGTAAGCAGCCGACAGGAGCTTCCCACAGATGTGACACGGCACCTTCTCCTCGTGACGAATCATATGCGCACGCAAGCGGTCCTTCGTGGCAAAGCTAGACTCACATGTCTGAAGACAGACGGAAACAGAAGTTCCAATAATTCTGCAACAGATTTCCATGAAACTCATCCCTCTTCATTTCACTGTCATTACGCTTCCTCGGAAGCCGTTATGATAACCATTCTTTCACTGAGCAGCTGAGCTATATATGCAGTCACAGATGCATGATGTGCCTCACTGATGAAATCTTTATGAATCTGTGAGTAGATTTGAGAATTAATTACTTCCTTACTAAAAACCTACTCCGGATTCACGAATGTTGGATTAAACTAGGATTTATTCCTGAGAGCATGTGCATGTTCCACCATTATTTTGCACAGCTTCTTGGGTTATACTAGAGCCGACCACCACCGCTTGCTTTTATGACATCGTTGGTGCACTCCGTGACGGCCTAAGTCTCTGCGTGTGTGTCTGTCAGCAGATGAAGACACTTTAATCAACCCACAAAAATTTTAAGAAACACGATCTAAAGCTGAAATACAATTATTCTCATGTTTAAAACATGTTTTAAAGTCATCTGCATTTTGTGAACATAACGGTACATATAAGGCATTAATGTTGTAAAACCTGAGAGGTCAGAGGAGATTTTGTTTGTCGAAATTCAGAACTACAGATGTTTGCAATGGTGCCGAAGTACTTGTAAATGTAAAATCCTTCTGCTCAGTTTACACCCTCATCCGTTTTGCTTGTTTCATGAATGAGGCCCATTGTACGCTTGGTGATTAGGCACGTCTTTCTTGCTTGTTTAAATATCCAGATCTGAGATGCAGCAAACAAACATATGTCACAGTGCGATGACAAAGAAATGCTGCATGTTTTCTGAATCAAACATATAGTACCCACTTCATCCAGATGACTTGTCATGGTACCACTTTCAGTGTTCCTTTACTTTACCAATAAAAACGTGACAAGAATCTAAAGTTGACAACACGATTGCACATTAAAGAAAAAAAAAAAGGTATAGCAGTAAATAGACGTACAGGACATTTAAAGGGTCGCTCTGAGGAGTGGACCTGTCTGACATGACTGTTGAGGTGGTCAGGCCTTTGAAAAGATAGACAGGAGAACATATTAGAATAGAAAAGAAAGATTAGTGTCTTAATTGCATGTGACTGTTCCACAGCATCACCTGGAGAAAGCCTTGCCACAATGGGGGCAGATGTAGGGCTTTTCTACACCACCCTGGTGCGAGCGCACATGGTGACTCATGCGGTCCTTTCTCTTGAAGCGCTGCTGACAGATGGGACAGGAGAAAGGCTTCTCGTCTGAGTGGGACAGGCGGTGGCGGTTGAGATGGTAGACATCTCGGAAGGCCTTCCCACATGTCTCGCAGGCGTGGTTCTTCCTCACTGGGTTTGGGTTAGGGTTTGTGGGCCGCTGAGGCAAAACAAACAAGCATAAAGACATGCTACAGAGTTTAGATCTGAATTATCTTCTGTGCAGAATTAACGTCAATCACTTAATACGAGATATACTGTGCCAACGACTTTAACATTCTGATATCTTTTCTCAAAACCATGCAAATACATACAGACAGTTATAACATAACTGATTCAGATGACCAAAGCTGCAGAACATGATTTGATCAACATTCTAACAACTGATGTTAGATGAATTAATTCCTGCCAGGCTTCAAGTCTTCATCTGCTCGCACACAGTTCGTGTTACAGAGAACATGCAGGGGAGCATGGGGGGCTTCTAGCAAAGTGTTTCTTAAACTGGGGACCAGTATCAAACAGTGGAATGGAATTTACTGGTCCCTGAACTGATTAGTGTTCATGGGCTTCTCATGAAATTTAACACACAGGAGAATTTTAGTCAAGCAGTTGACGTGGTCAGGCAGCTTAAGAAACAACATGCTTGAAGGTCTGGGGTTGACGACAGCCGTCTCCACAAGGCCCTGACCCACCTGTACTGTCGCCCCTGTGGCCATGACGACAGCAGCAGGAGGCGGAGCATGAGGGTTAACGCTAGCCATTACATTTGGCATGGCAACCCCTTCACCATCCTGTACACCCAAGGGAGGCTGCTGGGCACCCGCCAGCACGCCGGGAGGGGCGAGAGGGGGAGGCGCGGAGAGGTGCAACAGGGACAGGGGAACACTGGGCCTCTCCACCCTCCCTCCGGCCCCCACCGCCATCGCCGGCAGGGCCGCTGCCGCCACCACCACCTGGCCGGCTGCTCCCTCCTTTGCTCCCTCCGCCTGCTCTCTGGCCCTGTCCTTCATGCGTACCCCAGTGTGGACCGACTGGTGCCGCCGCAGGTTGTAATTGTTCTTGAACTGCTTGTTACAGATGGCACAGATGTGTTGCACGCGGGCCGGCCGGGACACTGGTTTCACTGGAACCGAGAGAGCCGGGAGAGAAGAAAAAGAAAGATGGTGATTTAGAGGACTCTCGTGTCTTTAATCGGTAATTTACCTTAACCTCTCATTGTTCACAGTCAAAGAGAAACACAAAGCACAGAGGTGATATGAGATTAGCAAGAGGCTAGAATTTGCTGGTAAATGCTGACTGCCTTGAACTTCTGCATCCCTTTTTAAAATAATTATTTACATCAGAATAAAATCTAAGCATTAGCTGAGATGTTATGCGCTACATTAGCTCTGCAATGCTCTAGTAAAGACAAAGTACAGATCACAGGACTTTAAATTACTGGTAATTGAGTAATTTATGAAGAAAAATTCCAAAGCTGCTGCGTTTTTAGTGTTTTATATCACCGACGTAATCTTGACCATCTTTACTTTAAGCAACTAACTGCACAAAGGCAAAAAAATGATTGAACATTATAAAGTAAATAAATTAGGTAATATTTTGAAGCTGTTTTAAATAAGCAGATATTTTTTATGGTCCAGCGATGTCAGAGAACAAGAATACCAAATCTCCCTACTCTTGCGCATACAAGGTAAGGTATAAAATCTGATGATGGTCACACATTTATAAATATTATTGTGTCCCAGGTGTCTCTTCATCTGGGTTTTTATCACCTGGTTGGCTACGGATCAAGCACCGGATGACCCAGTTTAGTAATATGTTCCTGTCAGAGCTCCACAGGTGTGGAGGGGAGAGTAGTGTCCCTCACCAGGAAGGGGTTCCTCACTGAGAGCAGTGGTGTCCACAGTTGAAGGAGGTTGTGCTATGTGCTCTGTGGGTGGGGTCTGGGGAGAACTCGTATGCACTTGCATGAGCTCTGATTGGAGGCTCCCCTCCACTTGGTTTTGGGTGGGAGTACTCTGGAGAAGCAAGGAGAAGGCCATCACCAAATGTAAACACAAGTCACAGCATTATCTCGTTGAGGTGCAACGTAGTAACACAAGATGTGAGGGCTGCAGGAAGGCTGGATACACAATGACAAGGCCTGTGTGAGAACAATGCGCCTTTGTAAAGTGAGGGCAGAAAACAGGGAGACCTGCAGTGCCTGCCCAGCAAACCTACCTGGAAGAGAAAATTGCTCCAAGCAGCATCCATTTTGCGCCACGGCGATGGAGATTATGAAGTCAGCTCCTGATTGAGATCGCGGAGAGCAACCTTGGCATGGTTTGGATCAGCCAAGCGATGACTGAGGCGCAGGACACGCGGCCTGTCCTGCAGCAGAGACGACGGGGCTCTGGGATTCTCTTGAAAAACGTGAAGAAAGCCGCCCGCAAGAATCTGTTTTTCTCATTGAGGTATCCTAGTGCAGTCAATTAAAATGCACGCAGCTGTTGACTGAAGCAGGCTGCAGCACACAGGCAGCGGTGGAGCAGGCCGAGTCCCAAAAAAACCACCCGTTTCTCTTTTGACTTTGGTTTCTAACTTTAATTCAGTTCAGCGTCAATATCACCAAAAACGCCATATCACACAGCAAAACTACTTTAACAAAACCAAAAAACCCTAAATATATCGCATCTTACTGTATAACACTATAACAATACACACAAATCCAATTTACGTGAAATAAATGCATTTTTTTTTTTACGAAAAACAACAAATATGAGTTATAACACACGTATCTGGCAGCAAAGCAGGTTATGCTTTGTTTTTAATTTATGAATCTATGTTTCCGATTTCCCCCGATAGGCCAATCGGGTGTTTGTCGAAGCCTCGCTGTTGGATTCAAGCCCTGACCCCGGCGAGCGGCGCTCTCGCCGGGCCGCAGCCTATCGCTCCACCTCGGCCGTTCAGCTGCGAGGATGTCATCTTTCTTTTTTTATCGCCCGCTCTCCCTCCTCCCTCCCTGTCTCTTTCTTCCTTTTCTTTTTTAATTCCTCTTTCTTCTCCCCCTCCTCTCCTTTTCGCGCACCGCTATGTCCCACTTGCTCTTAAAGGGATAGAGTTTCCTCTTTGGGCTCCCCCCTAGTTTCCGTCTGTCTCGCGGAGGTTGTTGTTCCCCTTCCCTCCTGGATTTTCGGCCGACACAAAATCTGCTCTAGCGTTTTTTTCTTCTTCTCAGGACCAGGCTGTACTGAACAGATTTGCACAGCCACAATGACTCTCCATTAACGGAGAAATGACAGACGCATCTTAAAGGGCAGTGCAAACAGATCCTCCCAGTCAGCCCATAATAATGATGTCAGAGTCACTTACAGTACATGACGAATGGCAGCTCAGGATACACACAACAGATTAGAATAACCGTCAGCAAACAATGGAAATGATTCAAGTCACTAGCCCTTCAAATACGAGGATCCTCTCTTATTAAAATCGGTCGCAAACAGAAAATATGTAGTGTAAGATGTCAGATATTAAGATTTTTTTTTTTCTCCTTTTTGATCAAGATTTAACAATTAAGATGGTGCAAAACACAGGTTAAGAATCAATTATGCTTAACCCTTTGATGCATCTAAGCACATTTTTGTGGTTTTGGATTATAATATACATATTTTTAAAATCATTTTTTCAAGCATACTATTGATGATACATACAAGGTTGTGCATTTTTTTGCTTTCTTAATTTTTAAAAAAAATGTATTTTTTAATTTTTAGACTATTGTACACAACATGAACTAAAATACTCATGTTAAAGACCCTACTCACGCAAAACTGTGCACACTGAAATCTATTTGTCACTGTTTTTGATCTATTTGATCAAGTTTTGATATGGATGATTAGGACTGATGCTAGTTTCAAAAATCTTGAAAAAAAAAAGGTTTATTACATTATTATATCTCTAACGTGAGGATTTTATGAAATTTAATATTACAAAAAATATGTATATAAATAAATAAATGTTGCTGCTAATCTTTTACACAAACCAGGGCTCGATAATCAAACCATAAATAACCATTTTTGCGTTTATACTGAAATATATCAATTATTGTATTTGTTATACCATACAATGCAGTTGCATCATGACAAATAATTGGCAATATAAAGTTTATAATGTTTGAAAATTCATCAGTATTTGATATATATGATCAGGACTGGTGCTGGTCAAAAAAAATTTTGAAAAATTATAACATTTTTGGAGCTTGTTTCTGTTATGTTCACATTTATGTGTGAAGGGACTTTAAAGTAACTTTTTTGAAGGTTATAAAAACATGCTTTACAAAACACAGCATGTTTTTTTTTAAATGTTTTTTTTTTTGGATGAGTGACTTTGTTTTTAAAGCAGCATTTTATTTATTTTATTTCCAAAGCATCTTTTGTTAAAGGCAGGGTAAGTGATTTCTGGCTGTCACATCTTTTGATATTTGAGACAAAACATCAACAAAAGACATAAATTAGGCCTAAAATGTTCCCCAGACACACCAAAGCTGTGGAGTTGTACGGAAAAGCCCGACATGCTAAAGCAACGGCCGCTGACTGTCATTTAAATCCCCCCCTACTGGCCTGGCTTCCTTCGGTGATGCTCCTCTGCAATGAGCTGATGTGCACAGTCATTATTCTGTACCACAATCTTCTGCTGGATACATAATGACCAGAAGTATATTACATTTATAACACCAGAATTATTTTGGTAAAAGTACAACCCCAATTCCAAGTTGGGACATTGTGTAAAATGTAAATGAAAATAGAACAATTATTTGCAAATCCCTTTCAACTTATATTCAGTTAAATACTCTAAAAAGACAAGATATCTAATGTTCAATCTTATAAACTTTATTGTTTTGTTTTTTCTTTTGCAAATATTCACTCATTTTGAATTAGATGGCTGTGAAAAACTGGGCAACAAAAGACAGGGGAAGTTTAGGAATGCTCAACAAGCAAGGATGTGGCGAGGTTCACCGCTTTGTGAACAACTGCATGAGCAAATAGTCCAACAGCGTAAGAACAATGTTTCTCAACATACAATTGCAACGCATTTAGGGATTTCATCTTCTACAGTCCACGATATCATCAAAAGAATCAGAGGAACTGAAGAAATCTCTGCACATAAGCGCCAAGGCCAAAAACCAGAATTTAATGCCTGTGACCTTTGATCCCTCAGGCAGCATCATGAAAAACCAACATCATTCTGTAAAGGATATTAGAAAGTGGGCTCAGGAAACCATTGTCAGTTAACACAGTTTGTTGCTACATCTACAAGTGCGAGTTAAAACTCTACCATGCAAAGTAAAAGTCATTTAAGAACAACACCCAGAAAAGCCGCCGGCTTCTCTGGGCCCGAGCTCATCTGAGATGGACTGACACAACGTGGAAAAGTGCGCTGTGGTCTGACGAGTCCATATTTCTAATTGTTTTTGGAAATCATTGACTTTGTGTCCTCTGGACCAAAGAGGAAAAGGACCATCTGGACTGTTAACGCAAAGTTCAAAAGCCAGCACCTGTGGTGGTAGGAGGGTGTGTTAGTGTCCATGGCACGGGTAACCCGGACATCTGTGAAGGCTCCATTAATGCTGAAAGGTACATACAGGTACATATGCTGCCATCCATTCAGGGACGTCCCTACTCATGTCAGCAAGACAATGCCAAGCTACATTCTGCACGTGTTACAATAGCATAACTTTGTTGTAAAAGAGTGCAGGAAATAGACTGGCCTGCCTGCAGTCCAGACCTGTCTCTCATTGAAAATGTGGGGCGCATTATGAAGTGCAAAATACGAGAGAGACCCCGGACTGTTGAGCAACTGAAGTTGTGCATCAAGCAAGAATAGGAAAGAATTCCACCTACAAAGCTTCAACAATTAGTGTCCGCAGTTCCCAAATGCTTACTGAGTGTTGTTAAAAGGGAAGGTGATGCAGCAGTGGTAAACATGCCCCTGTCCCAGCTTTTTTGTAGTGTCCCAGGTTGAAAAGAATTTGCATATCATTGTATTCCGTCTTTATTTACGTTTTACACAATGTCCCAACTGCCTTTCTGTGTGGAGTTTGCACGTTCTCCCCGTGCTTGCGTGGGTTCTCTCCGGGTACTCCGGCTTCCTCCCACAGTCCAAAGACGTGTTTGTTAGGTTAATTGGTGTCCCTAAATTGCCCTTAGGTGTGAATGAGAGTGTGGATGGTTGTATGTCTTCATGTGGCCCTGTGATGGACTGGCGACCTGTCCAGGGTGTACCCCTGCCTTTTGCCTTAAGTCAGATGGGAGAGGCTCCAGCAGACCCCTGTGACCCTGCACAGGAAATAGCGGGTATAGATAATGGATGGATGGATGGACAATGTCAATGCTTAATCTTGAAAATGATGATGAAAGTGATCATTCAGGAATCTGGTGATGTGTGTAACCACATTTCTGGTTATGAAAAAAAACCCAAAACATATATATATTCAACAGAACAGGTGGAGATTTTTTTTGCACTACATCAGATAAATTTATATTAAGCCATAAGGCTGACCAATGAAGTTCAGGTGTCTGTTTTTATTTCCCATGCTTGAATGAGAACTAACCATTGGCTCCGCCACTGGTTTTGACAGCTTTGTCCTGCCTTTTTGCCACATGGAGGTGTGCAGTTCGAGGAAAACTGGGGTTGTGTTCTGATATTCATACTTCAGTGAGTACACATAAAATGCAGTACACACTCTGCACTTTCAAAGTGCAGAGAGTAAATGTTGTTCCGAATCGTATACCCAGTGGTCCACTTACCAGAAGATCACGATTGCCGCCTCGGCTCGTCACCTGACAAAAACGTTTGAACAGTGAACCAGAGAAATACAGGCAATTATTAAAATATAAGACCACAAAATTTACATCTGTAAGTAGCCGATCCAGTTGTCATTGTTGATGTTACGGTAGCCATCTGTTTTATCTTTTCCAGCTGAGCTGCGCCCGCCTGGCTCTGCCTCTTCCGCTACGTAGCTAAGATGGTGGACGTGAAGTACGAAAAGTGCACATAGGTCCACACTCAGCGTTTTGAGTACACCATCCAGGTCATTTCAGTACACTTATTTTCGCCACAATCATAATCAGAACCCCCTATGTACTCAAACTGGGTATGGTAAATATGGATATTGGAACACAGTCTGGGTTCAAAAAGCTCTGTAGAAACCAGTGGGTGACGTCACTTTAGGGCTGTCCACAGGTATATACAGTCAATGGTCATCTCCTAGTTCCTACAGCTTAAGCTATTATACATCTTTAGTTAATTATTTATCTATTTGGTTTTGTTTTTGAGCATTAGATAGTCAGTTTCCCTCCACCTGGAAGGTTGCCGGATTGATCGGCAACCCTTCCATGTGCCAGGTGAAGTATCCCAGTACACTGAACCCCACATTGCCCCTGATAGTGCTGGTCCCAGGCCTGTATAAATGGGGACGATTGTGTCATCCAACATAAAGAACTTATGCCACATCAATACTTGGAACACACTTATCTATTGTTACAACCCCTGCAAAAGGGAAAACACACACATGCACAAATAAATGAAAGGCTTGTTTGTTGTCATAGGACGCTAAGAATGTATATATATTTATGTTCAAGAAACCTTTGAGTCAATGATCAGTAAGTCAATGATCAAATTAACTGTTGTTTATTCTCCTAACACTTTTAATTACTGATAAACTTTAGACCCAAGTGAAGCACATATAATTCAAGACAAGTTAATGTGTTAATATCAATTTATTATCTTTTTTTTAAATTACTTTTTAAAACACCTCATCTCTATTGCAATACATGTGTTAATCCTTCTTCCTTCCCTTCTTCAAGCTTGGAACTGCTTGATGTGAATGTGTAAATAAGCATCTTAACCCCCTGAAAATCTCAGTAAATCTCACAGTCCTTTGCCTTCATCCAGGAATTCAACCCCAAACCCCCCAAGTCCTCTGATGACACTGACGATATCCCGTCTAAAAGCACAACCATACTGATTTCCTCACACAAAGGCTGTCCCAGACCCTCTGTTCTTGGTTTATACAAGGAGTTTATGCATGCACTGAGATTCCAACCAAGCATAAAGTAGTAAGTTATACAGGGAATTGTCTTGAGCTGGTGTTTCTGAGTCATACAAACAGCAAAGTGATTATCCTTTTCCTTTTTATCCAATTAAAAATAATAACAACAATAATAAATAAATAAAATTCCAAAGAAAAAGTCCTGTTACTTTTGATCTCCTTCAAGTTAACAGAAGCCCACGAGAATGGAGATAAAGCTCTGGGCTTCAGGTGCGTCATTGAACACTGATTGGACGGGCCGTTACGGTCACTGCTGCTGTGCTGGCACAAGAGGGGGCACGATCACAGCAGCTCAGTCGATGCCCGCTTTGTCACTTCTTCGTCTTCTGCACGTTTCCAGATTTTGCCTGCATGCCGCATTCATCCACAGTACGATTATCAACTCAATCCTGAACTCACAAACGGATAAATACAAAGGAAAACCAGCATTTACATTCCAGTGGCCTAATCTGCCCCCTCCCCCACGACAGTCCAGAGGAGGTCAGTCATTGTCATCTGTGGTGGGTTGCTGCAGGAGTGCCTTAAAATTCTGATGTTTAGCCATCTTAAAAAGTGGTAATATAAGTAGACTTTACCACTTGACACACATACATTAATCATTAACAATTATTAACAATCCCTTATTAATAATCATTAATCCCTTGTAGATGCACCACACCTGACAATGCAACAGTTTCTTTTTTTCTCTGTTTTTTTCTTCTTCTTTTTTTTTTTTTACAGTAAAAGTGGGCCCTTTGCTTCTCGCAAGAAAAATGTGAACATGATTACATAAACAATTACACCAGGATAATGGTAATATTGACACCTATAGAAAATGCAGTCGGAGTTGTTGCTCTAAATCTTGAATTCAATAGTCCTTTGAATATATCAAAATTACTATCATTGTCTTTGTTACTCTATAAAACCAAATGATTTGAATTGCTTTTAATATTTCCATAAATATGTACAGTAAAGATCAAAAACGTGGGACAAGTGATCTTAAATGCCAGTGAAACTTGGACAGATACGGTACATTTCAATGTGTTCCATCATGTTTACAAATTTTTAATTTTTTTTTCTTTTTTTTTTTTTTTACATCTATCTCATGCATTGGAGTGACTCCAGTAGACACCTATGTTGTTTAGATATTCAATATGTCATGGATGCCAGAAAGCTCTTTTTTTTTTTTTTTTAAGATATTTATACATGTCCACACAAACATTTCTCCTCATCCTCACTGCATTTTAAGAGTCTCTTGACTTTACAAACATTCTGTATATTTGTATTCAGTATTAAATCATCCTGCAGTCATCAAATAAAAATTTTGATGGCACGACATCCCTTTAAGAACCCCTTAAAGGCATTGGTGACTTTCCAAGCAACTTCTTTTTTTGGGGGGAGGGGGGTATGTGTTTGTGTCAGTCTTCTTTTTTTTCTTTTTTTTTTTTTTTTTTTTTTTTTTTTTTTTTTTTTACACATTTCATACAAAAAAGAAAAAGGAAAAAGTCAACAGCAGCTGTAAATCAAAAAGTGTTTCCCAAATGCCAGCAGGCTTGAAGCAAAAGTAAACCGTCCTTTTTGTGATTCTCCTAGCTTTTCTTTCTCTGGGGTCCAATTTACAAACGCTTGCTAGATAATATCTGAACACTACGGACTACATACATTTACATACACAATGCAACAAAACGCCATCCTCTTCTCCCGCCCTCCCCTCCCATGTCCCCTCTTTCTCCATTCTCTAGCAAAGAACATCATTGAAGAAGACCCAGCTGCCATCCCTCCTCTCTGCAGCTGTGAGAGGAAATAAAGGCTAAATGTTCCCCCTTTCACACATCCTAACCCACTTTTATACAGGTGGTAATATAAAGTCAAAAACACTGAACGGAAACATCTTTTTTTTTTGTCTTAAATCTAATATCACCTAAAGCAGTGGTATTACAGGTGGTTACATTCCTCCCTCTCTTTTATATACCTGTGAGAATGGGAGAAACCCTTTCTACCCACCCTGAGTCTAAAGAGTTTGGGTGCAGCTCAGTAATGCCAGTTTGCCTTTTCTTTGCTGCTAAAGTTCACTGATCTCTTTTGACATTCTGTGCGTTAGGAGGAAAGGGTGATATCCCTAAATCCTTAAGGTTTCAGCTGTTCTAAGAATTGAAATCAGTCCATGAATGCAAGAAAGTTGGCAAGCTGAGAGTACTGAGATGCAAACTGTGATAGCTACCTTCCCAAGTCCCACCTGCCCTGCTGCTACCACCGTATTTGACGTTCCACCTGCTTTCTAAGAGTATGAGAGGTGGGAGCCGTTGGAGATGTGCGAAGTGACCGATGTGCTTCGGCTCAAGACGCCATCGCTGCCCCCAGCGCCTCCGGGCCCCCCTCCGGACGCCGTCCTCCTTAGAGGCTGGGGGCTGTTTCTCAGGGCCATCAGGCTAGGGGTACCACGCACGGCCAGCCCGCCTCCCCCGTATATCCCCCCCTGCGAGGAGGAAGAGGAAGACGATGACGATGACGGGCCAGAGATGGAGGGAGGAGCAGGTGGTGGGGGAGGTAGCATGGCCAGGGACTGAGAGGAGGAACGTGATGGGAGGTGATGGGAGAAGGGTATAGGGTGTGGGTGAGCCAGATCACCACCAGAGCCTCGCACTCCAGCCCACTCACGCTCCCTCTCTTTCTCCCGCTCCCTGTCTCGATCCCTCTCGCGCTCGCGGTAGAGTTGCGGCGTACTCTGGTGGTGGTAGTGCTGAGGCAGGTGGTGGCGCTGGTGGTGGGAGGAAGAAGAGGAAGAGGAGGAGGAAGAAGAGGAGGCGGATGAGCGGGATGAATGATGCACTTCCCTCCCATCCCGCCCGTGCCCCAGCACCATTCCCAAGCCGTGGGAGGAGGACTCGCTCCTGCGATCCCCAACCCCACTGCTGATGCCACTGCTGCTGCTGTTGTGGCTCCGGCGAGAGAGCTGCTGCGAGGGCGCGCTCTGCTGGTGCACGCCGTGACTCCAGTGGCTGCCAGAGCGGGAGCTGGAGGGCAGAGCGTTGGAGTAACTCTGCTTCGGGTAGGCTTCGCTGTGGATGCCCGACAGTGCCATGTTGCTGAAGCCCAGGCGGAGACTCTCAGAGTCGAAGGCCTCAATCTCACTGGCTTGCCGCTCCAAGAGCGTGCGAATGCGTTCCGAGCGCTCATTCTGAAGGGACAACATCTCCTCCTCAATCTAGAAAAGAGGACATCAAAAAGCACTTCAGCTGCCTTTTGTGTTTCACTATTTTGTCCACGTAAAGCGTGCAAACCAATGAGAGTCATGTAAATGCACAATCAGTAAAAACAACAGACAAAGCAGGAAGTGGTAATGATGTCACACCTGTTTCCATTTTTAACACTAATTTAGCCCATAAATCTTTCCAAAAGTCAGACTAGCCATGGTTAGCGATACTAATTTATAACAATGTTGCAACAGGTATATAATAAGTGTGAACTATGAAGTATATGGCATCTAGTGTGAACAACATGTGACTTTGTTGATGCAGGTAGCCGCTATGTTGGATTCTGCAGCGGAGGTAGGAGAGGTTTCTACAACTTTCCAAGCTGGAATTCCAACTTCGAATAACTTCCAGATAGAAACCTGGAAATTCCGACTTCTGATGCAAATGGAACGCACCATTAAAAGAGGCAGTAGCTAAAACAAAGTTATTCCAACAGAAGGTTACTGCGGGTGCTGCAGCAGCAACGGTATAGATTAAAGCTCTTAAGGTCAAAACATAAACCTTGAAATAAGCACAAGCGCACTTAGCAATTATAAAACTCATTCACACATGATATAACAATACATCAGGATATGCATTTTAATATATAAGTACAAGATTTAACCTCAGATTTATTAATTAATCTCAATTCTATCCTACTTTTATGTCAATAGTTTCTTCAGAAGCTATAGAGATGTAAAATGTTTTAGTGGACACTTTTGAGTTTTTGAGAAAATAAAAATAAAAGTAAAACAAGATTAAAGGTACTACACCTGATTGGGGAAAATCTGAAGTAAACTACAGATCAACATGCAATGGAGGAGGAGCATTCAATTTCATCTACATTTAAAAAAAAAAAAATGTATATATATGATCTCTGGATCATCTTTTTCTTTTCTCTGGACTATATTCTGAGGTTTGCTTTCAGTTATTTCAAGTGACTGATGGAACTCTAACCCGCTGCTCCAGCAGGGCGCGGCGGATGGACACCCTCTGCTCCAGATCCTTGACCTCCCTCTCGTGCTGCGTGTCGGTGTGGATCTTGATCTTGCTCTGGTAGGCGTTGAGCAGCTCCAGCTCCTGCTGCAGCTGCATCCGCAGCACCTTGTACTCCGCTTCCTGGGTCTCATCCAATCGCAGCTGAGAGGTAGAAAGAAAGAAAAAGGAGGGAGTGTGATGAAAGGTGGATTTGGCTCAGCTGTATGAGCAATAATACCTTCTGTTTTTTGTTTTTTTTGTTGTTGTTGTTGACGAGGTTAGAGGAGGAGAGGTTTTGGACAAAGAAAAGAGAGGGAAGATGTACAGGAATATGCAGGAGGAGGATCAGGATTGTGAGCTGTCGATGAGTGAACAGTGTCTGTCTAACACAAACGTGATCGTAAACCTGATTATGCTGGTTTTAAGAAGTTGAAAGCTCAGTATATGTTCAGTTTATGCAAGAAATTGTTTAAAAAAATTGCAACCAGATAATTTGATCTGCAAAAAAAACACAACAAACAAACAAAACAACTATCTAAATGCATTATTAAAAACAGCTTCTGAATAACTTTGACCTGTGTGTGTGAGAGATGCCCCTTCTAGAGTTTTACTCAGATTAATAAGTCATCCATTGTTTCAACAGATGTTCTTCCTTTAAATATATCTAAACATTTTTCTGACCTCAGAGTTTAATCAGGGTATGGTAGCCGCCCCCCCAGATTTCACCCACAGCACGAAGGAACACAGGGGAAACAAGGACAGTAGGGATTTGGCTTACTGGGCTTATGTGGCACGCTGCCGTTTCAGGTAATTAAAGTCGCACGGAGGGTTATGTCACTTCACAGATGTTTAGTTCTGTCATTTTCTTCCACAATAAAGTTATTTAAAAGCTCAGGATCTATTTGCATGAGTACTACAAATGGCTGAGCATTTACAGGGTTACAAGAATATATTGTATATATTATGCCTACCCTACCTTTAAATATTATTGTGGAAACCTAGCTTTAAAAAAAAGATGTTCAGTCAAGTGAAGTATAGAAGAATGAATTTTACCTTAGATTAATGCCCTTTTCTTACCAAACCAGCAACTGTGACACATACAGCATGTTGTGTACTTCATGCAGCCTGAGAGGCAATTTGAGGTGCTTTTTCAGAGGGATGGGAGGATGCGTTAGTGAAATGTAAAACTTGTAATTCACAGTGGTGAACAGAACATTTTACTGAGGTAAAATGTTTATTTTACATTTCACTCCTTTAAAATATATATATATAAAAAAAAAAAACTACGGCAGAATGTGAAAACATGAATTTTAAAGGAGTGCGCTGCAAAATTTTATCTCCAAAGATAAAACCTGTCTGCTGTGGTATTATTACATGGATAAATGCAGTACATTTACATGGATAAGTGCTCTTAGTCCAGGGTATTAAAACTGCTGTCTCTACTTCACTTTAGTTTTTTTTTTTGTGTGTTGTTTTTATCCACATGTCCTTGCATGCCCCACTCTAGAAAACAATTAATCCCCCCACAAACTTAGGGGACTACAATGTTATGAAAGTTGGACTGTACAGGACAGGATGGGTCACAAGCTAGAAAACTGTAGCGTGTGAGTTCAGGTGGACATTAACACTGGGAGACTGGGAGGTCCGGATGGCTGGCGAATGGGCAGACAGGCAGGCTGGAAGCGGGTAGGGCAGACCCCGAGCCAAGGACAGGAGTGGTGGTGTGGTGCGAGTGTGAAGTGAACGACGTCTCCTTGCCTTACTCACAGCCTGTGTGGACAGCATGTCATTGATGGAGTGGTCATACTGCTCGGCCAGGATGGCCAGCTTACGAGTCTGCTCATCCTTCAGCCGCTTCAGCACGGCCTTGTGGTCCGACTTGGGCGTGTTCTCCAGCAGGTGGTTGCGCAGGGCCTTGTACTGACGAGTCTGGATCTTACAGGTGTCCTGGAACTGGCGCTTAATCTGAAGCTCTTTGGACTGGAGGAAAGAGAAGAGAGATGGGAGCTGCTGGGCTAAAGTTCTCTTGTGTTTCAAGAATGAATGAATAATGGTGATATGTGAAATACAGAAATTTAAGTAGAGTTACCTGGAGGAAGGAAAAAAAAAAAAAAAAAGAAAAAGTACAACCACTAACCTCAACTTTAAAAGCCTGTTGGATGGTTGAAAGGTAGTTACCTGGATTTGTGTTAATTAACTTTGTCCAATCACATGTTAAGTCTCCCTAAAAAATCTTTTTGTATATCAACTGTATATCACAATATATGTTTACTGTTCACATCACCAACATTAAGTGGTGAAAAAAAATCACTTGAGACTCGATGTCTGCTTATTCTCACTTCACTTTTGTTTTGCTTTCACTTCAGTTTTTTTTGTTTGTTTTTTTTAAATCAACTACTGCTCGTTGCAGCAGATTAAAAAAAAAAAAAAAAAAAGATGGAACTACAGAGCATTAATTTATGTTTCAGATTAAAATAAATGACATTAAGATTCTTTTCACAGAGCTTCAGACTTCCAGGACCGCTGTCCTGCATGTTTAGCACATTGAGTCAGGTGTGTTGTGGCATCTAAGACCTGCAGAACAGCGAGGACTGGGTCTGGACCACCCCCGTTTTAACATAATGTTGACATACAGGAAGTTTTTGATTGAAGGCGGTCTTAATCAGCGTTAAGATTTGCAGGCACCTATCATGCGCGAACAAAACCAAAACAAATGCATTTTCATCACCGTTTGTCCGACAGGAACCAGCAGGATGAATTTCACGAAGGATGGAAGAGCAGGAGTGGGACTTCCTGATGCTAAGGACAATTATTAGCAGACCTGGCATTTTAATTTCCAAACACAGACTGCACGTTTTCCATTTACGAGGCGTCCAATCACTAAACCAATGAACTGAAGGAAACTGAAATAACTGAGGCCGCATCATTTTTGGTGGATGACAGACAAAAGGAGAGGCGAGACAGATGGCAACATAAGTGCGATGATGAGGGATGATCAAAATAAGAGGAATCTCTGAAAAAGATCTGCTGACAAAGAAGGGGAGAACATAAACAAATGAAAACATGCCAAAAAATGGAAAATCATAAAACAGGACAAGACAATGATTTCAACACAAAAATTTATTTCTTTTCTTTTTTTTTGTAAAGAGAAAACTAAGTATGACAAAATGTTTTTCTATGCTTGCGTGCACGCAGCCCAGAACTCATGCCGCTAGAATGAGAATAACAGGACAACAAAATGTCCGATAATGTATAAGTTAAATAAAACAAATCTTCAGATGATACAAGTCGGTGGAAACTCAAACACTCAAGACAGTGTTGCAACAAAACAGAATGCAACATGTAAACATACACAGAGGAGCAGGTAATAACCAAACAAATGTAAATCAATGGTGTACAAGTTACATTCAAACATGTTGGGAGACTCCTCCTTTAAAGCTCAAATTCTGAAATGCAGGTCAACTGGAAATAAAGAAATAAAAACAGTGCCCTACTTTTTCATTTCCCCTGGGTGATTTTACAATTAAGACTGAGCTTTTCCACCACAACCCTCCACAGAAATGACTGAAATGGCTTTTTATTCCCTGATAATTTCCATTTCTAAGCACTGATGTGTTTCACGCCAGATTTCCCTGCCACTTTATCTCAGTCTAGTGAACTCATAACAGGACTTTGGTGTTTCAGAGAAATGTACTCCATATACGTTTTGGTCAAGTAAAGCTGAGACAACGCAGTGATGGGTTGGATAAATTACTTTTTCTTTGGATAATTGATTTCTCAAGCAACAATTGTCATAAATCATGTGCGTTGTTTGTTCTCAGTCAAACAAGGATTTGTTGCCTTTGTGTCCATTCGTTATAATTTTGAGCAATAACCTTTGGTTTTAGATAACACAAATGTATCTGAAAACATTAAAGCATCATTTGATGTTGAACAGGCTAAACTTTAATTCAAAAAAATTGCACCAAATCAAAATAATGTTTGACATTATGGATATCTGTTCTTTCACTACTTGATAGGGAGTTGCTCTGTCTTAATATTCACATTCAGTAGTTTTATCATTTTTCTTTTTTTCTGTACGTCTTAAAAGATCCTCTATATGGCTTCTTAAAATTATATTACACTAAATATTAAAATATCAAATAACTTTTTATATTATATTTCACGACTCCAAGGCATTTCCTGTTTTTCATATACTTGATTTCACTATTGTATATGTCACTTCACATCAAACATTTGTGCAAAAAAGTTGAAAGTAGGCACTTATTTCATTAGATGGGGAAATGTTTACATGGTAAATCATAAGATTATTGCATAAAGCGCAATATATTAGCATAACAAGAATATAAAAGATGGTTTTCACCAGCTTGCATAAAAAATACTATCAATATACAGCCAATCATGCCTTAACATGAAACATTAAACCGGAATTATAGCAGGCAAATTAATCCTATTTGATTTTGATATTTATGATTAAGCTGATCATCTCGAGAATCAGACAAAAAATGTCCAATTATGGTCCAAGATATTTCAACTCAGCTGTTTATTGCACTTTTAAACTGACAGCTAGTGTTCAGGGTCATGTTAGTGGAATTATTCATGTCCTTTTCTTTTTCACAGCATTCAACATTGGGGGGAGTGGAATTCTATCGATAGAGCTGTATAACACTGTAATATTTGTTCAGGCACTTAAAAAGAGAAAAGAAAAAAAAACAAAAAAAAAAAACAAAAACAGTGCACCCTATGAAATAAGACCACTACAAGGTAAAACAAGATTGCACAAAATGGTCTCAAAAATAACCATAAAAATATTTGTCTTACAAATTAAGAGCAAAATAATAATAAAACAAAACTTAAAAGGAACTTTTACAAAAAGCAAAATAATAAAACGTTAAAACTTCACTGGGTTTGGTGTAGCAACCGTGGTTACGTTGCTGGTTCAAGCCTGTGGACCCCTCTGATTTCAACAGTATGGCTTGTGTGCACATGTGTACACATTTGAATAAGCTTCAACAACCACAATCCCCCTCAGCTAACACACACGTGTACATATGCACATGTGTAGCTTAAATAAGGCTTGTCTCAAAACACACACATACACAAACAAGAAATGTGACCACAAACCAGTTTGGGAATTATCTAACGACATGTGGGCCCAAACCAAAAAGACACAAACAATGGTTGAACGATGGAATGCGGAGCGTGATCACGACCAAGCTCAAGCACACATATAACCAGCATATTTCACCACATTTTTCTTCAACCGTATCTATCTCCATGGCCGAATTTTCCCTCTGACAAACCTTCCAGATGAAGTTCGCCTCAGCCCACACTCCCACCTCACCTCCTCACGAAACATCCTCTCCCTCTCTTCCCTCCTCTGTCTCTCCCTATCCCTTCTCCTCCTCTCCTTCTGTCTCCTTTCTCTGGCTTCCCGAGGGAGCAGTTGGGGCAACCTGCTGGGGCTCTCCTTTTTCAGGAGGCCCAGTGTTTGGAGTTTGATCCGAACACTGACTGGCAGCTTTTTAAGGACCTGCCTTGCTACTTTTATTACTATGGTGTTGGCAAGGTCTGCCAGGACCCCGAGGGGCCGCCCGCTGAAACGCTTCAACCAGAGCAGGCCGTTGGCCACATGAGAGGTTTTACTGCTGTGAGCCCGACACTCCAAGGGCAAACTCTTTAGAAGAACTGGGATTCTGGATTGTCGGACACCCCAGTTGCGTCCCGCTTTGGGAAACATTTCGTAGAGGTTTCTCTCAGCCACTCCACCCATGACTGACTGGCACATTGCAAACAGGGGTCGGGGCAGACGGAAAAGGATACGCATGCACAGACGGTTGACTTTTCGGGGGGCGTGCTGGAAGAAGTCACGGGCTGGCCGGACAACTAGCACTACAACCAAGTAGAGGGAGAGGAAGAGTGAGGGAGAGCTGAGGAAGGAGGCTGAGATTAAAATCATGGGGATGTAGTAAATCCCCAGACTGAGTGAGAGTCCTAAACTGAAGAGGCCGCAAGCCCAAAGCGTGAGTGACAGGTAGGTGGAGAAGGACATGGAGCAGCAGGATCGCAGGAGGAGGTACGAGAAGAAAAGTGCTAAGAAAGCGAGCTCAGCAGAGAGGATAAGAGAGGCCACGGAGGGCAGCGGCGGTGAACGACGAAGGGAGAGGAGAAAAATGGACAGCAGCAGCAGGGTGAGGTTGGAGGGCTGGGCAGCAGCAGAGAGGGACAAGAGGAGGCAGATGCCATGAGAAAAGAGTGAGGGGAGAGACGTTTGAGAAGGGGGAGGGGTGGGGCGAGGTGACACGGATGTGCTCTCCAGCTCCTCTGGGGTGTCAGGGAAGTAAAACTCAGATAACTCATCGATGTCTCGCTCATGGTGCCCTCTCTTTTCTGGCGACAGGGATGAGAAGAGCTCCGATGGACAACCATCAGCCACACCCCTGCCCTCCTCTTCATCAATGTCTTCATTTGAAGTTTTATCATGGTTTCCCTCATACTCCCACTGTACTCCCTCCACTTCCCTCACCTCAGTTCCATCTTCAGTTTTCCACTCATTTTCATCATCTCTGCCATCACTTCCCCTTGGGCTTCTATCCTCCTCATCTACGTCATACTTCCTTTCAACTGCAAAGACACTCCCTCCCTCGACCTCGTCCACGCCTACTCTAAAAACTTCATCTCCGAGGTATACTACAGAGCAATCAAGCTCATCACCAGCATCATACATCTGCTTTACCACAGCTGTGCTTTCCTTTTCTAACTCTCCATCCCCTTCAACCTTCATCTCTACCACCCCAGCCTCACTGTCCCAGCCGCTGCCTGGGCCCTCTGTCGACTGGTTTTCTTTCTCCTCAGGAGACCCCTGGTTCTGGGTGTTCTCACTCACTTTGAGGCTCTTGGGCTGCTGGCGGACTTCCATAGCATGTTTCTGACGCAGCTCTTGCTCGCGCCTTTTATTATACTCCATCTGGTTGGTGAGCTCTGTCTGATGCTGCGTGCGGATCAGCTCGGCCCGTGTACGCTGCACCAAACTCAGCTGGCGGAACTCCAACTCCTGGGTAGATTCATGGTGACGCAGCAACATAGCACACTCCAAGTCTTTGAGAGTCTGCTTTTTGTTCAAGTCCTAGAGAAAGAAAGGAGATATAGATGAAGGAAGGAAGGAAGGAAGTAGTGTACATGGGTGGTATTACTGCACAGTAAAATAAGACTTTCCTGGGTATTTTTATCTGCTTTTTGTCAGGAGCATTCATAGTTCATGAATGCTCCTGACAAAAAGCAATGGGAAGTATTGAGGCTTCACTGATTCTTCCATGTGCCAGATGCAACAACACAGTTCCAAAATATAACAAAGTCCTATGTGTGTTCACAGTAGGTTTTGATGTTCTTTTCTAATTGTGAATAAAAAGGTTTCAGTCTTGTCTTATCGTTGCATTCTCTTTGTGGCTTGACAAAATCCTTCTTACTAAATTCAAGTTTTCTTTTTCTTATTATTATTCTTTTCTGTTGTGTCTTTAGATGCTCTCCTTAGCTTCACTCCTACATTCTACACTCCCAACAAACCATACCTGTGCTGTCTTTTTGTGAACTGTAAAGTCATGGACTTTAACATTTCACAAGCTAAAGGCTATAGCCACACTAGTCCACATTCATTTCAAAATGCTGCATTAAAATAAAACCTATCTACACCCACTGTAGCATTTTAGCTCCACGTCGGAAAAGATCTATATCACTAGTGTTTCCCACACACTGACGACACTATGGTGGGCCGCACATCCCGCTGCACGCACGCATGCACGCAGACACCGACACACATGGCTTGAGGCAATGGCGTCTTTCGGGCGGAAAATCGTTAATCGAAGGAAAAAGTTTGATTATTCTGACTGCATTAATAAGTGGAAATGGGACTGGGTGTCCATTGTTGACGATGTACATTGTGGCCCAGTAGTGGTTTCTGCAAAGGGCAACATGGACGTGCTCGACGAGGTATTTTCTCGGGGAGAGCACTCTCCTAGAAAAATGGATTAGTTAATACATATAATTTGTGCCAGTTTCTATTGTGCATTTGTGTGTACGCCCTTATTGAGTGTGCGTCCTTCCTGCTGAGCGCTCACCTGGGTCTCAGGTTGTGTTAGAAAGAGGAGGGGTGGGGGTCATCTGTCAGTGTTATTAAAGTATTCAGCGCTGGTGCTCCACACACATGGACCACGCACTGCATCAATCAAACTCATAAAACATCATAATGGTAGTTAAACTGGTCAAACCCTTTTTTTGTTCATGGCCGTGAATGCATCAAGAGTCAGGGAAGAAAAGAGAAAAAAGAAGAGAGTGAGACGATCCTGGTAGGATGATGTTTAAAATAACAGTTGTTGCTTCAAATTAAATTTGTCATTTGCGAAATTTGAGTCAACTTCGACATCTGTGATCAGTATTTAGAAGTAACACTGCATTTTTGACAAGATGGAAATCTTGCAGCCAATAAATAAGCTGCAATAATAAATAATACAAAAACTTAATTAACTCTGACTGTTTATTTATTTACATAAACTGAACCTTAGTTGAACTCATGCACTCTATAGTCATTTTTTAAACTGTTTAGAATTACTCACTTGTAGAAAAATATACTATGCTGTTGATATCCAGCTTATTTTCACAAAATCAATCAATCAATCACATTTTGTTTGGATTGCACTTCTGCGCAACACAAAGTGCTTTACAGAATTAAAAGAAAAGCAACAGGAACAACATTTAACAATTATATTAACAGGAGACTGGCCTTTTTCTGCTCCTGTGGTTCTGTGGTAAAATGTCCTTCACAGTTAAACCTATTTACATTATTTTTTGTCATATTTAGTCTGAGAAACAGGGGTAACAACAGAGTTAGTTGTGGACTTTTATCACCAGATATTATGAAAATCTTACAAACTGTTCAAAAAAAAAAAAACCAAACAAAAAGAACTTTTAATAGACTGTATGCTGTTTCTTTTACTAGTAATTAGCATTGCATTTCAGGTGGTATAGAAGTATTAGCCAAGTTTACTCAGCACACTGTATTTAAGGTGTTTGTTTACCATTTGCTATGTGTAAACCCACAAGTATGATGGTGTGTGTGTGTGTAGTGGTGGTAGGGTCAGACTTTTTTTTGACTTTGGCAATTCCCATGCCTGATTTAGGCTACACGATTGTGCTTTATAGGTGTATAGAGAGTGTACTGATGGATGTCATTAACAGCTAGGCTAAATGTATTGTTTCAGTAAAATTACTTTCTGCATTACATCAGGGCCATCCTACCTTTTCTGTAGGGCAATATTAATGACCGCTTCCTAGTTGTGTAATTCTTCCAATGTACTTTTATCATCCTACCAGGGTCAGGTTGTCCATGCGTTATTACCCCCCGCCCCCTGAGGCCTGCCCCCATAGACTCCAAAATTTCTGTGGGAAACACTGGCATTACACTACTGTAAATGCATAAATGGACATCCATGCTCACTGGGCATGCACGCATTAGTTAAAACGAGGACAAAACTCAGCCAGAAATGACTTTTGGTGCAGAATAAAATATTATTTGATTAAAATCCAGACTTTGGATGCACAACAGTTGATACCAATGGCAACCAGGTCACCAGAGCTGTTCCATCTCCATCCTGTTGTTAATAATGTATTTAAGGTTAATCTATAAATCATCTTTCAGTGTTGGTCATATAAGCTTGGCAAATCAGAGAAAGACAGGTTGTCAAGCTTCTGCACACTCACATTACACTTCAAAGAATGTGTTTACAATAGAAACTGAGTCCGCAACAGACCAACATTTCCAGTTTTCCAGAGTACAACGTGACCTAATTTGAACGTATCCTCAAGTGTCTATTGTCTGAAATGAAGCTATTGGGGCTCTTTGACCGTTGTACATTCATTTCCTTTAATGATCAACTCCTGATTGCTTGGACATTTCCAGATAACTCTTCAAAGATCGACAAGCAGAGAACAAAAAAGCTTTTCTAAGATTATTACTGATGTCTGTCCTCGATATTGTGTTAACGCACCCCTGTATGCTGCTTTTATAGAGGTGCTCACATTTGTTGATGAGTAATCAATCAAATGCATTCGATTAGCAGCACCTGGCTTACTTGCTCTCCTAATTCCTACTGAAGAAGAATATTTGTTGAATCTCTGAACAAAGTTGTTTATTTCAAGCTAAAGTTAAATGTATTAATACCTCTCTGAGCAAATCTTGCTCCAGGTTGTGGCGTGCTAGCAGCATTTTCCTCTTGTATTGGCGAGACTGTAGCTCATAATACTGCCTCTGCCGTCGCAGCAAGCCGGCCTCTTCCTCTGCCTGCAGCTGCTGCAGACACTCTTTCTGGTGGACCAACCACTCCTGCTTCTCCCGCTTTGGTGTTGACTGGTTCTCATTCAGTTCCTTCAGTGGGGGAAAAGAAGGGAAAAAAAGCACACAGTTTCAGCTACACTGTCATGCATTTAAACTGACAGACGGCTGCATTTTCTGCAGTGTAACTATGATGCAAAGCTCACCTTAAATTGCAATATTTATTTAAATTATTTGGAGAGTCATACAACAAATGAAAATGGGGAAATTAATGTGTGCGTGAGTGTGTATATATATATATATATATATATATATACACACACACACATATACATATATATATACATATACACACACACACACACACACACACACACACACACATACATACTTTTTTTAAGTGGATGTTTAAAGAATTGCTAATAAACAGTTGCGTAACAGTGCAACAGATGGACCAAATACTAAGACACATCCTAGAAGCACCTCTTTGAGCTGCTCCTTGCGTTGCCGATACTGTCTTTTCTGGGACTCTAGCAGACTGGTCAACTCCTTCTTTTGCTGGGCAAGTATGTGCTGCTGGAACTTCTTCTCTTCAGTCAAGGCTCCCTTTACCTTGAGAGGGGGGAAAATGCTTAAGCTTATGCTTATTAATAATTTAAGCAGTACAAAATGAAATGGGAATTTCTTGAACTTGCAAAATATTAAAACACACAGCAGTCCCTTTGCAATCCAATCCACCAGCTCACCTCTTTTTCTTGGATAGCCTGGTGCTTCTTAGTCAGCTTTTCTGCTTCCATCGAGAAGTTGTTCCGCTGATTCTCCAGCTCTTTGTCCAATCTAAGTTGGTGCTCGTCCATTTCCGCCTTCAGCTTGTTCTCAAGGCCCATCAGCTGCTTCTGGTGCTGCCGTCGCATTCGTTTGTACCTGCAAGGAGACATGGTGTACCAAGGTTTACTGGTAGGAAGAAGGTCTGCAACTGGCACTGACGTTATATGCCTCTTGTAATTTTTTTAAGCAAGCTTTAAGTTCAAATACTTATAAGGTTTGCACTCCCAAAGTCCTTCAAAATGCAAGTGGCTAAACAAATAAACTTGACAAACTGTTATTTCCTCTGTATTAAAATGCAATAATTGGTCACCAGTATGACCTTACCCAGACATTTGCTCTCTAAGGGCTGAGCCCTGCTCATGTTCCTGGATCTGACGAGTGACCAATGAGGCAGTCCTGATAGTCGCAAAGTGGTCTCGGCCACGCCGACGTCTGCCCCCTCCTCCCCCACCTCCACCTCCTCCTCCTCCCCCACCACCACCACCACCAGATGAAGCTTCTCGTTGTGAGTCAACCTCTGGCTGGTAAGGGTCATCGTAGATATTGTCATGGCTCTACAGAGTGGAGAAAATGTAAGCAGAAAAAGAAAAAAGAAACATAGTCAACAACATACTAAACTAGTAACCAAAAACTTGATCCCTAGAGCCCCTTGTACTGAGTCCTGATGTGATGGTAATAAATTAACTAGTGCTATTTTTTTCTTTTTCAAAGGTTTCCTAGCCAACAACGTCGTTCTCTCAAGTGGCCATTTTGCATCATTTATGACAGAGCGGAAGTATGTGGTTTGTTTTCCATAATTTCTGTAAGAAATTTTGGCTGAATACATCAGTGACACTGATTTATTTTTTTAGGGCTAATATTTTTTTTCCCCTCGTCGACAGGGTTGATGAGAATGTTGAAGACAAATTCTCCCCAGTGTAATTTATCCACAGATGATGGCTATGTAGACTAGATACTGGCTAAATTTGAGGATTTTATTAATATTTTTTTCCCCTGGTAAAGGTCTAAATTTAAAAATGCCCAAAGTTTACGTATCAGATTAAATCATTCAGTGTTTTAGATCTCGGCCGTGGAATAATAAGCACTAAAGCTTTGGCATTTAGATTAGTCATGTTAGGCACAGTTGACAGTGATGGGTACATTAGTCTCAGTCAGCAGACATAAAAAAAAGCATTTTAACCACTTACCTTTGACCCTATTTGGTTTAAGCCCAAAGATACTCCTTATCATTTTTTTTTAATCCTGCATGTAGTGCAATGACTTTCTGAAACAATGACAATTCTGCAATGCACCTGCAGGTTATAATTTGGTCTGTTTTTAATTCTCTTTTCCTGTAGGTGGTGCAACTTTGCATGAGTTAAAAAACAGTTTTTAAATGAGTACTTAAAAAACTAGTAAAGAATAAATAGATATGAAACAAAGCCACAGTACAGCGAAGTATAGGTATAAGTTTTATTCCAGTATTTTTTATAGATGTACCCCCTGTTCTTTTTCTTGCAATAAATTTGATCTTACGTCAATGTGACATAAACCTTTTGAAATACATGCTTTAATCTCCTATTAGAATCACCCTAAAAGCCTTTATAAAACCGATAAGCACAACTTCACTGCAGATATTTTAACATTTGGACTGACCAGGGGCTTGTGCAGGACAGAGCTGTTGGAGGTGACGGTGTGCTCTCCCTCCTGCATCATGGCCATCTCCCCACTGTCGTCGGAGCCGTCTGCAAGGCTGTTGACTGAGCTGCTCTGAGAGCTGGCACTGATTGACATGGATGGCAGTGAGTGGGAGCTCTCCATGCTGTTGACTGTGCCGGTGCGCAACATATAGTGCTCCACATCCTGGCGAAAAGGGGAAAAAGAGAAAGATTCCATTCATCTACACATGGATTGGCCCATTTATAGCATAAATGCTAATTTTTTTTCCTGTGATAAACACACAGACATCCAATTTAATACTGAAAAATGAAAAGAAAAAAAAAGGCCTCCAGTTAAGACAACTGATGCAACACATTATTAGAACTCCAATGTACAGAATTGTACATAAAAGAATATATTAGGAAAGCCAGTTATTTTACTGGAGCATGAGGCCCAGCACATTTTTAAAAAAAGTACTAATACAGGATTTAATACACCTTCAGTGTGATGTGAGCTGTTGACACTCACCAAGGACACAAGTGTTTTAGTCCATCAATCACTGTATTGATAGCTTTGCTACTTCTGTGCATTATTCCAATGTTACCTTTCAGATTCCTCCTCGTCTTTCTGTCTTACCTCTTCTTCATCACCTCCTTCTTGTGCTGGACCGTTATGTGCCTCATGAAAGAGAATCTTCTTCATCTTCCGGTACTGAAGGTTATCTAGCTCACGGACCGCATCCTTGGTGCGTGCAATCAAGTCCATCACAACTGTCATAGGACGCTCTCTGCATAGGAAATGATGCTAGGTGAAAGGATGGATAAAGAGAAAGAGTGAAACAAAGAAGGAGAACAAATTAATCATCACAGGATTCTGACAGTGCGAGATCTGAAGAACATATGTGATTAATACTCAACATTAGCTTCAATCTGTTGCAAACAATTTTAGAGAACTAGATTTGGATTGAGCGATATTTCAAAACATAGGAAACATCACCAGTGTGGAAGTTGGCAACTAAAACATGCATGTTAAGTGCAAACAGTGTATACTATCACAACAGAAAAAGCTTTTCTTCTTTGACGTTCTCACAGCAGATCACCTGTTTCCATCTTACCCTGTCATTTACATCTTCCTCTTTCACCACAAGCGGAAACCATTCCGGTCATCCCCTTATCCCTCCTGGCTAGCATTTCTTTTTCAAGCATCATTCTACCATGAATTTACCATCCCTTCTCTTTATGTACCGTTAAGACGTTCAACCCTGGCTCATCCTCTGATGTTGCTAATCTTAATCCTATCCATCCTCATAATTGCAAAAGAAAATCTTAATATCTTCAACTCTCTTAGCTTCAGCACAAAATTACATTAGACATCATCAAGATAGTTCTTCTTTACTTGACATAAAAAGCTCCTTGATGAAAACGATTTGCTCACATAAGACTTAAAATGACATTCATCTGAAAAATAATTAGGAGAAATGACATTTTAAATTCAACCCTTAGATAGATGGAGGAGATGTGCACAACTGAGAATTGTAATGATCCATGTCTATAGATCATTCATGAAACCTTCTCCTGAAAGGACAGTTTTAATCACCTTCAATTATGTGCTATATTTCATGAGAATAAAAAAATACAGATCTATTTAAATATACTGAAAGATTTTAAAATAAATCAATCCTCTGATAAAAGCTATTGGTTTTCCAACCTTATGAAAATAATCTCAAAACACACAACATCCAACAATATTTTAAGTCGTGTACCTTTAGTAGCACATCAGAGGTAGGTCTGTCCTGGGCGATCTTTTGCAAACATGAGTCCACAAAATTACGGAAATAATCAGACCTTAAAACATATAAAAATATAAAAAAGATTTTTGTTAAATCATGATATATTCAGGAAACAAAAGCATAATTTATCAAGCCATAGTTACCAAAACACGTGCTGGGTTATAATACATCAAACCAGAAAGTCAATTTAGTCATAAAAATTTACATATTCAATAATTTTACACCACTAGGCACATTTATAACATTGTCCCAAGCAAGTAAAAGTAATAACCCCCTTTGCATTGCAAAATGTAAGTGAAGAATAGTCTCATTTCCCTCAAAGGACAAAGACTAGTTACAAGGTTCCACCATCTCTCACCAGTGATTAGACTGCAACACAGGGCTTTCATTCTGGGCGATGTGATATAAGGCACTCATAGCATTCATGTTGAACAGAGGAGGCTTCCTTTCCGCTACAGTGAAAAAGCCAATGTAGCGTGAGGAGGAGAGACAGAGGGGAAAGTGGTCAGATTCTCTCATCTTTGTGAACACGCAAGACACTTATAAACTATTTTGTGGCCATCTCTTACCCAGCTCTATGCAGGTAATGCCAAGTGACCACACATCCACCTTCCCGTCGTACTGGCCCTCGTCCATGGCTAGGATCACCTCAGGCGCCATCCTGCATGGAAGAAACAATCAAACAACAACAGCAGTTCAGCCATTTCCAGCATTTCTTTTCTTCTGATCCTGATCCAACTGAAAACAGCACCTGAGGGCTCACTCATTTCTGCACCACATCAGACATCACAGGGGACATGCTGCTGCGTGTACAGTAAAAACAATAACCTGTACCAGCTGAACGGTGGACACATGCAGAGCATAAGGACTAGATGACAGTAAAACAGCTATCAGTTATCCACAGCTCCAATAAGTATGTACATATTTTTAAATAAGTACACAGATAATCCATAGGTAAATTTTAATCATTTTAAAGTCCAGCTACCCTCCAGATTAGGATCTTGGATGGAAACCTTCTGTTTAGTGTGACAATACGCAGAACAAACAAAACCAGATGCAAAAGCAGCAACTGAACTATGAATAAACTTGAATCTGTTGGTACCATAATCAAATGCTAAAAGTAAGAAGGATAAAAGATTATCCAAGACCACAGATTTACAAATATAGTTGTTTTCCTCCCAATGTTCTTCTATCTTAAAAAAAACAACAACAACCATAACGTCAGATCTAGCTGCTATTAATGCTGCACACTTATGCTGCTGCTTCACTGATTTATATTAAGAGGAAGTCAAAGGAAACTCTCACACAAACATGATGCTCTGCATTTGTTTCTTTACTTGTTTTTAATGTACTGACTTCAGATTTACATAAAGCGCTTTGGTTGCTTTACTCAGTATTTGTCAGTTGACATGAACTGACACAATAATGTAAACTGTTGTGATAAAGAGACAACAGATTTTATCCTTGTCTCCTGTAATTATACACAACCAGGCTGCTGAGGTAGTGCACAGATACAAATATCTCAAAACTGTAACGAACACACTGAGCTTTGACCCTTATGTTGATGCTGTCTGTAAGAAAGTTCAACCGCACATGCACTTCTATCAAAAACTCAGCTGTTTGCTGGTTTGGGTCACTGTCTGGAGTCAAATTGCTGGAATACGCTATCCTACCTTTCTCATCTTTATAAGGCAGGATCCTTAAGAGGCTCTACAGCTTTCAGCTATCAGACCTGTAGCTACAGTGGCTGCTAAAGCTGTCTCCAGGGTTATACAATAATGTAAATATTGTCCGATTACTCTCTGACATGTAACAACCCTTCATAAATTTTGCTAAATTCAGATCTAGTGTAGAATTTGGTGGAGTTAAAACCCACATCAAAAATGATAGCCATGTTTGAGTAGTAGTATTGTAACTGATGATGGTAGCTTTGTTACCTTTATTGGATGGTTACAAAGAATTTACGATACATAAATGCAGAAAGCAACACTGTTTATACTGGAGCTCATCTGACCTTTAGCAAAGACTTCTGGAACTGGCAACAATTTAGAGCTGATTCTTGATAACCATCCCTGCATTTGAGCCACAATTGTTCTACCCCACAAATTCTGGATTACTGCTGTACATAGTGTGAGATCAATTTCTAATGACACACTAATAAGTGAAAATATTATTATTATTATTTTATTTTTTTTTACCAGTAAGGTGTTCCCACAAAGGAGTTGGCTGGAGCAACTATTGAGGCAGAGCCAAAGTCTCCCAGTTTGACCTGGCCTGGCTCTGTTAGCAAGATGTTCCCTGCTTTGACGTCCCTGAGTAACAGAAAAGACCAGACAGGAGAAAATTACAGGTTGGGGGCGACAAAACAAAACACAGAAACACAAGAGATTAAATACAGTGTTAGATGATGCATTGAAATGTGTTGCTGCAAAATGTGTGAGCACAAACACCACCGTGCAAGCTTAGCTCAGACAGCACACTTAGTGCTTTCTTCCCCATCTTCTCTTTTATTTTATATTTTCTTTCTCTTATGATCTTTTTTCTTGACAGAAGAAGGTGTGTGAAAAAATATGATATATATACACATAATTAAAATAAAATAAAAAAAAGGGGGGGGGGGGGGGGGGGGGTCCCCCTTTGACCCCTTTTTTGGGCCTGAACCCCCCCCCCCCCTTTCCCCCC
>JBAMYA010000011.1:3540388-3551245 GCA_037176975.1 Arrhamphus sclerolepis
CTGGAGCCTATCCCAGCTCACATTGGGCGAAAGGCAGGGGTACACCCTGGACAGGTCGCCAGTCCATCGCAGGGCTGTTTTCTGTCTCTTTCAAATTAAAATCAAAATAATCTACAATAATTTAGCCACCTGCATCACGCCAGTGGTCACCCAACTTAATATCATACGAAGTAATAAAATGTTTGGTACTCAACCAATCCCATTCCCGGAAATCATTTGATTGACAGCTAACCACTGACAATTGAGCTGTGAATAAAAAACTAAAAGTGCTTAGTCATATTTTAAAGAGAATGTTTAGTTGTGATTGTGTTATTTTATTGTACTAATAGACCACCGTGATAGCTGTGGGTTAGCATCAAGCAGCAACCATCCCACTCTGAGTTAAAGCCCAAGGACATTTTGTTGCAGTTCCTCAACTGGACACTAGAGCCAAGCTAATCCAACATCAGCTACAGGCAGCAGTCCTTTATGATGTCAACAACAAAATAACAGTTAAAAACCCACAGCTGGCAGCTCTGCAGCTCCTCCAGCATGGCTTGACTGAAGGCAGCTGCAGCAGACCATTCAAGGACCCTTGAATTGATTTTGTTTGGACAAATTTGGTGAAGATGAATGTAAAATAAGTAAATTGTATTATATAGCACATTTCGTAGACATACATTGTGAAGTGCTTCAAAAGGCAGATACAAATAATAAAAGCACAAAAACAGATACATAAAAACTGAGTAAAAAAAAATAGCACAGCAATAAAAGTCCCTATCAACTAAAAGCCTTTCTAAAAAGAAAAGTCTTTAAATGCTTCGTAAAAACATCATCAGATCCAAGGCAGCAAAGAGACAGAGAACATTCCACAACCACAGCAATGTTGCTGCAAAAGGGAAATCACATTTGGGACCACAAGTAACATTCAACCTGCTGACCACAGAATGCACATTGAAAGTAGTATTATCACCCTGGGTTAGCATAAGCTAAGACTACCAAGTTAAAATAGCTAACTGTAACTCGTACATGAGTTTCAGCTAGTATCTCAGCACTGCAATCCCACTCTTTTTCAACATGTGCCATGCAGTATAAGAAAAATAGGCTTCAGTCACTGTGTAGGATCAGTTTATCAGAATCAATAACTGCATTTACATCATCGCTCTTCTGCCCCAGGTTGTTCCCCTTGGGGTTGGTTCTGGGTCCTCTACTCTTCCTCCTTATCTTACTCCCCCCTTGGAAATATAATTCATACACAGTCTCCCCTACAACTGTTATGCTGATGACATCCAACTTTATATTTCAACCATATCCATCACCCCAGCCTCCTGCTCCTCTCTAACACTTCTCTCTTACACCTCTCTAACACTACTTGTCAAAATGACAGGAAGTTAGCCTGGACTATCTTGTGAGTTTCAGCACAACAGTCTTTCCCATTTTGTCTCTGCATAGAGAAATCTTTCAGCCACTTTACCCACATCACTCCGTGCCAGTCATGCAGGAATAGATCTGTAGCTTCTTTGTTTTGGAGCTATGTAATTTACACTCCACAGGATTGCAGTAGTACAGTATGGTTGACTGAAGATATAAAATGGCATACAATGAATGATCTTTATCACTTTGTTTGCTTTGTTGCTTTCTTTACCAGAACTGGTTGTGTTTGCAAAAAGCTCCAAATGCAATTCGTGACAACTGGCGCTGCCACCTAGCAGATAAAAATAGCGGCACTTCTGCAATACTCAGACATGCTACATTCCCTATCTGTTTAAAGTTTTGGGATGTGTTGCCACTGCACAACTTAAACCCATCTCACCTCTAATAATTTTTTGGGTGCCATTTCAATCTGGATTCTGCTAACAAGACAGCACTGAAACAGCCCTCATGAACATCACTGACCTCATTCTCTCCTCCAACTCCAGCCAGCTCTCCAGCCTCATGGAGAGCAAATGGCCTCACTGCAGCCTTTGACACCATCAACCATAAAAAAAAAAAATCCTCTCCTCCTTTAAAACAGATCAGAGTCAATCAATAACTTCACCTCTAACTTTGCTCCTCTGCCCAAGGGTGTTCCACAGGGTTTGGTTCTGGGTCCTCTACTCTTCACCCTTTACATTCTTCCCTTTGGATATATAATTCATCACTTCCACTAATATGCTGGTGACATCCAACTTTATATTTCTACCATATCCATCACCCCACCCTCCTCCTTTCAAACAGACTGCCTCCCTTCAATAAAGTCCTGGATTTACGCCAACTTCCTCTAGCTTAACCACAATAAATCAGACATGATGATCTCTGGTCCCAAATCACTGACAAAACACACTCACCATTTTCACCTGACCACTGACAACTCCACCCCGGCTTTGACACCACCTATTTAGAACCCTGATGTCATCTTTCACAATAATTTGATGGCTGAACACCATATCAGCCATGTCACTGAAACTGCTTTCTTTAATCTTAAAAAACAAAAACAAACCACACACACATACAAAACAATGCCCACCCCTGTCCTTCACTGCTGCTGAAACCAAGATCCAAGTGTTAATCACCTCCTGAACTGACTGGTGCAACAGCATGTTCTGCAATTTATCATCCAAAGTCTTTAGCAAACAAAATATTTTTTAAAAGTGCTTATAATCCTTTAAAACGTTTGACTTCATTTAATTGTTCTTGTTTCTTAATGCTGTTTTTAAAAGCGCTATATAAATAAAATGTATATTTATTATTTTTTATTATTACTACCATTAAGCTTCCAACAATTAGGTTACCCATAATTTGTTTATGGTGCAGATCAGTTAGACCACAACATTTAGCTGTTTCTAAATCATAAGAACCTGTAACCACAGCAGCATTTGAGAGGTCTCTGAGAACTAATAAAGGGCTTTCTGAGCAGTTATGGTAATATTGCCAAAGCTGTGGTATTCACTAGAGAGGTACAGAATAAATTATTTAAATATGCAGCTGCTAGAACCACAAATTAGGCTCAGACTGTTAAACTATCTTTTTTTCTTTTAAAAAAAGATGTTCCTGAAAAAACAATGAATACAAACACTTGTTCCGAGGCCGGTCCATTGAGACCGTTTGTGATAATGTATCAGGCCATCATTCAGAAAGTGGGAAACATGCATAAAAGTAAAGTATTTTATTTTGATTGAAATGCCTAAATCTATGGTTCCTATATTATGTTACTGTGTAATTGCAGCACTAACAGTTACTGTTCATTGGAGCAATGGACTGCCTGTCACATAGCCTGGCGTGTGGATAATTATGGGTCATTGGGACTCCATCAAAGAGTTAATGTGGATAACAACTTCTGCTATTTTCTAACAGGTCAGTAACTTAGCAACTGAGCCTCCAGTCCATCCAAAGTCTTTAAAATCAACATGCCTCAGTTGTCCTTTCGGCCATTTTTGCCACTTTCAAAGAGGAAACGTTTGTTCCCTTTAAAAATGGGAAGTTGTTTAAATATTGCAACCCAGCCAAAGGCAAGCTCTTGGTCTATTTTTAAGAGCTCAGCCGCATCAGACAACACAGGATGAGACAACCCATGTTGCAGTGATGTAGTTTCATTCAATTCTATGCATTTAGTTTATATTAAATTTACAAGATTTTACAAGATCTGCATGTACACGGAAAAACAAAATGCATATCGCCCTTGGTTGCTCATACAGATATTTAATGACTTAAATAAACGATGGCTGTGAGCGTCATGTCTGGTTTGCATCTCAGCTGAGCAAGCAAGATAGCTTTTTTTCTTTTTCACTTGGTTGGGCAATCGGGCTATCGTTGCTCCCGTTAACCAAACAAATACATGACATGGATCCTGTAATAAGTGGACATCTACTTCAGATTGACACAGTCATAAGATCCTTTAAAAATTAATAATAAAAAACTTGTATTTTAATGCCACTAAGATTCCCACAATTATATAAATAATAATGCAGCATATTCGCTCTCCAGCATGCAAAGGTGAGGATGCGCATTGAGCCGCTTCTCTACACTGAATGATTTATAACACCGTCTTACCGTGGCTTTTGGGATCCACTGCAGCTAGCTCTGGAGCTAGCTGACTGGCCTGGCTGGAAAATATTGGTCTCACTGCCCTTCCTTCCTTCCTTCCTTCCCTCTGCTCTGGTGTCTATTCAACACGAACACACCACATTCTGCCCGCCGGTGGTTTTACTTGAACTCAACGCCATCCTGATGCTCCCGGTCAATTGGACAGCTAATGCGTCTTTGATACTTGACATGAGTGGAGTGTCAGTCAGACTGACAGCCAGCTGACTGACGCCTGCCAGCTAACCAGAAGCAGAGACAAGCCTGAAGCGGAGCTGTCTGCTGCAGAAAACCAGGGGCCAGCTCTCTGGCTGCCGTTAGCAGCGCTGCTAACTAAATAACGTAACGCCAGGAGCCGCCTGGGACGTTTTCAGCGGGAAACCGGTTCGTGAAAATCCGCCGCTCCGCTCCGTTCTCCGCTTCGCAATGTCATGTCGTCGGTGTTATCGGTGGGTTTCACCTCCAGCTCACGTTACCCCCCATTTTGCTCGTCTCTCATCCGTTTTTGTTCAGGACTTCATGATGGCGGAGCGGGGCGGGAGCCGAGAGGAAAACGGAAACGGTCTTCTTCGACGCTTCAGAGGCAGCAGCCCTTCCGATAATGGGTAAAACACCATCCCCATGTGGCAAAGCAGCGAAAGCAGGGGGGGTCAAACCTAAGGCCCGCGGACATTTCTGATGAAATTTCAGTGAGACTGACCATTTGATTCAGTACTGACATTTTTAAAAAAGTGGAATAACAGGTGAAGGGTCGATGGTTTGTGTAAAAAAGTCCAAACCAAAGTTATTTTATTCTTGAAATCAAAACTCTTGATTTTTGGAAAATTTGCTTTTTCACAGAAGGTTGTGATTTTAGGACAAAAAGTTGAAAAAACCTGTTGCAAAATTTGTCTTTTTTTTTTTTTTTTTTTTTTTTTTTTACAAAAAAAGAAGAAAATGAAATTTGAGGTTTTGACAGAATTTCACTTTTTTATGAAAAAAATGTGATATTGTGAAATTTGCCATTTTACATCAAATACAGTTTTTGAAATTTTGTGAAATCTTGTGAAATTTGAGATTTTATGAAAAAAAAAAAAACTTTAAATCTGATAGCATAGCTGGAAAAGCAGTAAAGAATAGCCATGGCTAAATGGTTTTTGGTGGAAGGTCTGAACTCCAGACAGACCAGTTCAGCACCTGGACTCTTCCTGCAAAGCCATGTTGTTGTGATGGGTGCAATATGTTTTTAAGAATTGTCTTATTGAAATATGCAAGGCCTTCCCTGAAGGAGACGTCTGGATAGGAGCATGTGTTGCTTTAAAACCTTTAAAAACTCATTGTTGGGACCTTTCAAGATGTGTAAGTTGCCCAAGCCATATACTAACCCCATACCATCAGAGATGCAGGCTTTTTTTCATCACAGGAAATGATGTGACTTTTATTAAATTTGAATATATATCAGGCCCAACATCTGTCCATTTTAAAACTACCCTGTTAACTGACATAACAGATTATCATGTCACGCCAGCTGAGACACTAAAGACACTGTAATCAGATTCTGTTGCATAATGTACCCAGTAAATGTCATTTATGAACTGCTATAAATTACTATTTGGACTAGTTCTGCAGCTAATTACTGGAGATAAAAAAGAGAAGTCAAGAAAGGCAAAAAAAGAACCTTTAGTTCATGGATTTCTAATTTTTCCTTCCATCAGGCTGATTTGATACCATTATTATCTCTTCACACATGTCATCTTTATCACAGTTTTGATTTGTTTCAGTCAGCATTTGTTTACTTATTTATTTTTACACTCTGTATTTTGCCCTGCAGTAAGCATTCCCCATGCAGTGCTTTTGTTTATTCTCCTCTTAAGCTGCTCACTACATTGATAGACCAGATGTGAGAAGCTGCTGCTGAAAAGGTTTGCAATCACTTTTGAGTCCCAGTTGAGTATTCCAAGAGTTCAGCAGAACTGCCAGGTCATTTATTATACCGCATTTTTCACCATCCTGTAACTCGTATCAGTGCCTCTCTTATTCTCAGAATTAAACCGATACTAAACCTTTTACCACCCAACCCCGCCCTCCCCTTCCTCCCCATGTGCAGTCACACTCTCCTCACCCATATACCTCCAGCCCTCCATCCCACAAACATCCCTTCCCTGCTGTGGATTTGGCCTTGCATAATCTCCTCAACTGGCCCACTGCAACGAAGGGAGAGACAAAAGATAACAAACCGTTATTAGTTCCCCTTGCATGGCGCAGTGGATTAAGCTCCTTATGCAAACAGATTTTAGATGAATTTATATAACATAAAGGCATCCAAAGGGGAGAAGTTGAGAGCAGATGACTCCAACAAGATTTCCTGTGTCTGAGTCTCATCTTAGACAGTTAATTAAGACTCAGCAGTAACGTTGATGCTACACAGGATGAAGGCTGACTTTGTGGTATTGATCGTTTGGGTAGTTTAAGGTAGAAACAATGCTTTTTGTGACACAAACCAAATTTATTTTTGGTTTTCTTTTCCCCCCAGAATACCACAAAATGGGATAAAAGCTATCAGGCCCTGTGACCCTTTAATATGCCCCCAATCTGGTTAACAGTAATGTTTTTGAAAAGGAGAGAATTTGCATGAGCCTTTGTTATTTTATGAGGACACAGATTTTTTATTTATTTATTTATTTATTTATTTCCAAACAGGGAAACATAGCTATTTCCTGTTCACTTCTGTGAATTATGGTTAATTTGTATTAACTTTTAGTAGAATTTGTACTGGAAGATCATGACGAAGCAAATCGTAATGAATGAAAACTTGGATTTCTTTTGTGTCCTACAAGTTCCCTTTTTGATCAATAGTTCTTAAAGTTGATGCCAAAAAAGATGATCCCACAGAGAATTTTAAATATTGTTTGTGATCCAAATAAAAAAAAAAAAAAGTTAGAATTTTAGGTGTTTATTTGTCTCCCTGTTGCACATGCACAGTGTTTCAAGACAAATAATATTTTGAGCAGAATGAAGATGAAACTGCACTGAAAAAGCAAACTTCAATTCAAGTTGTGCTCTGAACTTTGACAATTTAAGAAGATTATTCAAGAGGAAATAAAACTGATAGGATATTGGTGGTCATTTTATTTTATTTTATTTTATTTTATGTTTTTGGAATTATGGGCTTTTATTTTGCGGACACCCAAGGACACAATTACACAAGAAGATTGAAAGAAAAGATAGATTTGGTAAATGAGTAATTAAAAAACAAACAAACAAAAAGCACCTGGAAGCACATAAAAATCTTTACCATAGCACTAAAAACCTGCACGACAGACTGAATTTGGATTTCAAAACATGGATCTGATAACTAACTATTCAGTGATATGAAGTATACTATTAATAGAAAATACTAAGATATAGTCGGCTTCCAGAACTTGCTGCTCTCCGCTTGATAATGGTCCCAGAAAAAGCTTTTACACAGTTAAATGTGTCATTTGTCTATCTTTCTGAGGAAAAATTAAAAGATATTTCCTAATAGTGACAGAAAAAAAGATAATGATGTTACTAAAATTCAGGTGTGGCGTGTTTTTATAGGTGCCAAATCTGCTGTGTAAATTAAAGTACATGTAAAGTACACGTATGTTCAAGAAATCAAAGTAAACAAAGGAGCCTATAACAAGTGCCCCCTAATCCGCGATCTGATAACGTTCCTCTGCATTCCTTCTGTCAGCTGTGGGTTCAGGTAGCAGTATTATTTACAAACTGAGGTCATCGCTCAGCTGGAAACCAGGGCATCATCTGTTTAGCTCATACATGATCTTGCTGTCCTGTCATGCCACTGACTCCTCCCCTACTGCATACAAGCCTGGATGCAGCCACATCCCACCTCACACAACCTCGGAGCATCCCATCACGCAGAGCGGACAGGGTCGCTGCGTGCTCAGACGCAAAGCTGTCTTGGTTGAAGAGAGGCGCGTCTGATTCTAAGAGGAAGAATAAGAAAGAGAAGCAGGATAGAAAGGGGGTCCCTGAGCTGCAGGGGTCAGCTGGTGAGTCTCAGCCGCAGGGCTCATGTGAGATGCGCTTAAGTGAGCAGAAATCACCAGAAGAAGGTGAGTTTGAACAGACACGCTGTTGTTTTTGTTTTGTTTTCAGATAAACTCTCAAGAAATCTTAAAAGCCAACAGAACAGCAGTTTTGTTTTGTTTTTTCTTCAATTTTGAAACAATTCCCAGATGTGTTTTTAAGACAGTTGCTCTTAATTTTGATTCAGTATCTCACGTCAGGTCAATATTTCTAACTTCTAATTGTGATCTTTCCTCTTGCAGAAATGAGTCTTGGTGCAGCGTGCATTTTCTTGCGAGGCGGGAAAAACATTGTAAGTATGAGCAGTAAATGATATTCTCTTTTGCTTTCTCTCTCTCTTTTTTTATTGCTTTGCACGAAAGTTTGCAAACAGCCATGAAAAAATTATTGGATTATAAACCAACAAGTTAAAGGATCAAAGGAGGCAGACACCAAATCTGGATGCCCTCTTCTTTGCAATCTCGTGCTGATTACGCCTCTGGCTGATGAGAAGCCCATAATCTACGTGTAAATCCACGCCAACAAAATGACCCGTAGTTTAACGTCTCACTTATGTTGCAGTTTAAATCTGAAGGAATATTCTGTATCAGACGTCCTCTTTCTTTGGTAAATAAGTTCACAGCAGTTGTTTTCTTTACGTGTTTTTATGTTCAATCTTAGAGTGGTGTTGAAGGGAATGGTGGTTGGGTTTTTTTGTTGTTTTGTTTTATGTATATTTTTTTTTTTCTCATTGAAGTCCATATAATTCTGGACCTAACCTTTTATCATTTCTTCGCATAGTCAAGAGAGCTGGCTGACGATGAGATCGATGGTAAGTTTCTCAGCACCTGCCCACCAGCTTCCTCTCCTGTTTTCATCATTTCAGTTTCCCTGAGCTGCCTGTTCCTGGCAGATGTTTGACTTTCTCACAGCTGTTTCCATTATTGTTTGGCCCTTTGCAGAGCTGCGTGATGCATTCAACGAGTTTGACAAAGACAAGGATGGGCTGATCAGCTGTAAGGACCTTGGGAACCTGATGAGGACAATGGGTTACATGCCCACTGAGATGGAGCTGATTGAGCTTAGCCAAAACATCAATATGAACCGTGAGTTCTCTTTGAACCAAGCTTATAATTTATCATAGTTATTAGTGTAGACTATACTACCGCAAAAATCTACTATTCTATACTATGTTACCATAGTAGTGTAGTATTATATATATTTTAGTTGGAGACATATTTGCACATTTATTCAAATCATAAATGAAAATGTCTTTTAGTGGCAGTGGCAGTCTCCTGGTTTAATAAATGCTGAAATTTTGAAAATATATCTAACACAGCTTTGTGAAACTATATGGAGTTCTTGTTTAAAATCTCACAAAACAGTAGGACTGAAGAACTGTGATTGATGTTTTCATCTTTTTGCTTTCTAGTTGGTGGCAGAGTCGACTTTGAGGATTTTGTAGAACTGATGACCCCGAAACTCCTGGCAGAAACTGCTGGGATGATCGGCGTGAAGGAGCTCAAAGACGCCTTTAAAGAGGTGAGAGGAAAACAGCCTCGGTCTCGCAAACCATCAGATTTTCCTTTACTCACTGCGGTGCCACCGTTTCCTACTGTCTGCTTTCTGCGATTAGTTCGACATGGATGGGGATGGAGAGATCACCACAGAGGAGCTGCGAGCGGCCATGACCAAGCTGATGGGGGAGCACATGAGCCGCAGAGAGATCGATACCATAGTGAAAGAGGCAGATGACAATGGAGATGGCACAGTAGACTTTGAAGGTAAAAAATATAAAGTTTTGCATCTGCACTGACAGAAGCATCAGTGGCAGCCTAATAGGCCAGTCTGTCTCAGCAGCATTAGTGTCATTAAGGTCCACCAGTCTGCAGAAAACATGACCAAGTTTGCATAAATGTGAGACACTGCAATAATAAACCTGTCCTTCCTTGCAGAGTTCGTCAGAATGATGTCCCATCAATGATGGTCCAGGAAAATCTCAATCAAGAAAGTTTATTTGCACCTGTACCTTCATGCATTATCATGGATACTGTCTTCCTTTGAAACCCTTTGACAGATTGAGTTGTACACTATTCAGAGCAAAAAAAAAAAAAAATCATATTAAATGCTGGAAAGAAAACAACTCCAGATTGTTCTCAAAGAGGATTTTATAGCTATGCAAAGATTGGGAAATATAGTTTGACATTTTTCTAAATGTAAGAACTGAAATGATGTACAAACCACTGGACATATGTTGTATTGTTTGTCTTGTATTTGCAGCAAGTCACTTTGCTGAATTGGATTTTTTTGGAAATAAATGTGTTGCTCATATAACCTGTATAATCTTATTGAATTGTTGTGAGAATTTTGGATCATTTTTGAAATGCTATTTCCAAAAACACAGGGACATTGCTAGATTTGCATATCATTAAACTTTATTTATGTCGAAAAGGTGCTTTTAGACACGATGAGATGTTCAACATTTCTCAAAGGCTGGGATTGGAGAGATAAAAAAAAAAAAAACATAAAAAAATAAGGAAAAAATTCATAGTCAACAGGCCAGTTATAGAGCAAAGAAGCTTTCAAAAGTATGTGGATCAATTCAGTTATTTGTGAACAAACGAGTCGGAGAAACGGTAAATAATGATTTTCATCAGGTAACTCTAGATCTTTCATACAGGGGTTTCAAAATTGAACATTTAAAGGAACATTCCAGAGGAGTTAAGGAGTCTAAACCTTTAATTGGGACCTCTGCATCCAGTAATTCTCTATTTTGTCATAAATGTA
>JBAMYA010000011.1:3551345-3566564 GCA_037176975.1 Arrhamphus sclerolepis
GATAGATAGATAGATAGATAGATAGATAGATAGATAGATAGATAGATATAACTTTATTAGAGCTAATAATGACCCCTGAGAGTGAATCGTCACAGTCAACAGTTCGTTACAGAAGGTGCAGCGATGCTTCATCACAGTAACATGTCCAGGATTACATAATCTGTGATTAACAGAAATGAAATCCCTCCCCCATGACTCATGCTATTTTGTCTTCTGCCCGTTTATCATAAAATCCATGCAGAGAGATGTTGGAGTGCAGAACATGTTCCTGCAGCCATGTTTGGTGTAAACACAGACACTTTGGCACTGGATCTTAAATTTCAAAAGAGGATACAGTTTAAACTCTTTCCTTTCCCTCCTTTTTTGCTCCTGACCATGATCCATGAGGTCTCCTCTTCATCTTGTCTTAGACTGACATTATTTGTCATTTTGGACATTATTTAAAGCTGACTTAGCTGCTCCCGCATCTAAGCAACTTATTTTAGCAAGAGAATGACAAATTGCAACAACATTTTTATTTTATAGGGATTTATGTATCGGAAGATCACAAGGTTGTAATTTCTGCTACCTGCAAGTGAATTTAATAATCTCATGGTGCCAGATTTCTATTAGAAAACATCAGAATTTGTTCTGAATTAATTATTTTCAAGAATTCTGGTATTTTGGTCGTTGTTTTATAAGATTATGCTGTCGCATAGAGCTTGTAGCTGAAGTCAAACCTGTAGAGACTTTCAGACATTTACGTTTGTTTAACAAACAAATTGCAGTCATCGGCCAAACTGTCTTCCCCTTCCACCTGCATTCAGGGCCTTTAACTCCCTGCTGAGAGGGTTTAACAGGCAGACTGCCAGGAGGAAGAAACGTGTCATCAAGTCGTCAAACAGCTACAGGAGGGCTGCCAATAAACTCCAAGATTCATGTGCATGTATAGAAGGCTTAGCAAAATACAATAATCAGGAAAGCATAATTACAGTAGACAGTTGGTGTTTACATTCTATTCTATATGTGATTGATTAAAGAGCCACTGAAATACAATTGGATTTAAGTATGCGTAAATAATTCATAGATTCAGTATTCCTCCTGACATGCATGTGCAAATTAGATATTTGACTAATTATAAAAGAAAAATGTTCTTTAACACTGATGGTAGATTTGTAGGTGAAGCAAATTTTTGCAGCTCCATGACTTGGACACCGAATTTTATTTGTAAAGAATTAAGTAGCTCTATATATATATATAGGAAGAACATTCTGGAGCTAAAACAACCCTTGGCCCATTGCTAGATGGTTGGGAGTGAAAACATTTGTTACAGACCAAAACGACACAAATCAAAGCCTTTTTGAGAAGCCAAAAAAATGTCATTCCACTCAAGTGATTTTGGACAGGGTCCCTACCAACAAACCGAGTAAATTTTAACTTTCAACGTTTTCAAAAATTGCATAAACAGGACTTTTTGTACAGGTGTCCCTCTGGTCGCTACCACGTTGTCTAAGTCTGTACAAGTCGGCTACTGACGCTCTGCAAAGAACTGTCAATAGATGCAAAAGGAGGATAGTTCATGGCCCCTGTTTCGAACATGTACCCATTTTGTCATAAATATAAAAATATTGATCCAGGTCTATGGAAACAGAGGCCATGAACCACCTTGCTGAAAACTTCAGTTCTAGCTTGATTCATGTTAATTTGGTCCATGTTGTTGTTAATGCTTGCTAAGCAAACTCCAAATCATGCACCTGAAAAGTGTAATATCATTGCACAATGACATTAAAAGACTTCCTGTCTCTATTTCTTCTGTTTTGCTATTTGAAAATATGTACAAAAAATCAGAGAAATTGTACCAATTGTGCAATTTTTTTTCCTCTTTGGTGGAGGTCAAAAGTCAATGGTGATTATTCTACAAAACATATATGTTCCTTACTGACACTGGTCACCCCTAGTATGACATTAGTCATAGTAATAGTATGACTAATATTGTTTATATTTGTTTACTGGGGACAGAAGGAAAGCTGAGGAGATAGGGTGGAGAGATGGGGAAGCAAATGAGGGGCTAGGTGAAAATGGGACCATTTGGCCGAACGTGTGAAGTCCCACACACCTATTTAAAGGAGCCAAACAACATTGTGGGGTCTTATAGCAAAGGACAGCAGACCAGAAGGACACAGAAGAAGAGACGGAAAACAAGTTATATTTTTAAGCACAGATATCCATCACAAAAACCTTTGATTTTAGAGAAAACAGTAGATTTTCTTTCTTTTTTTTTTTATCTGTACGGAGAGTAAATAAGGAGCCAAGGGCAGCCAAAGAATGCTGATTTGCAGCAGGTAAAAGAACGCGAGCCACGAGACGAAGACAGACCAGGAGAATGCTGAGCGTGGACCTGCACCCCAGTTTGAGTCTGGGACCTCAAAGGATCAGAGACTGCTACTACAGAGGTGAGGGGAAGCTCATCTCATACATGTGCATGCATTTATGAACTAGAGACAAATATGGAAATGGGAAGCCATATGTATTATTTTAATACTTTTTAAAGATGCTGAAAGTTCATTCTAGGATTTATATCCTAAAGGTTTATGAAACGATAAACTGCTGGGGATTAATGGCAGTTCTCAGGACATCAGTGCACATATTTCATTGATTACAGTTCATTATAAAACACAAAAATCCATTTATATACAGAAAAATGGATTTGAATGATCACAACTTTGAAAACTTTCATGCATGAAACTAGTGCGTACCATGTTTGATCTATTTTCATCATTCATGTTAAGTTTGCTGGATTTGCTCATTCACACAGAGAGGGAGGCTCCTGCTCACATACCGCTGTTCCCTCCTACCTGTGACATGGCCCCGAGGATGCTGGCCCCTCCCTCCGTCCCCTGTGAACCTGCCTCCAAACCCCACAAAGATGAGGTGAAGATGGAGCTGGAGAACTCTTCACTGTGGAAGCAGTTTAGCTCGGTGGGCACGGAGATGATCATCACAAAGAAGGGCAGGTGAGAGAAGTCTGCATCCTTCCATGGCTGATCCCTGAAATAACATTAATTCTCCATAACTGACCAGTCAGACCAGTCAGTTTTTTAATATGACCTGTAATCACCGCCCCCTTATTCATTACCGTCCACTAACTTTCTTGCAAAGAAACATATGTAAACAAGCACCACTATGTTGGAGTGTTAACTTTTCTCACCATCTTTCCCAGACGGATGTTTCCTGGACTGAAACTGAAGCTATCAGGCTTAAACCCAACTGTTCGATATGTCCTCCTTCTTGACATCGTCCCCGTGGACAACTCCCGCTACCGCTTCCAAGGTGGAGGCTGGCAGGCCGTGGGTGCGGCAGAGGCCAGGCTACCAGACCGGGTATTCATCCACCCAGACTCACCTGCCACAGGTGTGCACTGGCAGAGCCGCACCATCTCCTTTCATTATGCCAAGCTCACCAACAACACCCTGGACTCTCAGGGACATGTAAGTTCTGCAGATGGACTGACCTGGCAAAGATGTAGATATACTGCATAAGTCTGATGTTGTAGATTCATTCTTATTTGATTTGTTTTAAAGATCATCCTGCACTCGCTGCATCGCTACCAGCCCAGAGTTCATGTGATTGAAGCTAGAGATGTGCTGAGGTGGAGTGGAGGACAGCATACCTTCGTTTTCCCCGAGACCCAGTTTATAACAGTCACCGCCTACCAGAACAACAAGGTATGAATGCGTTTTATATGAAGGACTTTGAGTGATCAGAAGAGGCAGCATCTGATGGGAACTATAAAGTGAGTGTAAACAAGCAGAACTACTTGTTTTTGTTGTTCTTAGATCACAGAGCTGAAGATCAACTCCAACCCCTTCGCTAAAGGCTTCAGAGAAGATGGAATGAACAGCAAAAAGTAATTTTCAACAAAAAAAACATGCACAAAAAGATTAAGGATATCAATGTAAAAGTAAACCAAACATTGCTGAAAAGGATATAAATTCTTTTATTTTTCTCTACAGACAGAGAGATGCTCGACAAAAGCGTAAAATATCTGTCCTGACAGAAACCCTGGATATTGGTAAGCTTTATAAGTCATTAATTTGAATGTAATTAGGAAAGACATAGCTTCAATGGCCTTATCCTAAAACATATCCTACTGTTTGTCTCTCAGTGAACTGTGATCCGTGCGACTCCACTGAGCTTCTCCAGCAGCCCACAACCACCAGCACGGACATGCTCACTCTGGCCTCTCTGCCCCCGCTGCCTGACCCCTCCTCCTGTGGGTTCAGTTCACAGGAGGCCTCCTATCAAGACCCTCTGGTCCCAGATCAGTCACTGGAGCTTGGCCAGGCATTTATGGGCTCCCAGATGTCTGATATGAGCATCCCAATGGCCAGTCGGGTGCAAGAAACACCAGGAAATGAAGTGACAAATAGCATGATTGAAAGGTAAGTGCAATTTTTCTTTCATACTTTGAAACAAGACAACTTTTTTTTCAAAATTTTTGCCAAAAGGAAATCAAGAAACAGCCTGGTTAGAATTAAATAATTCACAGTTTTGCAATTATGGTGGCCTGCAAAGACTTTTTGGAGCAGCTAAGCCCATATTTGGATAATTTTTGCCCATTTCACTTCCAAAAAAAAGACCCTTACTTCCTCTCACATTCTTAGGTGGTCTTTTGACTTCTGTCCACAGATCTGTGATGATCGTTTAGGTGAAAGAACTCAAACTTTCAAAATGCACCCTTTTGGGTCATCTTTCATGTTTTATCCCATTATTTGCATCAGTTAAGTGATTTATTATACAGTTTGTTGTAACATTTTCTAGCATGAGAAAAATCTTACACATATTACAGTCATTTAAAAAACAGAGCCTATAGCTTTGATTTCAGTCTTTATGTGAGGCTCAAATTTCTTTTTGTGAAGAAAAATGTATTAATTTACCAATTCTTTCAGCACTAAAATGTTCAGATTCAACTAAAACCTATTTTTCCTTCACAGATCTGATGCTCTGGCTGAACCAGCTTACACCTCCAAATTCCCTGCTGCTCAAGGCACCTCCTCCTCTTCCTTCTCTTCACTTCATGTCCCTGACTCCTCAGACGCCGATCCTCAGCCCTCCATCCCCACCACAGACTACCACTGCCTCCACTCATCCGCCCCCACGCACCCCACCACCCCCTCATTGCAGCAGCCATCGTTCACCTTCCCCACCCCGCCTCCTTCTGACTCCTCCTCCCCACAGTCACTCCTCTCGTCGTCTTCTTCCCCCTCCTCCAACAACTACCACCACCGCATCCCAGAGACAGTCAGCCCACACGCACCAGCCTCTTTTCATTCATCTTCCACGTGTCAATCAAATCTGCCAAACCAAATACCTGATCAGTCTCTGCTGACACACCCCACCCAGCCGCTCCTGGGTGAAACAGTTTCTGACGGAAATGACCCACCCAGCGTTCAGACCTCAGCCGCTTCAATTTATCCAAATGTCCTACCCATCAATTCAGATCCTGCTCCATTTACCTTTCAACCTCTCTCTAATCAGCACCAACCACAAGCTCCAACTTTACCCCACCACCATCTACCCCCGAATGGTGTCTCCTCATCTTTTGCTTTTCCCTCCATTCCCCCACAAATGCAAAGCCTGTCATTTCCAAGTGTGTCCCCCAGCCCTGCTCTACACCTCACAAATCTGAGTCACCAAACCCCAGCTCCCTCAATAGCACCCGCCTTCCCACCCTCCTCTTTTGCCCACTCATCATCCTCCCTTCCTCATCCCTCTTTCCAAACCCCCTCTTGCTTGGCCCTGTCCTCCTCGTTCCAGCAGTCTGTCACCACTGCAGGGTCACTGGCACCAGCAGCCCATCCTCAAACCCTGCCCAGCCCCTCTACTCCCTCCTCCACCTGCTCATATCCTCCTGTTGAGATCGGTGCCATCCCTCAGTTCAGTCCAGCTCCACCCTATCATTCAGAGATGGTACTGCACCACCCAGCTCTTCTGCCTCAGCTGGACACATCGCTGCCCTCTGCCACTCCTCCTCCATCCCTTTATCCCACCTTTCCATCATACCCTCTCCGGCTGCATCAGGACCCTCACTCCTCACTGTCTATCCCCTTCAGGCATCTGTACAGACAACGCCAGCATGGACACCATCACTCCCGAGGGTCCTACCTGGACATGGGCACAAGAGCAGTGTTTTAAAGTGACATCACTGAAATGGTTTCTTTCATAGCGCTTTTTAGGGGAATTAGCAATATGTAGAATTGAGTTGAAGTAGTGTGTTCTCTGTGTGACATTTCAGCTGATGAACACGTTGATGAGATTAATACTGATTTGTATATACTTGTTGAAGATTTTTAAGTATTCATTCCAGTGTGATAAATAAAACTCCTGCTAAAGGACTGTGTGATCCACTTGTTTCCTCTTAAATATTGAACATGTTCAAAGATGGTTCCTGAAACATTTTTGGTGCTAGAGCTCAAGAAAATGTAAAAGTTAATTATGACTTTTACATTGCCTGCATGGACGTTTGTTCCCACTAAAATTAAGTCCAAATTTTGACTTAGAATATCTATTATATTTAAAGGTTAAAGTTTCATATGTTATTAGTTTATTGTTTTAATGGTACCCTTTTTTTGTGTAAAATTGTGAAGAAAATCTTTTGATAATAGCGAGTCTTAGTATTATGGAAATACAAGCTCAGACAATTAACTTTTTCCCATTAATATTTAATAAAAAATTAACCTTATAAGAAAAAAAATGTGGGCAAATTAAGAATCCCCTTCATGCTTCATGAGGATTTACAATGATAATTTTCACTGATAATCATCAGCCATGGGTGATTAGCTTAAATACGTGGAGACTGAAAAAGTATGTTTTGTTTGGAGGGGTTGCGTAGAAGCATGACTGAGATTGGCAAAAGCATGTCTGACCAAACTACAAGACTTGTGGAACAATGTCTCATGGACATGAAAGAGTCGTCTGGCCCTAAAACCCAGCGCCATGTTTGATAAAAGATGTCAGTTCAGCAGGAACACCTCATAGTCACTGGCTAGCACAGCGGTATATTTGACACTCGCGCACACACACATGCAAAGAAGCAAGAAGAGATTGTGAGGGTGGTGCAAAAGAAGCAAACCAGACAAAACTGGGTTGCTTTGGTTGGAGATAAGAGGAGGATCTGGGACAGGAAGTCAACATAAACTGGGCTGACGGAACACTGATGTGGAGCATCAAGTAAACTTTAACCAAATACGAGTGATGAACGGTTGAAGAAAAACCAACAGAATCCAACAGAAAAAAAAAAAAAAACACACAAAAAAGTTCTAAATTAAATTTTAAATATTTATAAACGTGACATAAAATAGCAAAAGCTAAAGTCTAAGCTACAGCAATACCTACAACACATATTATAACAGTTTTGTTTGACTGTACTTTTGGTTATTTTTTTTCTTTTGCTTTAGTTTCAGATGTTCTTTTGGGTGAATGTTTTCTGTTTTGTTGCTATCATTTTGAAATGTGTATTATTATGTATTACTGTAAGTGGTTTAACTGAAATGAAGTGGTGTCTTTTTTTGTTTTTTGTTTTTTTTTGGTGTGTGTGTGTGTGTGTGTGTGGGGGGGGTATCTTACATTTTTTGTGATTTGTGAACTGTTGTGGTTTTGCAGGGTTTTTTTTCCGACTGAGACGTTAATAATACAAGAAAAACAGTGGCTACTGTGGAGGACGCGATCTCTTATCACAACACAGTGGAAAAACTCATACAAACACCACGTCTGACTGCACGCAGAGCCACTTTGAAATATTTAACTAGCAGCTTGTCTGAAGCTTTGCTGGTTTGTCATGTTTTCGTCTGTTCTCTCCTGCTGCACAAAGAATAAACACAGAGTCGAGATAAAAAGCTCAGCTGCTGGATTGCTGTAGCTCCTGGATGATTTTCATCAACATTCAGAGACGTTAGTCAGCTTCCGAGGCCAATTTGTCTAAAAGGTGAGTGGGAGTTGAAACCTACAGGCCTACAGTGTTGAGAACCATCAGTCACTTTAGGGGCTTTTCTGGCTTTCAAGTAATGACATCAGAGATGTGTGTCAGTAATAACAGCAGCAACTGAACTATTCATCTTCTGGATGCTTTTCTTAGGTTTTACAAAAGTTATGTTTATGCCTCAGCACTCCCCAAGCTCTCACCCATGGGGAGAAGAGAAGAAAAGAGAAGGTTTAACTCTCACATGTATAAAAGGATTACTGTTTAGAGTTACAATGACATCATCAGAGTAGCTACAGTATTTACAGTGGTTATGTTTTGTTTTTTTCAGTCAGACCAATCTGGAAAAGATAAATAATAGATTAAAAGTAAAGTTCTATATTAAAACCTTTATGAAATGATTTACAACCCAGACTTTTACAATCATTGAATTGATTTCAAACTGAGGGAGCTCATACCAAGGGTCAAACTGATGTTTAGTCAAATACCCTAACTGTCACTTATTAACCAGTCAGCCCCACGCTCAAACCCTCAAACAGCACTTTAGGCGTTTTGAGTCAGATTCAGGTGACGGAGGGTAAGGTGTTTTTATTTAATAATTTATTTTATTCTTCCTTCTGTATTTCTTCCTTGTGCTGGCAGCTTTGCATAGAAGTGACTTTCTCTGCTTGTCTGCAAGTAAGATTGAACTAAAACTCAATTAAATTTTGTCAGATCTGTTGAAGGAAAGGATGGACATACTCGGTTTCAGTCAGTTCTGATGCAGATTTGTTTATTTATTTATTTTTTAATTCTTGGAGCAGGATGTCTGAATGCTCTTCCAGTTACTTGAGGACTAACATGTAGTAACAGAGATCTTCTGGGTGCTGCTATGTGTCCTGTAAAAGGTCGTATTCTACTCAGTGATAGAATGGCTTATTTGGGTAGATAACTGCAGATCTTTTTCTTTTGATATGTCTCCAACAGGTCTTGACATCTTGAAGATCTTTCATTCCTCCTGAGCTGACCACTCACACTTAAATATAACAATCTTCAGCATAGTCTTGATCCTTGCGAACACTTACCTCTGACCATACACACTCCAAATCACATAAAAAGGAAAGTTTACACGAGTAATCACTCTGATTCGGGTTGGAGTTGACAAATATATACTGGGATAATGATGTGCATTCGTTTAAGTCCATCATTTCCTCGCATTTTGCCATTGAGGCTTCTGGGTACTGCAGCTTCCAGGGTGGTAGGGGCCAAGCAGCCAGGGACCCTGGCTTTTGAGGACCCCAGTGCCTTCAGGGTGAAGGGTTTGGGCGAGCTGCTTCGTGCTCTTGGCGTCTTCCACCTTTGCTCCTTCCCTGTGCTGGTTAATAACTGTGGAAAGGTGAGTTTCCAACGTGTCCCTAAACATGGCATCAGTGGGGAGATATCATTTTAAAATTGGTCAGTCTATGATGCTACTTTTAATGGGAAGATTAAAAAAAAAGAAAAAGTTGAGTTCTATTGTTACGGTTCTATCCATCTTCAAGTCTCCTAGTTCATCTTGTCTCCAGCTTATGTCTATAGCACGCACCATCCTAGGACGGCGCGGGTTTTCCTTGCTGCTGAGGCCCACTGTTTACACTCAGTTTGTAGCCGGAGAGAATGAGAGCGAGATCTCTCAGTCCATGGAGAAGATGAGCTTGTTGGGATTAAGACCCATGCTGGCTGTGCCTATTGAGGAAGACCTTGGAGAGAGCACTGGGTATGACTCAGCTTCAGACCTTTGAGAGTGGGTTTACAAGTATTTGTTCTGAGCTTCATCCTATCCTGTAAACTACACAGAGGCCACATTTCAAACACAGCTCTGAAGGCTATTCCAGAAGTCTTGTTAGAATCTTCAAAGTCAGAAGTAGCTTGGCTGATATGCAGGTTCTACATGATTAAACATCTGTACAATCCTCTGCTAAATACTTTTTTTAAGGCACAAAAATGGGATCTCTGTATTACGTCAGCCAAGTGCAGTCATGGCAGAATATTTTAAATATATGATTTGTGTTGCATAGTCTTTCTGAAAAACTGTTTGCAGTCCACAGAAACATTGTATTCTTCTGTTATGCCTCTACAGAAACACATGAACACTCACCATATATATATATAATATTTGCAAAAAGAAAAGTTTAGTTCAAACTTCACGCATTTTTCTCAATGCTGCTGTTTCACAGTTAGCAGTGTTCAAGCTGAAAGTGCCTGGCCTCATGTTACAGAGAGAAAAGATACGATGACAACATGGAGGCCATGCTGGAGTGTGTGCGGATGTCCCACAGCAACGCTTGGAGCAAAGACCCGATGATGCAGCTGAAGATCACGGCCCTGCTCAGTCCAGAGCTGTGTGTAAGGCTCCCACCTCCACCACAGCGTTCATGATGATTTAATTTTAATATTATACAGTATTTCTTCTTTTAATCCCAATGAAGTGTGTCACATTATTTTATCTTCTCAATATTTTGGTTTCCAGGGCAAAGACTTTGCAATTTCCAGCAGTGTGAGGCCACATGAGAATCTGACACACTTCACAATGATAACATCTGTATGTTAATTCATGTAGAGGGGAAAATAAGATAAGAATATACATTTTTTTGTTTGCTGTGTCAACAGCTGCTCCAGGTTGTTTCTGATTGCTCAACCCCCAACTCCTCTCATCTACTCCAGTTTTCCCAGGGGTATTTTTAACTTTGGACCCCATTATTGGCCCTGTTTGTTACCTCTTACTGATTAGAATATGCAATTTTGTCAAAGGTGAAACTAACAACCGTCATTAAACAACAACCATTTGAGCTGAGTCTTCTGGTCAAGGCGATGGATGGAGAAGTAGGTTCACAAGATTTTGCCTTCTTTATGGTATTTAGAATAGCAATGATTGTGACCTTAAAGAACTTACCTGAAGCTGCCACTTCCAGCCTGTCACCTTCACTGGCTTAGATGCAAAAGAGACCGCCCACTTCCTGTGTGGCCTGCAGAGACTCAACAAAATAGCAGAGGTATGAGTGCAAAGCAGTTTTAAGAATTACTGTGACTATTTGATTTCTGAGCCCCAAGTCTAAAGAATGTCATTTTAGCCTATAAAACACCACTAATTCAAATCTACCATGAATAATGCATAAATGGTTCTGTTTTTGCTGCTGACATCAGTGACCACTGTGTTGCGCTTTCTCTAAAAAAAGAGAAAAAAAAATAGCAGCTCTATCTATAATACAGAGTTAAATACCATAATGATGCCTGGTTATATGCTTGTTTATTTTGTCCACTTTGTGAATTAATTGTAACTTGGACAATAGGGAGGAAAACAAAGCATAACACAGACGAACTGTGAACGATAATATTCCAATACAAATACCAACCCCTCACATCCATCAACTGGTTAAAAGATCAAAAGGAGACTTGACATATTGAATTAATAAATCTTTTATTCGTCGTGTGCAAATTGTGTGTTCAGGTTTGACAGTGTACTTTTTCCTGTCAAAGACCCAAACTAAAAGTTTGAGGGGATTTTTTTTTTGTGTTAATCTTTGTTTTGTAAAATTTGTTGCTTTTATCTATCTCCAATGTCCAAATGGAATTAGGAAGAGAATGTTTTAAAAGTCTTATACCTTCTTCATAAAATCAGCTGAAAAGTTACTTGAGGAATCAGTCTCACTCAATAAACTAACTTGATGTATGTTTGATTATTTTATTTCATTTTTATCTATTTATATTACATATTATATATTGGATATTTATTAATATTGTCCAAAAATGGCATTCTATACAGATTGTTTTATTTTTTTTTTTAAAGTACATTGGAGTAATAATTAAAAACAAATACTGAAATGAATAATTGTTTTCATTTGTCTTCATAGGCGAGTGTAAACAAAGTCAGAGTCCTGGTTGATGCTGAGTACACCTACATGAACCCTGCGCTTTCTCTTGTTACCATGGCAATGATGAAGAAGTTTAACAAAGATGGCGTCTGGATCTGGAACACATATCAGTGTTATCTAAAGGCAGTTATCTCTTTTTTTTTTTTTTAACCTATCACATTTCAGCATTTCCAATGAATACTGCTGCTGATAAATGGGAGAAATGACGCTCTCCCGTCACTCAGGAGTCCAGACCTCTGCTGTTAGAAGCTCTACGTCTATCCAAGAGTGAGGATTGCGGTCTGGGCGTTAAACTGGTACGAGGAGCCTACATGGACAAAGAAAGAAAAGTGGCAGAGAAGGAGGGCCGTGAGGACCCCATCCACCAAAGCTGGGAGGATACAAATGAGAGGTAGCTAGGAGCAGCCTTCATCTGGAATAAAGTTCATTCAAGTGCTGTTTCTAAAAACTCTGATGGACTAATGATAGACAACTGGAATCTGACAGTTTTCCTGTTTTCTTGTGTTTGCAGTTATAATGGCTCCCTGGATGTGATGCTGAGAGCCATATCACAGAAACCTGAGCGCTACAGGATCATAGTGGCCACTCACAACGAGGAGTCAGTGAGACGAGCTGTCACACGGTGAGAGCCTGTGACCTTTAACAATAAGTTTCCTCATCAGACATTAAATCAGACCAAACCTTTCCTGTTTTAGGTCATCTAGGATTACCAAATTCTTTCTATTTGCTAAATGAGACAGAGCAGTTTTGCTTTGCTTTCTTCAAAGTCAGAAGTCTGCATGCACTCAGATTACGATGCCTTTAAAGCAGGGGTGTCTAAATCCAGGCCCGTGCAGGGTCGCTGTCCTGCAAATGTGCTTCAGCACACCTAAAATGAAAGGATCATTAACAGACGTGTGCAGACGTTCATTTGAATCAGGTGTGCTGTGGAAAAAAAACATCTAAGAAATGCAAGACAGTGGCCCTCAACAACTGGGTTAAACAACTTGGGAAAGCCCAGATGATGATGTCATAGCTTTGGAATCTTCTGATTTAACTGGAGGTCATTTATTTATTTTTACATAAATCATGAAAACTGCCCCCCAGGAGTCATATTTTGTTAAATTGCAGAGAAGCTACACCAGTTGATTACATTTTTTTTACCCTGCCCTGTTATGTGAATGTTGTGCATTTAATCATCAGGATGGAGGAGCTGGGTATAGACAAAGATGGAGGCTCGGTGTGTTTTGGGCAGCTGCTCGGCATGTGCGATCATGTCTCCCTCACGCTGGGTGAGATGGGACCGTCATTGTGCATTTTCTTCAAAAAGTCCTTTCTTAGTAAATGACAGCTTAACATTACACATCTGATGTAATAAACTGAGCAGAACTGCACTGCTTCCATTCTCCTCAAAACTAAAATTGTCCCACATGTGGAGTTTATATATATGTATTAATACTGGACAGCTGTGTTTAATCAGTTTGACTTCTTTTAATTCTCCTTCTCTTTTAATGTCATCTTCCGCTTCACTCCAGCAAAGGAAGGCTATGCAGTATACAAGTCAGTGCCGTACGGCTCAGTGGACGACACACTCCCCTATCTGGTGCGCCGGGCTCAGGAGAATCGCACAGTGTTGCAGGGAATTCGCAAAGAGAGGGATCTGCTGAGGAAAGAGCTCAGACAAAGACTGAGACTGATTCTGAGGAGAGGCAGCTAATAAGACCACCAGTGCAGATGGATAGAAGATGAGAGGCAACTGAAGAAGAAGAAAAAAGAAGGTGACAGGGCAACATTGTTGATCTGGAAAAAAAACAAAACATATGTGTCTTTTCATTTCTGAGCATGTGCTTTAAAGGCTCACAGAGACTGCTGGATGCCGATGAAGAATGTAAATTGAAAAAAGTGTATCTTCACTTCTATTGTTGTAATTTAGATTCATAATTTTAAATGAGAACAGTGTTTTGTTGGTTTTGAAAGTTTAAGTTTTCATACCACATTCAATTTTGTTGCTGTGTGTTATAATTATAAACCACTTTATCAAACACTTATTTTATCAACAGAATTTCAGATCTGTCATATAATATTCACTTTATTATAAACTAACAACTGTCAGTGACTTTTAGTCATTAGTGAACATGTAGTTGATGTGATCTATTATCTCTTTAAGAACGTTGTTGATCATACGGTCCTGTAATATTTATCTAAACAAGAGAAAAAAGTGCCATTTTCACGTTTTATGGAGTTATTGCACTTAAGAGTAGCGTGCATTTCAGTGGTTACTTCTTTAATTTCAGAAAGATGTCCAAGCAAGCCATACTTCATTTTAAGATCACTGCTGATATTTGTCCTCCATGGCATTGTGTTAACATATATCTTTGTACTAGGAAACATCAGCAAATGTGAGCGTTGTTTTTTTAAATAGGTGCTCACATTTGATCCACGATTCACACTTCATCCACACCAGATTCACGTTGATCATCAATTAAAGCACCTACGTGCTTTTTTCCCACCTACTGATTACTTTGATAGTTTCACACACATTACTTTGACAATTTGCCTTTTTAAACACTGTTTAATATGACATATTAGGTTGCATTTATCTAATTCTAATGGACAAGAACCAAATATCTTCCTTTAACTTGTACTAATATGCAAAAGCAGAGCTGAAAGAGGGTGTAGTTTCCAGGCAAATGAATATAGCAAACAATTCAAGGCTTATTACTGTTTATTAAGTATGACTCAATAGCACTTGACATGTCTGGCGCTGACTTTAACGCCACATGAAACTGCCTTTACTCTGTTAAGGATGATGAAAATCTTCATGTTTAGCCAGAAACTGGCACTACTGGAATATCTCGCAGCCGAGTCAGGAACAGCTGACATCAGTTTTGATGAAGGAGAATGTGGTCAAGTGCAGGAACCCAGGCTGTTGGTGGAGTTGATGGAATGAAAGCAACTATAGATGGCAGAACTGATATCCACACTTGAATCTCAGTAGTTGCTTTGGTTTTGATTTCTGTAGCCACCTCGCTGGTAGCCCCCCTGCTTCTGCTGGTAAGAGCCTTTCTGATCTGTTGACATACAGAGAAGAAAACACTCAAGAGACCGATCCAGATGTGTCAGAGATCTAAAAGCAAATATGGTCACCCACAGAGTTTACATGATAAATGACAATTTAAAAAAAAAAAAAAAAACAGCTTCAGTTGCTTTTAACACAAGGACATCCATAATGTTAATAAAAAAACAAAAACATGTGAATATATATATATATATATATATACACACACACACACACACACACACACACACACACACACACACACACACACAAAAAGAAAGAAAACACGAATTAGATCGAACGAACACGCACCCACACTCCACCCACCCCCATAC
>JBAMYA010000011.1:3577763-3594846 GCA_037176975.1 Arrhamphus sclerolepis
CCCCCCCCCCCCCCCCCCCCCCCCCCCCCCCCCCCCCCCCCCCCCCCCCCCCCCCCCCCCCCCCCCCCCCCCCAATTTCACATATGTTGCATGAACTGGGCATTTCAGATATGTTGCATGAACTGGGCTGTTACACTGTGCAACTGTTACTGCAGTTTGGTTGGTATGGAAGACTAGGGGATGTCACATTTGCTGTAAATATAACTTTGTTACTTTGTTCTTAAATGCTTCTTGAGAATTTATGAAAAGTAAAAATATGCATAAATAGCAAGCTTACCAGAATCCTCTTGCTCCTTCTCCTCTTCTTCATCAGCAGACTCCTGTGGGTTCTAGAAACAGAGAAGGCACATTTTTTCCCTTCTTCTTGTACACAATCTGTAATCTCATTCACACATTCTTGTTTAGTTTTAAAGCACAATACAACTTTGAGAAAGTATATTCAATTACCTCCTTGTATGCAGTTATTTCTGCTTCATAATCTCTGTTGTACTTGCGGATCTTCTGACGCAGTGTGCTCAGGGCTTTTGCATTGTTTTTGTTCATCTTCTTCTTGCCTTCTTTATCTTCCCAAAGCTGTATTAAAAAACAAAAACAGTTATTCATGTGCTAGAAAGGAAAATGAAAATTAAAAGGTGCTTAAGCGCTCAACACTGACCTGGTTCAGGTAGTCCTCCAAATCAGCCAGGAGACGAATATAGAAAGGAGGAATACCCTCTTTGTCCACGATGTTCTTGCTTTTGATGAAGGCTCGACATAACTGCTCAAATTCCTCCAAACATTTGGACATGTCACGGATCTTCATAGCATTACGAATAGTCTTTATGAGGTTTGTCAACTCCTCAAACCTAAAATTTAAACAGGAACAAATTAGCATCAAATTTGACAAAATGCAGAGTTTTGAGAGTATGCCAGCTAAAAGGATACCGAACCCACCTTTTATCTTTGGCGCTGCGCACCACCCTTTTAGTGTCCTCTTCATCATCACTCAGAAGCAACGATCTGCGAAAACAATACAGCTGTGTAAGCTCACACCAAAAAAGAACCCAATAAATCTTCTTCAATCTTTCTGAAAGCTGCACTTACTGCTTGAAAGTGGTCCCCGGTGCTTTAGGGGTGATCTCATCGGCGGATGAGGATTCCTCTGACTCACTGTCAGACCCGGTGGCGAAGAAACGCGACATTGCTGAGGAGAGCTGTCAATCTGCAGAGGCAAAAATTACACATGAGGAACGCTATTCAAGAACTCGCGTCAAAGATTCAACATCTACTACACTGCATTCTGCTCAACATTTCAGATGAAATGTGAACATTTGATGCATCAGTCATGTTTTGGAAAACAGTGGCTCAGGATCACAGCCGTAGGAAGTCGGCAAGGTGTCAAGACAACTCCATCAGACTGGGAAAAAATGTTTCACTGTAGTTGTTAATGTCAATCTTAATGTTCGATTATGTCTTTGAGAATGGCACACAATTCTCAAGCATTTTATGACACTTTGGATCTTGGTTGATGGATTCTGTAGATTTGTTGATGCTGATAATGATAGTATGCATGTGTTGTGTTAAGAATTAAAAATGGAAAACCTCTGAACCTGAATCAAGAATCAAAGCAGCAAAAGTCAAAATCCATAAACAAGAACTCAAAGCCTACAAATGGGAGCATCTTTTATGATTGTCCTGTTTTTCTTCTTCCACCTATCAATTCTAAAATGACTGACAGGAACTAGCGGCTCATTTTCTACCCTTTAATATTGTTGCACACTGGATGCAGTTTCCAAGCATCCTCTAAGCAGTTTAAGATCATTGTTCATCAATGCTTATATATAATCTCTATATACTACTATTTGTTATTGTTCTCACAAACTGTAGTGTTTTATTTATGCCAGTTCTGAGTGCGTACAGTTAATAAATCCTCTGTGCATTTGAAAGGAGAAAAAAAAAACAACAAAAAAAACAAAAAAAAAACCCCAAAAAACAATATGACATTTATTTGTTCCAGCTCAGCACCTGCAGCTGACTTGTGTCAAGGCTCTGTACAGGATGATGATATAGGAAAAACATTTGATACACAAAAGAACTGCTGGTAATCAAGTTTCCTCGGTTACATAAAAGAATACAAATCCATGTAAGAATACTTTCTTATAGAGGTTGCGACCGGAAGATAATTTCCCGTCAACTAATACTGATGCCCAACATTTTTGGAACTGAAAAAGCCTTTCCACTAGTAAATTAATTTAGAATTACGGATACCAGTTGACTATTGTGATGTTTTTGGTAGCGACACAACAGAAAAATATAACGTTTTGGTATGATGACATTAGACTCACCAGGTAATCGGTAGCAGCTATGTTTAGTTTACAGAAATCACAAGTTTAGAAGCTTAAAAGAACTTGCTTTTAAATGGCATTTTCCCAGTGACTTTCTACTCTCCTGAGTGACACCAGCAGCCTATCGACGACTAGACCAATTATTATTATTATTATTATTTTTTTTTTAGAAAAATAAAGCAGTTTTATAATAAATATAAAAAACCACAAGTCGACTGCTCAAACCTGGAATGAATTATCGGCTGGATAGTTAAGAATAATCGCGATTTGTGATTTTTTTTTTTAACTTTGTGAAAATGCAAAATAGGCCACTTTTAGCCCTTTTCGTGAAAAAAAAGAATCACGTTAGACCAGGTCTCAAACAAAAACCACAAATCAAGTTTAAATATTTCACAAACCACTAATATATTATTTTCTATCGAAAACATACATTTAACCCAGATTTAAGCTGTATACATGGTGTGGTTTTTGATGTGCATCTATTATAATAAAGCGGTGGAACGGCCCTTCAGTCTTCTCACCAATCAGAAGCTAGTATCAGCATCAGCCAGCCTCCGTCTGGACGGCTACGACAGCTGCCAAGCTAATTCTACGTAGCTTTGATATGAACCTTAGCAAATGTTGAAACTGGGGACCAAACTTACATTTTTGAACCACTTTGGACATTAAACCGGTTTTGCATGCGTCCAGCGCATTTGCGTACATTCATATCAAACTAATTCAAAAGTTTCGTTAGATAACGGCCGACGCTAATGCAAGCATCAGCATTAGGCCTCTTCGCATGTGTAACCGACAAACATCTTACACGGAAGCGATACATCAAACACACTCTCATAAAATTGAGTACGAGGCTCACCTACGTACTCGTGAAGATTACGCTCCGCTGTTATCCACTTTGAAATGTTATAAAATCCAGCTTTTCTGTGGAGCAGCCACAAAACGCGTGCGACGGTGTTGCCGGGTACTCGCTTCAGGAACGGAAGTGATGAATGAAACACAGGGATGGTCCTCAGATCTGCACCAGGCTTCTGGGCTCTGCTGCCACCCAGCGGTCGGTAGTGTCAAGTTCACCATAAACAAAGCAGACTTCATGTAGTAAGATCTGACACCTCTTCTCTCCTCATAACATCTGCTAAAAACCGTCGTTTATTATACATTCATTCATAAACAGCGGATAATAGAATATAAGAGTGCATTTAACTCAAATATTTATTTCACACTTTATAATCATGCATACTCAAGTGTCTCAAAACACTGAAACTGCTTCATCTCATAAAACATTCCCCCACAAGAAATGCTTATATAAAAAGGAAAAACAAAAATTTACACACACAAATAAATCTTTGACAAAGGGTTGTCAGCAATTTTAGAAAGCTCCATTGTATTGTTTAGTAATGATTACAATTAATTACAAAGAAACTTTAGCAACATACACAATAATGTATGATTTTGGATATTAATAAAATTTAAACAGGGGTTTCAAAACACTCAGCAGTCCTCTTGGTTCCTGTATTTCAGCAGCTCTAAAGGGGGAGAGAGAGAGAGAGAGAGAAAAAAAAAGAGAAATGTATAATAAAGCAGACTATTTGTTACTCTTTTCTTGTAAAACAAAGATCCACCCACAGTATATACTACTGATTTTCAAACATACAACTACAGGGAAGCTAGGGCAGGGCAATTCATTGAAAATGAATAGAGACCGACATTCAGAACGAATAATGGATGCAATCTTGCTCATGTCAAGTATTTAATTATTTCTCTTCTTTGAAATATTAATTTAATTAGTGTATATAGTTAAACTGTATCTGCTTCCTTGTACTTATTTTAAAATCAAAAATATGTATTCTTATTAGAAAAAAATATTCCCGTTTTAATAGCTGATTTTTAGCAAAGACATAGTCAGTGATCTATGACGACTATAATAAAACAATACTAAAATAATGTCATTATTGACAGGAAGTCAAGTTCAACCACAAAAAAAAACAAAACACAAAGCTGTTTGCATGCACTTCTCTTAGTTTAAATTAAATAAGTTCAGTCAGAGATGCATTTACAACCAGAGAAAATTACTGCGGTTCCAAATAATGAATTTGGCAGAGAAATCCGACATTTTTCAACAACTAACAGGGGTTGGTCATCCAAGACAACAAATTCCATAGTATTGTCCATCAAAACTGTGTCTTTCTGGCTTTTTTTGGGGGGGATTTCTTCCATTCCTGAAAAACAAACCCTGGAGTTTGCTGTTGCAGTTCATCCCTTTTTCAACCTCAGCTTAATTAATGTGTGCTTTTCCATGTCATAGTGCCTCAGATACTCAGTATGGTTTGCTCATGTTTGTCAAGCAACATTCCTGGCATCCCTGGAACCCACATTCTTGCAAAATGAGCACATCAGTTTTCCTGGTGGAATTTTCCCAACTCATCTGACACTGTTTCATCTGTAAACTCAAAAGAAGAAGTTGCAAGATATTACAGTGAAACTTCCTGTGCTAGATCTTTGGCAATGAAGAAGTGGGATTCTCTTCATAAAGTCACACGTTATCAGATAATGCATAGATGCAGTACTCCTAGATCCTGATACCCTTTTTTTCCAGCAGAATTATCAAGTACTTCTGATGCTGGCATTGGAATTGGAACAACTCCAACTGGACACAGAGCTCATATAGTTTTTAACATAGAGCACATCTTTTGAGTATTTTTGGAGTAATCTGATTGATATAAAACATTGGTAACAGATGCAAACCTTTTTTGAGTCTCTGTATTTCTTCTTCTTTCATCTTGAGTTGCTCCTCAAGTGCACTGCATTTGGCACAACCTGCAATACAGTTACAAACCATCGTCTCAGTCAAACAACATGTGACTTTCCACTGCTACTTTCTGTGTATCAGATGTGTACTTAGTGATACTGACTATCAGAGCTTCCCACGTTCCCAAGTTCCTGGAGCTGGTGCAGAAATCATCATTCAAAAGGGATGTAGTTTGAGACTTAACTGTCAAACTGGTCTTTAAAGTCTGTATTGCCGCAAATTACTAACCCTCATGTCATAGATATGTTCAAATAACAAGTAAGCACTAGAAGCAAGCTAGCACCACCATCAATAAACATCAAACCACATTGTTACCAAATGTCAACGCAAGAGAAGATTTAATATGCATCAAAAGTCAAATTAATGCTGCAAAATAAAAAACTAGCCAACTGGAGTAGTTGCTCTGTATTATTAAACTCATTGAATAAAACTCCCAACTTACCCTGGATTTGAGGTTTAGCCATCAGAGCTCTATGGCTGGGCACAGGCTGTCTCAGGGCTCTGGCTCTGATCGTTGTGCCATGCAATTGTAAGGTTTCAGCAGTACTTGCTGGCACTGCCACATCTTGGGGGGGATAAAATAAGAGTAATAATGATAGAGCAGGTCCAGATTGATGAATTCAGAGCATCCTAAGCAACCAAACTTACACTGTATCGCCAAACGTATTCGCTCATCTGCCATCGACTCGCATAGGAACTGAAGTGACATCCCATTCTTAATTCACAGGGTTCAACATGATGTCAGTCCACCCTTTGCAGCTATAACAGCTTCAACTTCTGGGAAGGCTGTCTGTCTATGGAATTTTTGACCATTCTTCAGGAAGCACATTTGTGAGGTCACATACTAATGTTGGACCAGAAGGCCTGACTCTCAGTTTCTGCTCTGATTCATCCCAAAGTTGTTCTGTTGAGTTGAGGTCAGGACTCTGTAAAGGTCAGTCCAGTTCATCCACACCAAACTCTCTCATCCATGTCTTTATGGACCTTGCTTTGTGCACTGGTTCACAGTCATGTTGGAAGAGGAAGAGGCCATCTCCAAACTGTTCCCACAAAGTTGGGAGCATGGAATTGTCCAAAATCTCTTGGTATGCTGAAGGATTCAAAGTTCCTTTCACTGGAACTAAGGAGCCAAGCCCAGCTCCTGTAAAACAACCCCACACCAAAATCCCCTACCCCTCCACCAAACTTTACACTTGGTACAATACAGTCAGACATGTACTGTTCTCCTGGCAACCGCCAAACCCAGACTTGTCCATCAGATTGCCAGATGGAGACGCACGATTTGTCACTCCAGTGAACTTGTCTCCACTGCTCTAGAGTCCAGTGGCAGCGTGCTTTACACCACTGCATCTGACGCTTTGCATTGCACTTGCTGGTGTATGGCTTGGATGCAGCTGCTTGGCCATCGAAACCCAGCTCTCTGTGCACTGTTCTAGAGCTAATTTGAAGGCCACATGAAGGTTGGAGGTCTGTAGCCACTGACTCTGCAGAAAGTTGGCGACCTCTGCGCACCATGCACTGACCCCACTCCGTCAGTTTAGGTGGCCTACCACTTCATGGCTGAGTTGCCATCATTCCAAATCGCTTCCACTTTGTTATGATACCACTGACAGTTGACTGTGGAATATTTAGGAGCGAGGAAATTTCACAACCGGACTTGTTGCACAGGTGGCATCCAATCACAGTACCACGCTGGAATTCACTGAACTCCTGAGGGCGACCCATTCTTTCAAAAATGTTTGTAGGAAGCAGTCTGCATCCCTAGATGCTGGATTTTTTACACCTGTGACCATGGAAATGATTGGAACACCTGATTTTGATTATTTGGATGAGTGAGCGAATACTTTTGGCAATACAGTGTATATCACTATATGCTAAATGCTTGTACCAACTGTATGATTGAGTCAAATCTTACCATTTTTGGGGGTTTTAGCAGGCACAGATCTTTGAATGGCTGTGGGCTGTTTCAGGTTTTTGGCCCGGTTTAATGCATCATGGGCAGATGACAAGGCTTTAGCATTATAGGGTGGCACAAAAGCATCTAAAAACATGAATATAGAAAGTATGAAGTGGCCATAATTCATCTTTTAAGTTTTGGTGATATGAAATTTAAAAATTTACCAGTTTTCTTCCTTTTTGCTACTGGCAAAGCTTCTCCTTTAGTTAACAGGTGCGTCTTTCCTCGTGAAATCTTCGTTACAAGGTTAGTAGCTAGATGATAAAGGGAAAAAAAACATATTGTAAATATTACATGCTCATCAACCGCCTACACTTTAGTCACATTTCCAAATGTAGCCAGTTCTCAGAAATAGAGAAACAGGGGATAGTGCATTTTCAAATGACTGACAAATTTTAAAGCTGCATTTGAAAGCAGGGATTGAAATGTCATTTATCCTCAAGTTTATTTTTTAGTTTGTAAAATACACTAATAAACAGCGAACACATGTAGCCTCGTTACTTTAAGAGTACCTGCAGGTCCAGGTCCACAGGTCTTGTCAGCATTTGAAGAGGCTTGTGCAATAATTCTTGCTGATGGTGGTTTGAGACCTGGTGCAGCTTTCTGGATAGCTGATGGAATCCCATTAATCCCATTAACCTGCGGCCTCTGCAAGCCAGAACTGGGCAGCTTGGAAACTGACATTAACATAGAGGAAGACAGTGTGAGCATTTAATACTGTACTACTAAAAAATAAACACAGACAACAACAACAAAAAAAACAACTTTACTATATTATGGAGGAAAAAGAGCATTAAAAAAAAATAAAGAAACATGCTTACACAAAAGAGGTAGTGTGTAATGTAAAGTAGAGTAGAAGCTTTTCTAAAAACTAGGACATACACTGCCTACCTGCTGCTGCAGAACGCAAGCTGTAAGAGCTCGACACCCCTGTGGTCTAAAATAGACAAAGAAAAGATGTTAACAAAATGTCATCAATGTGCAACTATTCCTGGTCATCACTACTCTGTTGTCACATTCAGCATCAGGAGAACTATCAAGAACTCATGTTATGTAACTGATTCCATTAAACTAAATCATTAATCAAAGATTTCAAAAACATACTGAACATTCATGCCCTACCCCCCGTGTTTCCGCAGAAGCAGGGTTTCTTGAAGCATCAACTTGGGTCCTTTGCCTTTTCATGGGCAGGCTGGAAGTAACTGGTTCAAGCCGTCCCTGAAGTGTGGATCCCGGTTTCTTCTCCAACAGCATGGTTGGGAGCCCAAACGATTTAGCAGCGACATGCGTCAACAATGTTTTACGATCACAGATGATGTTTGATGGTGCCTCATCAGCTGCTTTACTGGGACCATCTCCATATAGTTTCTTCTGAGCTGCCTGGATTTTACCAGCCTCCCTCTCCATGTTGAAGTTGGAGATTTTACAGTTGGTCATAGGTGTTGAAGTAATCAACGAGTCTACTCGTAAATCTAGGGTCTCGTCTAAGTTGAATGAGTTTGCTTTGTGGTCTGCATCCGTACTATGATGGCTTGAAGGGTCGGAAAGACCATCTGTTAGAGGCAGTCCTGATTGTGAATGCTCCTTGCTCTCACATGTTCCTCCAGAAACTGACAATAAAACAGGATTAGCTTCAAAAGTGATGTTATTTTCAACCACTTTGGTATGAGTCTCTGTGGCAGCTGTGGTGTCACTGTGTTTTGGCAGCTCAGCAGGGTGGATGTTAGAATTGTCATTTTTAAGGCTAATGGTTAAATTACAGGGTTTAGGCGAGGGAGGTTTGTCCAAAGTGTTGTGTTGACTGTCACATGAGCTCACCTCTGACAAAGTTATTGTGCCATTCTGATGAGAGATAGGTTTACAATCAAAAGTGTTATTTTGAAGTGTTGCAGCAGCAACTTCCCCGACAGTACTGCTACTGGATTTCTGAAGAGAATATTGATCAAAAGTGGCAGTCTGCACTTCACATTGACTACTTTCTCTTGAAGCTGAGGAGTTCTGATTCACAACAAATATTGTTTCAGTGGGGAGAGACCCTGCCTGGTCAGTGTCCTGACTCTTCACCCCTGGACTGTTTATGTTAAATGTTGGAAGGTCCAGTGTCTTATTCTCAGAGCAGGAAGTTTGAGTGGTCGTGTTAAAATTAGAGGAAGTACTCAGATGAGAGACCTGCACAACAGGATCCATGTTGTTCTCAGACACAGCTGTTTTGGGGCTTTGTTGAGACACCTTGTTAGTCAGCTCTTCATTTGTAGCTTCTGCATCGACAGGGATCTGTGTGGGCTCAGATTGCTTCTCCGAGTTGGGCTCCTTTGGACTGAAGTTACACTCCATAGCAGAGGTAGAGGCGTGTGCACACTGAATAGACATGTCACTAGAGGAGCTTATGTCCTGAGTAATATTAACTGGTAACGCATCAAAAGTGTCTTCAATTGTTTGAGGTTTCTCATTATTTTCTCCACTGGTGTTTGACAAAGATGTGCTGTTTTTCAAAATACTGCTCATGGCAATATCTTGAGTTACTTCCAAGGAAGTTTTACTCGCATCTTCCTTCACATATTTGACAGACTGTACACTTGTGTCTGACTGCTCCTCATTTGAATTTGCATTCACTCTGCCAGTTTCTACTACAATTTGTCCACTGTGCTCGGACAAAGCTTGTGACGTATCCTGTGTGATGTCCATGGTGGATGTCTGTCCACATGGTGATAGCTCAGATTCCCGCGAGACATCAAGTAGAGTAATTTCTGGAAAGTATCGTTCATGCATCTTTGAGGCTGTAGCTGGAGTCTTGTTCTCATATGGGTTATCTGTCTTGACTGTAGCCTGTGTAGGCGTCATGGTCTTCACCAGTTTTGGAAATCCAGAAGGACCAGCATTATTTTCTTCAACACACGTGATTGCTTTACAGACCTTAGGTGTTGCAGGTGTGTTTTCTGGAAGGACCGAGTTATTTGTAGACAGCTGCATTGTTGGATCGCAAGAAACATCAAGAAGAGTCATTTCTGGCAAGCATTCATAATCAAGCAAGCACACAGGAGACTTCATACTAGTGAATGACCTCCTACAGGTGGTACTGAAATTGGGATTTTGGCCAGATCCTTCTGTTGATTTTTGACAATTTGCCGTGGAAAATCCACACTTTAAAGGCTCTGGAGATGTTCGTTTAGTGTTTATATTCAAATATTTTAAAATTGGGGTTAGAGCAGACTGAAAACCAGACAATCGTGACTTTGCCTTGCCTCCACTATTACCACTTGTTGGAGCTGGTGTTGAAAATGTACAAGCATCAGAAAGAGGACCACTTTCTTCACTAAGCTGCATGGAGGAATAGCCTATTACATCCTCTGTCTGGACTTTGAGTTTTGACGTCCCACCCGCAGCATTGACTCCAGGTGGAACATTTTCATTGCTCTCATCTGCTTCTGGGTTTTCATGAGTAAATGAAGCCTGCAATGCTGTTTCATTTGCCATTTGCGATGATTTTCCCTTTTGATTTGACAGAGAAAAAAACCCCCAAAACCTATTGCTGCTTATTCTTCTCGTATAAATAGGTCTCAAAACTCTTCAAACACATTGCTTCTGGTGTCTTCTCAGACTCTGGATGCAGGTATCCTGTGGATAAAAGTAAAACAGTCTGGATTGTGAATTATGAAATCAGTAACATTAAACAAATGATCTTTTTTTTTCTTTTAGATTTGAGATCCAAAAGATTGCTCCATTATTATTTTACTGGCATTTGAAGAGCATTTTCTTTTCTTTTTAAACTTGAAACTTAACATAATATTAACCGGGAGTCTGTTATGAGAATTAAAAACAAAAACAAAAAGAAAACAAACAAAAAAACCCAGCTAAACATAAAGAAAAGGCAAGTTTGTAGAGCACATTTCATACACAGAAAATTCAAAGTGCTTTAAAAAGGATTTAAGATGAAAAAAATATCAATTAAATTAAATAAGAAAAATAATCTTATATCAATTAATTAAATAATACTTAAAAAAACCCATCAAATTAAATGTGTAATTGAACAGAAAAAGGATTAAACACATAACAGTAAAAACTGTAAAGTAGTAAAATCCGACTAACGAAAAGCACGTGAAAACAGAGTTTCAGTTTATCTTTAAATGAGTTTTGGCACATTTGATATCAAGAGGAAGTTTATTCCATCTGTATACAGCATACTGGCAAAATGCATTTTCATCATGTTTGGTCCTAACTGGAGGTTCTACCAGCTGACTGCTACCTAAAGATCGCAGAGCTCTACTTGGTTTATAATCTACAAGATCAATAATGTATTCTGTATTATTAAGTGATATGTAGACTAACAACAACACTCAGTTTTTCTGGCTCTTAAGAATTTTGGCAGCAACGTTCTGGATGAGCTGAAGCTGTCTGATCTGAGCTGTCTTTTTGGGAAGACCAGATAAAAGAGCATTGCAGTAGGGAAGTCTGCTAGGGACAAAGGCATGAATGAGTTTCTCTAAATCTGCTCTGGACATGAGATCTCTGAATGGAGATTTGTTTGAGGTGATAAAAAAATCTGTCTTACTTACAACCTTGATGTGGCTGCTGAAGTTCAGGTCTGAGTCAATTAAAACTCCAAGATTCTGAACCTGGGATTTTGTTTGAGCCCTCTGGATGTAAGCTGGGTGACAACTCTCTCTCTCTTTCAGTTTTCTAGGCTATCTAGAAGGATTTTGTGGTTTACAGCATCAAAGGCTGAACTAAGATTCAGTAGCACCAGAATAGATGTTTCTACCTGCTTCAGTGTTCTGATAAATATAATTTAAGACCTTGATCAGTTCTGTGATTGTTTTTCCTAAAACTAAAGAGTATTTATAGTATCAATAACAGAATGCTGCTGATATTACAGACGAATTATCATATAGTCACGCTCTGTTTCCAGCTTTAAGCAACAAAGTGGTCACATGACAACATATGCAAAAGAAAAATAACATTTTACATTTTGTTCTGAATACATGTAACCAAACGGAGACACCGATACTATAACTTGGAGCAAACAGAAAACAAATCACACACTGGGCAGGTAAAACACATTCCAGTACAAAAATAAAGTCTCTTTTTGAAGTTACATGTCTTTAATTATTATTAGTATTATGTCCGCAGAGACCTGACCCCGACTAAGCGAGTGTTACTAAGGTAACGTAAGTTAGTAAATTAAAAGTTACACTTACTTGCGTATGAACATGCACGTCTTAGTGAGCGTTTCCGTCTGTGAAAATATTTAAGACGGTTCTCCTCTGAGTCTAATCTATTAAAAGCAACGTTAATATCCTGACTGCATGTAAAAAATAAGGTTAGAAAATCACAAGGGGAAGGCCGCTCTTGTTCAAAAAGTCACATTCCATCAAGCTTATTGGATAACTTCAACCAATCACAGCTCGAGGATTTCTTCTTCGAATGATTTTGACCTACGAAACAGTGCCACCTACCGTCTCTAAAAATATTTGATTTAAAATAATTGTGCTTTGGGTAAGTATAATCTATATCTACAGTATATTGTTAACTGTCAAATGAGTTTGCATGATTTCTAGCTTTATTTTTATGTATTGCTTAGGTACAGACAGCTTTAATACATTATGTTGTCACATTGTACATGTTTTTTGTATCTTTTAAAATGCAGCTTCAGGAAGACATGGATACAGGTTAGATTTCATCAGCAGTGGTTGACGTTTTCAAAAGTAGTGAGAGAATGGAATAAGCTGAAAGGGATAACTTAATCAATCAACCACACAAGGGCTGATTGAATTAAAAACCTTCTAAAACAATGACGTCGGAAGTACAACTCAAAGATATGCTTTATTTAAAAAAAAAAAAAAAAAAAGCTCATTAAGACCTGAGACCTGAGTTACATTTTCAACATATGAATTCAAAACACCATTATTTAGCATTAGGAACAAGAATGTACAAGGAGGAAATGTAATAATAATAATAATAATTATAATAATAAAAACAATGTTTTCAGTTTGACAATCAAAAACAATACATTTTTCATTTTACATAGAAACAATGTAATAAAATAATACTTCATTCTTAAGTGGTTTTCTTCAGTTTGGTTTTCAGTTCAGACATGAGTGGATTTCCAAATCTGGGGAAACATGAAAAAAGTAAAAATTAGAGCATATTGTCTTTTTTTCCCCTTGAAAATAACAGTGTGAATATGTCTCTGTTCTTTTACCCTTGATGTCCTGGTGGCATCCATTTAGGTCGCTGTTGTGCCTCGTCCCGTTTAGGAGTGTCACTCTTCTCTTCTGCTTTTTTCTCAGGTTCCTGTTGATATGTCCTTACTTTAATTTCAATGTGTAAATGTAAGTAGAAACAGTTGTTTAATCTTAAGTAGTAATACCTGGCCATCTTCATCTCTTACCACCTGCTTTGTCTTCTTTAAAACAGGTAAACCTGCACCGAGTCCTGACATGAAAACAAAACAACAACAAAAAAACCATGTGTGAAAAAGATTATGAAAAATAGCTGGACCTGAAACAGTCAAAATGGAGGCTTTCAGAGTGTTTGTACAGCAATTAGCCTACCAGGCAGTTTTATTCCAATACCCAAACCCCCTAAAGGAACACCGGCAGGCACTTTGACTGGCACACGTGATGTGGGAGTGGGTTCTGCTGAGGGCATGTTTAGCAGCGAGCGGGGATTTGTAGGTGGCCTTGTGCGAGGATTTTTAACAGCAATACGTGACCTTTGGACAGTAAAGTTGAGCACAGGAGCATCTACCTGCAATGACAAAAACATCTGAATGAAGACCTTATCTGAAGGTTGTGAAATATGTCTGATTCAATTCATGATATGCTGGGAGACAATACCTCAGTCTGATCTTCAGACTTGCTTGTGCATTCTTCTGCCACCTCAGTCCTGTTTAGCCCAAGTATTGTTTCAGGAATATCTTCTGAACGTCTGCGCTGTTGCTCATCCAGTGAGGGAAGCTTCTCCTCTGATTCAGATTGAGAATCAGGTTCTGTCAGCACAGTTCTCTGCTCTGAGTCGTCTCCCCATTGTCCTGATCCAGCGTGACTGATTTCATCTGAGAAGCCAGTAGAGCTCACTTCAAGCGTCTCTTCTGTAACTTCCACGTTAATTTTCATCAGTGATGAAACGCTCTTCAGTTCTTCCTCAGTGTCTCTCCTGGCTGTCACCTCTGCAACCATCTCAGCTTCAGTCTCTGCTGATTCCTCAAATGGCTTTTCTTGTACCAGCTGAAGATTAGATTCCTGTTTTAGACATTTTTTCTCTGGAGATGAAACCCCTGAATCAAGGTAAGATTTTGTCTCAATGACTGGTTGCTCCACTCTCACATGAGACTGTTCTGTCTCAGCAATTTCCTCTAACAATACATCCTGAGATTCAGAGTTAGGTGCAGAAAATTCAGACACAGTAGCTGATTCAGACATAGTAGCCAACGTGCCATGTATATCTTGAAGTGAGCCAGTACTTGCTGATTTCACCAGCTTAGTCTCACTGAAAGACTGGTCCAAAAATCCAGACTCAACAGCTGGTGTAGATGTTTCTGCGTCACTCACGAATGCCAGGTCCACTGAATTTGACTCCATGATTTGCTCTTTCTCCTCCAGTGATGATATTTCAGCTGGTTCCTCGTTTACAGGCCGTGTGGTGGTGTCCTTCTGTTGTTCAGGTTCGGACCCCTCTTGTTCAGTTTCAGCGTCCTCTGACATTGCCCTCTCTATCCACAAATCAAGGATCTCTTCATCAATTACATCTTGATGTCCTCTGATTGCTTCCCCTGAGTAGGCCTTCTCTGATTGCATCACATGTTCTGTTGATTCCTCTGCTGACAAAACAAGAGGACCTTTTGGTCTGGCTGTCTTTGATTCATCAACTGCTTCAGTCTCCACCTTTATCTCCATCTCATTCATCTCAACTGCTTTGTTTGGGGATTGATTTTTCGCCTCTTGTGTCTGAAAGCGTAGAGATAAGTCAGATTCTCCATTTTCTTTGCCAGCGACCTGCAGATGTGTTTTATCCTCTTCTTCCTCATCTGCATAATGCTTCTCACCTGCATCTACGCTTTGTGATTCTACGGTGCCATCATCAGATAATTTAGGCACAATTTCCACTGGTTCCTTCAAGAACCTATTCCGAGCTGTTCCAAACTCAGTCACATTTTGCAGCCCTTCTGCCGTCTCATCAGCCTCATCTGCTGAGTCAATGCGCGTCTCCAGATGCTTGTCAAAGTGTTTGACCTCTGTCTTCATTGAGCTTTCGAGTGATTCTGCCTCTTCTTTCTCAAATAAATGACCTGTTCCCAGATTCAAAGCACTGATACTGGGTTCTTCTGTTCCTTGTACAAGGTGCAGTTGTCCAGGGTGCTCCACGACAAAATCAGATCTGTTTGTACAATCTTCTTTGCTGTCTTGTCTCTCCTCCAACTGCTCCCTCTCAAATAAAAAGTCAGCTGCAGTACCACTGTTTTTAAAGTTCTCTTGCTCTTTACTCTCCACCTCTTCTGGTAATTGAGTGGTCTGTATTTCCTCGCAATTTCCTCCTTTCAGGAAGCTTTGTGTTGTATTTTCATTTGGCCAAAGCTCATTGTTGAGTTCAGGAACTCCCTCTTGCCTTTCCTTACACTCTTGAGTATTTAGCTCCTGTGACATAACAACGTGGCCTTCACTTATCCACAGGGGAATATTTTTAAACTCCCCGCTTATTTCCTGTTCAGTCTTGCCTTCAGGTTTTACTGTAAGTGAAGTGGCTGTACAAACAATTTCTACACAGTTGTCTTTGTTGTTGAATTCACTGGAGAGCCTCTCCTCTTCCACCTGATTTTTATCAACATATCTCTCATTTAAAGAAACGTCTGCCACAGCTGCTTCTGTCACTGCAGTGGTTAGCAGATCTGTGACCACCACATCCTCTTCTTTATCTGCAAATTCATTTGTGTACAGCAATGTTTTCTGCACAGCCTCCTGGCCACATGTGACATTCTGAGTTAAAATGTCTTCTTCTTGCTTTCCTTCTGTAATCGTTCTATCGTTATTTTTAATGTGTGGTTCTTCATTTGCAGCCTCATTTCTATATTCATCTTCTGTGATAACAGCCAGCAGCTTCACATCCTCAGTTTGATCATTTTCACCTCTGAGCCCTTGTCCTGCAACAATTTGTTCATCCTCTAACACATCCTCACATTCTGACAGCTGACTTTCATCCTCCTCTGTCTCCTTGTCTGATTTGTTTTGGTCTTCAGAGGCCAGATTTAATGCACTTTTGCAGTTTTCACCTTCTTCCTGTATCAGTCGAACAGCATCATCACTCTGCACTTCTGTCTTTTCTTTCAACATTTCACCCTCCTCTACTGAACTTAAATCTGTGCTGTTGTTTTCTGAATTTAAATTTGTCATTGTGCACAGTTTTGCTTCACGGTCCTGCACCTCCAAATCTTCTCTGATGTTTACTTCGTCTTTGGTTACTTGGTCATCTGTCGTCATTTTTTGATGATCAGCTGCCTTTTCTTTTAACCCCTCTCCTTCTGGACTTGCGACTGTGCACAGCTTTACTTTGCAGTCATCCTCCTCATCCAACTCTTCTCCGACTTTGGTAACTTGAACCTCTGTTGATGTTTCATCAGTCTTTTGATGATCGTCCATGGGATCAACTCCCTTTTCTTTTAACAAGCTATCCTCTTCTGAACTCAAGACTGTGGACAGTTTTTCTTCACAGTTCTCCAGCTCCTCTCCTTCTTTGTTTCCATCACTTTTGGTAGCTTGGTCCTCCATCATTTCAGCCATTTTTTGATGATAATCCAGATGATCAACTGCCTTTTCTTTGAATTTGCTATCTTCTTCTGCACTTAAATCTGTGTCTGTGCACAGCTTAATTTCACAGTCTCCCTCCTCCTCATCCAACTCGTCTCCATCTTTGGTTCCATCATCTCTGGTAACTTGAACCTCTGTTGATGTTTCATCAGTCTTTTGATGATCGTCCATGGGATCAACTCCCTTTTCTTTTAAC
>JBAMYA010000011.1:3594946-3609025 GCA_037176975.1 Arrhamphus sclerolepis
TATATATATTTGTATATTTGGCTATACCAATAAGAGTGTACATACAACTTACCAGGAACTGCAGGTGGCACAGTGCGGCGCAGGGCAGTAACAGTTGCCATAGCGATCTCCTGGTTGCTGTACTTGTGTGAGCAGGAGTGTCCAGCTGTAACCATGTTTGGCTTGAGCAGGGTACCCTCCAGGTAGACATGATGGTCGGACAGAGCCTTGTAGACGGCAGCCAGGACCTTCTCTGTAACGTACTGGCAGCGCTTCAGGTCATGGTCACCATCAGGAAGAATCTCAGGCTCAACAATGGGGACGATGCCGTGCTGCAAGTCAGTGATAGAAGAAGTCAAAAAGGCTCATTACAGGGAGCTCATTTACAAGAAGAAAGAGTGACAGTGGGTATACATTGTATGTAATTTGTGCGTTCATTTCTTTATCTTTTGGTGGTATGATTCAAGTTGTTTGATTTGACAAGTCTATCAAACACACATTCCACTCGAAAATCCATTTTTTTCTCTTGTTAGTAAGAAAACGTACCATACCTGGTATGATAAGAGACAATTTTACAGACGAATAGTAAAAACACACTCTGATTTCAGGATCCATCGATTATGTCTCACCATCTGGCAGATGCTGGCATAGCGAGCCAGGACGTTGGCGTTCTCGATGATGGCCAGCCTTGAGGGAGTGGTGGGGGTGATCTTCAGAACACAGCGCCACTTGGCAAAGTCAGCACCATCCTTCTTGTACTGAGCGCAACGCTCATACAGTCCATCGAGACCTGTGAAGAGTGAGAAAATGTTCTAGTACTTGTTAACACAGGCAGCAAAAGATGTTGCTTAATTGTTCACATGTGTTAAAATCATTTATTGGCTCACCCTGGGTGGTTGTCTCGCCGTTGGTTCCGGCCAGGGGAACAACACCCTTGTCGACCTTGATGCCCACCACCATGCCTCTCTCCTTGAGATGCTGAGGGAAGGCCTTGCCATCGTCAGTCTTCTGGTACATGGTCTCGTGGAAGAGGATCACCCCACCAATGCAAGGAGCGACGCGGTCGTCAGCAGTGAAGAGGAGCTGGCGGTACAGCCTCCTGTTCTCCTCAGTGTTCTCAGCATTGATGCTCTGGAAGCGCTTGGCCACACTACCTGCAGGTCATGAAGAAGAAAGATGACTGATGAACTGAACTTTCCCTTGTGTTGGTGTATTTGTACTGTGTTCAGTTAATATTATTTTTATTTACAGGTATATGATTTTCTTTCATTAGTGTACTTGAATAGTACTTGATTTTGACTAATGCTCTTGGTTTGACCATATGTGATGGAGCCTATGATAAGAGGCCCATTGCATGTTCCAGTGAGTTTACAATTGACGCGCTGTTGGTATCAAATCAAATGAGTTAAAACAGTGCAGCTGCTAAGAGAAGTATCCAATTTCAACTCCCCCCCTTTTCTTATCTGCAAGGACTGTTGTTTGTGTGAGGCTCAACAAACTACCGACAACCAAGTACGGGCCAGACAGACACGATGCAAAATATCTTTTGTGGAGATGGTGTGGACTACAAATAAGTTGTTTCTGGGGCAAAGACTTTGAAAAAAAGCAAAAGTTAAGTCCACACCAGAACTTCTTTGGAGCATTTTATTTATTTTTCATTGCTAAAGCATCTTCATTTGTGTTTTCCTGTTTTATGGTTCATCTTAGTGGATTATTTCATTCTGAATATTGATTTGGCAAAATATTTTGCATGAGGCAATTTTCCTGACACAACCCTGCCACTGATCCAGGTTCTGGAACAATAATTACGACTACGACTTGTGACGCTTCAGTGCCTGGGAAAATGAGACGACCATGTAGGGGTTTAGTAGCAGCCCCAAAGAAACTTTGGTATGTGAGAGTGATTGCACAAACCACAGCTCAAACATACTGGTTCAGCTGCTTTGTTGGTTTCCATGTGGTTAACTAACAGCTGCTACGCTTGAAGCCAAATGTGCCTGAAATGTCAGAACAAGCATGTGTACAGTTTATCGTAACAATGCTATGAAACCAAAAGTAGGTCAGGGTTTAGTGAAGTATCCATACCCCCGTAATTTATTGAAACGTCACACATTTCACTTCCTAAATGTCCCTTTTCCGAAAGGGTGTTTGCTCTTGTTGATCAGCTACCAGGCCAAAATTGTAACAATTAACAAGAACTCATTAACTTCTCTCTTCATCCTTTGCCAATTTATTTTTTAGCCTGAATCATTTCTGTGTGTTTGTGTGAGTTTTTGTGGACATGCTTCTGCACAGTTCAACGATCCTGCTAAATAAACAATGCACTGCAAATTTGTATTTTTCTGATGGTTTAATTTAAAGATAGCAGCCCAACTATATCACTTGGAAGATGCTTCACAAACATGTTATAGTGTCACGGTTTGGCTCACAGATCATATCTGCCTGGATAGCTCTAAATGAGGACAAATATTAACAAAATAAGTGAGTTTGTTGAATGCAATTTCTTTCTAAGCGCTGCAGTTGAGATTGGGCTAACCACTATCTGCCGGTAAAACCACTGGCAATAGCAACAGTCACATGACTGTTGACTATAGGCCTTTAAAATCAGTTTCAATTCTAAAATTAGCCAAACTCTCAGTAATTTTGGTGATGGAGCCGTTGGCCACTCTCTTTTCACAGGCAATGAACTGTTTGCAGGCAGTTTAACACATTTGTCCACTGAACTTCCTACTTTTGAAGAGTCGACAATCTTGGCTGACTTACCAGTGGACTCATCAGCAGCAAGGATTCCCTTGCCAGGAGCGACAATCTTTAGAGCAATATCATTGAGCTCCTTCTTCTGCTCAGGAGTGAGGAAGGGGTATGCGTGAGGCATCCTTACTCTGGAGACAGGAGACAGTAGCTGGTGTCAAGAAGCACACAGGACTCAACGTTTATAGTCTCAGGGAGAAAATGTTGAGGGTTTATCTGCTGGTGTTACATACTGTTCACTATTACTGTTCAGTATGTTCTGTCAGGATCAAATGTCAGGGTGACTTTTTACTCAACAGCCTCACACCCACCATGTATCTGACTACACTTGAGAAATCATGACAAGCATGTGGGTGACTCGTTCCATTTTCTATACTCTTATCTCTGACCTTTCCATTCCCCCCTGACTGCCCCCTTCCTTCACACCCCGCTTCCACTCTCTTCCTGTCCGTGCCTGCTCTATCAATAGGTTGAACTAAATTTACACCGTGCACAACTGTGTTGCAGGAGGCAATGCAGCAAAGCTGTGTGAATTCTCTCTCATGTCATGAGGTGCTATAAGAAAATTAAAAGATACACAAAGCTCAGCCTACATAGCAACTAAGCAAAAAACACATTTGCATGTTGTGCACAGAGTTGAGCCTGTGAGTTACATCTGGCATCTATATTTTGTGCTAATGTCATGTAGTATGAACTTTAGACCAGTCAGAAACCACAGATGAAATTAACTCTGTGGGTATTTGTGAAATAGTTCTACATCAGAGCTCTGTGGCCATGCACATTATGCCCTTATATGAACAAAAGAAATATGTGGCTAGCAAACAAATCCATTTAAAGTATTAGCATCACAGTATTTCATTAAATAGTCTGTTCTTTTACCTTTGATGAAGGGAGGAGAGCTGAGAGAATAAAGGGAGGGAGAAGATCCAGGCTTCGTCTGCGACAACCCTCTGGTCTGCTGGCTGTTGTATTTATCCTCCCATTGTGACCCCTCACATTTCAGCTGCCCAGCTATAAAAAGAACAGGACGCAACCAGAGATGGCTTGTGACATTCAGCAAGGCTCCGGCTGGAGTAATATGTTGGTGAACAAGTGAAAGGGCAAAGAGTGTTTCAGTGAATGGCAGAAAATGCAACCCACTGGGATGGTCAGGTAGAAAGATGTATAGAGGGATAAATGGGTGCAGTGCTCTGCAAAATATAGTACAAACTGATAGGGAGATGAAATATGATCCAGAAAAAAAATAACAATATCAGATAATTTGCCTGAAAATTACTGGCACACTTAGGGATACATGTAAGGCATTTTCATCATCTCATAATGAAATGTGTATATCTCAAGCTGTATTACCCATTAATGTCCAGGTGCAATTAGTTTCAAAATTGCTGCACAAATAGCAACTACAAATAGCATCTTCAATGTGGCCTATATGAAGAAGCCCTCATAAAGGCAATATGAAGAAAGATAACTTTGGGTTAAATGTAGTATGCACTAATACTGCCCCCCAACACACACACTTGCACAGGCCTTGAGGAGCATGTGACAACATTGCAAACCTGCCCTTAGAAATCCAAGCCAGATACAGCAACACAGTCTTTGATCCCTGACTTTTTCCTGACCTTTCTCAATCATCTTTTCTTGGCAGGAAAGGGGTCAACCAGAAAGACAGGCAAAGCATGCATAGTCACAAGGCCAAGCTGCATATTTATTTATTTTTTATAAATATATATTTTTATTTTCTATCTAATATCAGTTGTGTGAAAGCACAAAACATGCACACACTTTTTCTTTTCTGAAGAAATGAAAAGGAAAAAAATAAGAATGCAACAAGGAAGTGTCTAGTGTAGCAGAAGTAATAATAGGATATAGACTTATCAGCGATGTGCAGCAGTTGCAATAGATAGATCATTTTCCTGAGCAGAAACTGTAGTTGATAAGAATTGCTATGAAACGTTATATATAATACAATAAGATTACTCACCAGCCAGGGCAGATTATAAAAAAGACTGCTGTGTAATACATACCAGCTGTAATCAGAGGTGTATTTACATTGTATAAAAAAACATAGCTTTTTTTTGGTCACTGTCTGACAACAAATCAAATTAAGCATTTCCTGTTTTAGGTCAGTTATGATTACTAAAATTATTTATATTTGCTATTTCCTTAGTATGAAAATGGAAGCTTTTCTCTCTCTCTCTCTCTCTCTCTCTCTCTCTCTCTCTCTCTCTTTCTTTTTGCTTCAGGTCAGAAAATGTAGCTGGCAGAACTAATATTTTGGTCTCAGAGCAACCTAAGCCCATTTTAGTGATGCACAGCAATTCCATTACCATCAACCTTAGACATATAGAAATGGACAAACCATCAGGCCACATCACCCATTGGTTTCCAAGCTTTTCAAAGCCCAGTTTTCCTGCAACTGCACCAGCAGCAAAGCCAATGGCTAGCTCTCCTTCAAGCATGTCAATTTAATCCACTCAGCCAACTGGTCAGTTTTATATGGAACTTTATATTTTATGGATATTCAACTAAAGACACTAAAACTAATTTTTGTACCTTGCTGTAAATATGTTCAGTTCTACTTTTAAATAGATGTCAATGGGGATTTGCTCTGTTTTGGAGCCAGCACCTAGTGATCAGTGGAGGAACTGCAACAAAATGTAAAACATTACTTTTTACTCTGTATACTAGCATACTATTGCTATGCACATGGCATAAATGCTCATTGTTATGCAGATGATATTCAGCTTTATCTACAAAGACAAACAAGACCTATGAACTAACTGGACTACAAACATGTCTTAACTACAGACAATGTCCTGTTACTAAACTCAGTTTTGTTTTTGGACTTGAGCTCTTTCTACTCTTTTAGTTATCCCAGATGCAATATAGAATCAAGCACTACTATAAAGAACCATTAAGTTATTCTATGTCTATGCAAAGTTCTATGTCATCATAAATGAATGCTTTGCTCTGATACTGCTGGCGTCCATTCCTAGAGGTTGAAAAAGTAGAGTTGGAGGCACAGTATTGAGTTATCTCGTGTGGAACCAGCACCCAGTTCCCAGTACCCTCCACGATAAAGGTTTCACTGATGAAAAACAAATAATAATAATCATAATTATAACAATAATAATGATAATAATAATGAATTAATCTGTGTAGCCTCTGTCATCACAGTCCTTTGAATCGTAGAAGCGGTTGGCTGTCCTTTCTGAGTCGGGTTTCGTTGGAGGTCTGTTTCTTAACTGTTGCCTTGTGCTCTCTCTTTATGAGGGATAACTTCAAAGTGAATTTTGGCGCGATCAGTTGGATTCCTCAGCTAAGCTGATTTGAGTAATTGGCATTATGAGAAGTTTGAATTTTCGACTCAAATGGAATGAATTTGAATTGGAATGAATTGAGCATAAATTTTGAAAGAAATTAGTTTGAATTTGAACAAAATTTGGATTGTGTTGGATTTTTGGACTGTATTTAACTTAATAAAGTTTGTGTGCTGTCTTTTGTGAAGTGCCTTGAGAGAGTGGAATATTGTAGGACTTAAACCTGTTTCATCAAATGTATGTCTCCAGAAAATATCAAATGTAATAATCTTTTTGGAAAGATGGTGTTGTCTCAAAGTGGTTCCACTGTTCTATCACTATCAAAATCATGTCAAAACAGCCAACAGGAAACAAGGGTTGAAATCTTATTTTACTAATTCAAGTCTCTTTTAAAAATAACAGATTCACAGTAAAATTCTGACTCACATTTTGGATTACACATTTCATAGGAAGTTAGTGCGAAAGGAGAAACTGGGCCTTTTATTTTTAGTTGTATTTTGCGTCACTAGGTTTTAATAGAGCCCTGTGTGGTGAGTGGCTAGCTTCCTCTGTCACCTGTTAAAGGAGAGAGTATAAAGGAACTTGTGTTATTCAAAAGAGACTGACATTTATTTGATTTGTCTGTATTATAAACTGTAATGCATATAATACATATATATTCTTTTTGATGTAGTTTATATGTCTCATACTTAAGGTCTCACTGAGAATGTTTGGTTGGAGAAAAACTACTTCACATCACAGACTTTCATTTCATTTGTTCCCACATTCACTTCTCTTCAGTGGCTTCAGCTGTGCACCCACCAACAGGAATTAATTCAGTTCAGTTCAATTCAATTTATTTATATCGCGCCTTTTTACGACAAGTCGTCTCCAGTCGCTTTAGAAACCCAGACTTAACCCCCGAGCACATGGCAACGCCATCAGTGGCAAGAAAAAACTCCCTCTTGAGAAGAAACCTTGAGCAGAACCCAGCTCTCAGGGGCGACCCGCCTGCCGAAGGCCAGCCGGGTAAAGGAGGAAATGAGGAGGATGAGGACAGTGGGAAGGAAGAACAGAGATATACAATGTATAGATTTGAATATACAATATGTAACACAAGAATATATGACATAAGAATATATACACTGTAATATGTTGAGGTACTTAATAATTATAAAATACTAACATGTATATTTATCTAATACGTTTATGTATAAATAGAAATATGTGGTGGTCCGGACTGCAGGAGGACACACCAGCGAGCATCCTACAGCAGCATCCAATCGATAGGTGTAGTAGAACGACAGCTTAACCACCAGAGCATCACCACAAGACCGCCTGAAAAAGGAGAAGAGAGAAGAGAACGAGACTACGGAAGATAGACAACGTTGATCATATTAAATTTTTCAGGACAGTCTGGAACTAAGATAATAATAACTAAGAATTAATGTCAGAAGCTAAGTCTTTATTTTGTTAATCTAGCTTATAAGTGGAGTATTTCTGCTGCACATAAATATAATTGTCTTAAAAGACTGGCTCTAAAACAGCAAAACGACTTTGCAGTATTCATTATTGTAACTCCACCCATGTAGCACTTCCTCTATATGTCTTCAGCAGCTTCGTCGTCTTATCTTTTGGACCAGGGAGGAAACATTACCCTTTCGTTACTTTCGGGGGTAATGACACAATGGGCTGGATAATTATTGTGACACTTTTCTGGTCAGGTAAGGCTCATGATTTTGTCACAAATTATGTTTTATTGTCATTCAGAACTTTGCTGTAAATCCTGATGTTTTATTGCAACTATAAGATTATAATTTCTAAACTTCATTTCAGCTTTTGTAAATCAACCAAACTGTCTGAATATGTGACAAATGAAATATGCCTTTTAAAAAAATGAGTAAAGTTGATCATACTGTGGCATTAATTGCCAAACTAAATACTTAACTGTAGTTGAAAAAAACAAAACAAAACTGTACAATAATTTCATCAGTTTATCCATTCATTACATGCATTTAGTGAATTTTAAGCCTTCTAGACTTGTATGGGGCTTCATGAAAATGTGTTTTTATTTCCTTCAAATGCATCTATTTATCCAACTTCAAACTATCTTTATAGTCACTATGAAGACATTTCATATTTCTGCTTAGTGACACCTTGTGTTGCAGCAGACACTATATAAATAAAATTCAACTGACCTGAATCTTCCAATATATTTCAAGATATAGCGAATGAGTTTACTATTATAGTTAATGATTTAACAAAGAACTGGTTAAAGAAAGGAACATTTAGTTTAAAACAAAAAATGATGAGTCATGATAAAAAAGTAAATCTACAAGTGCTTTTTTTTATATACCACTTTCTAAGGTTATGAAAACTAGAATATATTATCAAGACTGTAACTAAGAGGGAAAACCTTTGTGTGTCTCATCATCATGAAACCTTTAATGTCAATTCTATATATTGAGTTAAAGACACACCAGAGACAAAAATGACTGAAACACTGACATCTACAAGGGAAACAAAACTTTTTACCCAGCTGAGATAAAATGTAACTTCCTCATTTGCAAACTTATTGTTTGGTGACATTAAAAGTCTATGAAGTTAAAACAGTTACATATTACACAGACTCTATTGAGGAAATTTCATGTCATGTTCTCCAAAGAAAGCTTAATTTTTATCAGTAAAATCACTCCCTTGCGCAGTCTGGAATTTGAAAAGCTCTGACTTTAGTGCTCTCTAGTGGTAATTAAATAGATTTTTTTCCTCCTTCATTCTCCCATGTTTAAAGCTGCACTTTGTTTCAACATTGATCCTGTGCCTTGGAAGTCCCTGACCAATAATGCTGCTGGATTTGGCTACCAGGTGGTGCAAAGACCATCAGAGTGAGTCAGTGCATAATTCAATGTGACTAATGAGATACGTATTATATTTTTGGTTATTTATGACTCTTTTGTACGCAATTTGCAGTGCAAGCACATGAACATGCTTTCAATAGATAAATTATACCTCTATGATCATTATCATGACACTCTCAGATGTTTGTGTGGTTTTGTTTTCATAGTTTGCTTGTCAGTGCCCCTCTTGAACAGTATTCTGGAGATGGAAGGGGGCAAATATTTAAATGCACCACAACATGCCAACGTCTGCAAGTTCAAGGTAAACAACAATTCATAGATTTCGAGTGAGAGCATTTTTGCCTCCAGGAGCTGTAGGTCAGGACATCTTGATTGTTGGATGCATCAAAGGGGGCAAATATTTAGGTGCACCAAACAAAATGCAGAAGCCTGCAAGTTGCAGGTGAGTAAAATACGTCTTGACAAGTTGTCAAGATCTTGGTACTGGACCTTAAATGAGTCAAGTACCTCTGCACATTGCATTTTCACGTTTCAAAGGCAGACCTTGGTTCCCGCATCAAACACTGAATACTAAATTAAAATCTGTAATATTAGGAAAAAAAGAAAAAAAATCACACAAAACATAAAGAATAAGCCCTCAACCTCATTCTTCCTTAATTGTTGAACATTTCCACAGTCCCTCAGTTTGCCGTTAACATGTCTCTTGGTTTGTCGATGGTAAGGGATCCCACCTCACAGAAGACTATGGTGAGCTGGTGAACTGCAGAGATTTTCAGAAAAAATCCTCAGAATGTCAAACAAATTGAACAATTTTTTAATTTTTTTTTTTTTTTTTTCCAGGCATGTGGTCCAACTATTCCCAAAGACTGCAAAAGTATCACGATGTACAATGGAGCGTGCATTGAAATAGATTCAAGTGACAGAGTTGGATCTACTTTCCCAGGTTCTTTGGAAGGTAAATGCAACAAATTTTCAAGACAAGATCATCACAGTCAATGATCACATATCACAATCTACAGCATAATTTCATTTGAAATTTGGAAAAAGGTTCATCCCCATGACAACACAACAACACTACAAATGTACAACATACGTGAACAAAATGACAATGAAGCTCATTTGAGGAAAAATAATGCATGAGGACTATGAAGACTGTTCAGATGTGGATCAGACTTTTTTCTTTCAGAGTGTCAAACCCAAGCTGACATTGCATTTCTTTTGGATGGCTCTGGTAGTGTAGACTGGCCAGATTTTAACAAAATGAAGACTTTTGTGAAAACCATGATCAATTCATCCATGGGAAAAGAAACGCAGGTACGAGTGTTTTTCACAGATTTAACTGAAAACCAGATAAATACTTGAAGAGATGGAGATAATTCAGGTGTTTTTAAAGCTTTTAACTATTTTCTTTCAGCATATTTTTGATGTTCTTTCATCTTCCCAAGAAGAATAAAAGATTACATCTCCAGAATTTCCAAGTGTTATCACTGACAATGAAATAAAAAGAATTAAAACAACTTAAGCCTCACTGTGAACCTTTAAAAAAAAAAAAAAAAGCACAGTAACTGTACTCAAATCGTAATTGTTTTATATTTTACTGGATATGTTGCTATATGATTATCTTCATGAACTGAATGTTCCTACAATTTTTTTCTTCTTTTTTGCAGTTTGCCATTGTCCAGTTTTCCTCATCATCTGAAGTCCACTATTACTTTAATACATTCCCCAAATATCACTGGGAAATTGGAATTAATAACATAAATCAGAGACGGAGGGGGACAATGACAGCTGCAGCCATCCGAACAGTTGTGTAAGTGTTTCTCTGATGTTGATGTTTGCTGAAGTAGAGATGGATCTGGACATTAAATATTAAATATGTACAGATGTAATTCTGCCTCAATGCTTTAACCTCCTCAGTGATTTTTTAAACTTCCCAGTTTTGTTTTTTTCCTTACTCGTAAGTTTGCATTCCTTAACCGTGAAAAATAGATTATGAGCACATTAACTGAAACCTAGAAATCTTTGTTTTGACAGGAATGACGTCTTCTCAGTATCAAGAGGTTCAAGACCAAATGTGAAGAAAATATTGTTGGTCATCACAGATGGAGAATCACAAGATCCTTATTACTTGCAATCAGCAATAAACTTAGCTGAAACTAAAAAGATTGTTCGATTTGCTATTGGGGTAAACTGCATCTTTATGTTCTGCAGTTCAAAAGTAAAATATCGAATTTTATAAAATCTGCCTGCAGCTACATGATCTGTTTTCAGGATACAGAGTTTATGCATTTTTTACATTCAAAAGCACAATGACAGAAATTTAAATTTAAATTTGAAACATTCTCACAAAGTTATTGAGTTACGGTCGCTGGAAAAACTTACCTCTGAATATCTAAAAAATCGATTCTCACCAGTTACAGTGTAAAGAATTAAAATATAGAGATAAAGCTTGTGTGATGTGCAAAAGTAAAATTTAATTTCCATTAAAGTAAGAATATCATAAAGAGAACCAAGATTTATCAACTTTCAAACAATCTACGACTATTTGATTTAGGTGAAGCACGAAAAACTAAAACCTCACTCATGTTTTCTGTACATGCACATGTAGGTGGGCCGCGCATTTACAAACGATCGAGCTGAACAGGAACTTCGCACCATTGCATCTGACCCCTCAGATGAACATGTGTTTCGAGTGGATAACTTTGAAGCACTCGAGAAAATACGGGAGAACTTGCAGGACAAAATCTTTTCAATTGAAGGTATAGTGGTTTTTCTAATCTAAAAGATTCAGCTGATTTTATATTTCTAAAACATGTGTGTGGGTCTTTTCTCCATCATGTATCTAGTTTTAAGCTGAATTGTAGCCAGATATGACTCTGCAATTAACATTTTAATCTTTCTTCTAAAAAACAACTTTAAATAGACGTCTTCTTTTTTTTCCAAAATCCATGAAGCCTAAAATAATTTTGCAAAATTTCAAGTTTAGTGTACATGCAAGTTATTGTAAAATTTTGCATTCAAAAAATAAAAAATCTTGCTTATTTTACAGGATCTCAGTCAAGTGGGGAAACACTGAAAATGGAAATGTCTCAAGAGGGGTTCAGAGCAGCTTACGTACCTGGGGTAAATCAAATAAATGGATACTGAACCAATGATGCCTTTACTTTTATTTTGTCAAACACATTTCTGTCTATGAGACAGGGAGTGCAGTTGGCCATTGTTGGTGCCAACCAGTGGAGAGGAGGCTACAAGCGATACGGAGGCTCACCAGTGTCATATGAGTCGATGTTTATGGAGCCTGACAGTTATCTTGGTAAGAAGACTGGAAGAAAACCAGACAGGTTTTGGTGAATGTACAGTACATGACTCTCTCCCTGACTGTATGTGTGTGCTTTATCTTTGTTTGCACTATTAATATTTAATATTTTCACTTTGGCCACTGATGATTTAAACATTAAATTCTAGGTTACTCCATGGCAATTGCTAATACTGAATACAGCACACTGACAGTTGTTGGTGCTCCAAGATATAAACACAGAGGAGCTGTTGAGGTTGTCTTTTTGGAAAGCCCGATGAAAAGCATTGAACCCTATATTTCACAGGTAGGTGTTTTAACTAAATACAATCAAAAGTAAATGAATGTTCTTTAAATGCAACTCAAAACATGGAGTACACTTAACAATAAGAAATCTTAACTTAAAAACTGTTACCTTCCTTTATTTCAGACTGGTCAATACTTTGGGGCAGAAGTTTGTGCCATGGATGTGGATCTTGACAGCTACACAGATCTAATCCTCATATCTGCTCCGATGTACAAGGACTCTGACAGAGAAGGACAAGTTTACGTCTGTACTGTAACTGGTTTGGTAAATGAAAGCTTATGTATATTTAGAATAATTTACATTGGCAATTTGTTGTGTGAGTTCTTCAGTTCATAATCACTATTCTCTTAAATGTTTCCAGACTGTCGACTGTCATTTTGATCTTCGCTCACCACCAACAGTTCTAAAGGGGGATGCATCTGACAAAGGAAGATTTGGATCTTCCCTCGCTGTTTTGCCTGATCTAAACGCAGATAGATTAAATGATTTAGCAATTGGAGCTCCTCTGGAGAATGATGGTCAAGGTAGCATCTACATATTCCTTGGTGAAGGGGGAAGAAGAATCAGCTCTACTTATTCACAGGTGAAGAACACCAAAAGAACTTCCAAAGAGGTGGCTAAATCCTCTTTACATTGCTGTTTGAATCATTTAAATATTTCCCATCACACAGAGAATTGCTGCCTCTCAGGTCAGCTCAGGACTGAGGTTCTTTGGCTGGTCAATCAGTCAGTGGTCTTTCGATCAAAGTAATGACAACTTGCCAGACTTAGCAGTGGGTTCAAAAGGCACAGTTGTCCTACTCAGGTAAGTTCTAGTCTGGTCATGTATTTATATTGTCCATATTGGATTTATTGATTTATTTTTTTTAATCCATGTCCATTTCTAGATCAAGGCCTGTTGTGATGGTGAAAGCAGATGTGTCATTCAGCCCAAATGAAATTCCTACTCAAAATGTAAACTGCAGCAAACCATTGGAGAGCACAGCTACAATCTGCTTTACTATGACCAGACGCTCTACAGTGAACACAGGTTGTTCCTTCTCCTTATTTCTTTGTGTAATAATTTGTTTTCTTGTACCTGTAGTAATTTGTATGTGAAAGAGCTAGATGTGGGCTGAGGCTGTACACTTATAGGCTGAATTCCTGCCAAAGCCAGTTATAAATTTGACCAATGATAAGTCAGCACTGGTAACTGAACAGCTGGTGGTATCAAATGTGAAAGTGAGTAACTCATGTATCTGTAGCAGCAGGTCAGTAGATCAAATAACCTTGGTTAACCATCAGCAATGGTTATCAGTTATCTATTATCTTGGTTTTTCAGCTTTCGTGCTTATAGCCTCACAACCCACTGGACTAGACACTCAACTGCAAATACCTTGTTGAAACTTACAAACAGATAAATCCTCTACGGGTTTGTTTACTAGCATGTCAATGCTAACTAGATTAGCCAGTGATTTGTGTTTTGATATGTATTTATTGTGTGTTCCAGGAATAAATAACAGATTAACTATGGATTCAATTCAATTCAATTCAATTCAATTCAATTCAATTCAATTCAATTCAATTCAATTCAATTCAATTCAATTCAAT
>JBAMYA010000011.1:3609125-3620826 GCA_037176975.1 Arrhamphus sclerolepis
TTCCAAGTAAATGTGGATTGTAGGGAGCTGAACTCATGCTGTGTGTTTAGCTCCATCTGCTGATAGGACTGAATATTTGCATGACCCAGCATTACTAACAGTTATGCACCAACGCTAGAATTTCTGACAGAAAGACAGAAATAAATCCCATCAGACAAGAGGTAGTGTTCAAAATAATATGACAACTGCAAATGTACCCATATGTTATCCAAAAAAACAAAACAAAAACGCTAGTTTGTGTTGAAATCATCTACCATGTCTTTGCTGGTGAATGTACACTCTTATTTTTTCTGAAAATGTTGAATAAAATTGTGGTGGAGGCTTTGATTTTTTTTTTTTTTTTTAGATCCAGTGTGGCCCCAGATTGGCCTGACAGAGGAATGTGTTGAATTTCACAAGTGGCATTTTCTATCCAGCCTTCTCCTTCATATTTTCAACTGCTCCCCTTCGTTTCAGGTTGGTGTAGAGTAGTGCAAAATTGACAATATATGTTGTCACACAAACCATGCAGAAATCCCCTAGAACAAAGGCCAGAATAAATGCAAGGTAAAGTGAACCGGCCACAGAGATCCAGGAGGAGAGAACCAAGGCCAGTGCTGCCTTCTTGGACAGAGACAGTCCTGGAATTTAAAAAAGAAATAAAAGAAAAATATGTTTTCAATCTTGGTATACGTAAAAAACAACTTTATATAATCTCAGATAAATGAAATGCAGTCCACAGCACGATACACTGATTATTTTCAGTCTAAAAGTACTACACCGTAATTTTCAGAGGACAATGACAGACTAACCAAGGCCCATCTGCAGAGTGTAAAATATGATGCCAAGCACACAGTTGGGCTGGTTCAGAGGGCTATCCTTGGCCACAAAATACTGGACCAAACCAAAACCACGTCCCCATCTGGCAAAAAAAAAAAAAGGAGAGATAGAGAGAGAAAGGGAACCGTTAGATTATCACATTCAGTAATCTATACATATGCAATGAATAAATCATTTATATGTTGAGTGCAAATATAGGGCTCATGTGGACTCAGTGGGGTATATCTGTTTATTAGGTGGGGCCCAAACGGTTAATTTCTCATGTCTATTTTCAAGCCCAGACACTCTGTACCCGCATTCAACCAGATAAGACCCACATTGGCAGGAAAATCATCAGACCAGGCAGAGGTCGTCTTCTAACATCACAAACAATAAGCCACGTCACAGGTAGTGAATTATCCACCACCGAACTTTGAGGTATTTACGGAGAAATAAGCAACACGTGGCAATGAAAGAGAGGTTTGAGACACATTAAGAAAATATGAAGAAGCTTGTAAGATACGGATTGAGCCAGATGTTGCAATGGTCGCTTGAAGTTAATGGATTATGCAGAAGCGATCTAACTAAACTAAAAGAAAAATGAAATCATACCTAGAGGTAAAAACTTTGGAGCAGCTCACAGACTCCCCCAGGTCGCACAGCGCTCTGTAATCAGGGTCTCTCTCTCGGGACAGCTCGACGTGAAGAGCATAAACAGACAAAACCAACCCGAAAACACACAGAAAAATGCGTACTTTTCTCTCCCATCTCGGTAAACCAGGAGTCGCAGCCATGCGGACACTCCTCGATTAACTAGTACCACGAAGCGCTGGAAAATAATATAATCTTTATCAGTTGCGACTTCCTAACAAAATCCACCAGCGTCCCTCTAATCAGTGCGACGTGTTAAAAGTCAGATCCTCACTTCTGATTGGTCTGGACGAGATTTGTGCCTTCTTCTCATTGGACGGTCGTCTCCAGATGTTGGACCAGACATATGGGTGTTTACTATGTACTTACTGTGGACTTCAGTCTGTTTGGCCCTTTGGGACAATCCCAACAACAGCCCCTGAGGCTCAGGCACGTCACAGCAGCAATATACATTATAATGTGCAGAATGGTCTATAAAAACTACAAAAAAAGAAAAGGATTGTAGTTTTCTTAATATATAGGTAATAATGAATAAGAAAGAAAAATACAATGTTGAACACAGATCAAAGAAATGAAATGCAAGTAGCCTACAAATCTAAATGGCATACACGTTAAAACAAACAAACAAACAATACAATACAATAAATTAAGTATAACTGGAACATTTCCTGTCAATGTTATGCTGCACTTTTAAAGTGACATCAGATGTTACAGGAATATAGACTTTGGTGTAATTATTGATTATTACTAAGATATGAGCTAAGAACTACCACAAATACTCAGGTTCACCATGATTGTACTTATTTTTCCTCTACTCATCACATATTTTGAGGCTGTGAGCCATAATAATTTTTTTTAAGGGTCCTATTCTTTTTCTTCATTCAGAGCTTCATTTCACCTATTTATTTTGAGAATCGTGGGGGATTATTTCTAAACAAACATTCTAACCATCACTGACTTCAAGATATGGGCTAATATTAAGGGTTGGAACTATGTTTATTTAGATAGCCTATTTGTAAGTGGTGAAATCTTTCCTTCCTTTCTGTATCATTTTCTAATTTCCACACACACACGCACACACACACACACAGCATAACTGAGTAGAAAGTGTTCCTCTTCTTTCCTGTTTTCTCTACTTTCTATATATGTTGTTTATACATACATCTGTCTGTCTTATGTTTGTTTATTCTTTTATTGTAACACAATCCACTACACATGCACTCACGCACACCACAACACAGCACACATAGGCTACATCACTATTCTGCACACACTGCACCATCACTGTCTTGTCTCTTTGGTTGTCCTGTCTTTTATGGCATTAACCATTAATATATATGAAGACAGTTTTTTTATTTGTTTGTTTTTTTTTTTGTTTGTTTTTTCTTTTTAAAAAAGATCATTTTCATATTATCAGTAGCGATAAAGAGGAGACTGCAAATATTATTGGTCCATCATAGTTATTAATAGAGGTGATTTTCTCCAAATATGCTCCCTTCATAAATGAACTAACTTGTGGAAAAGTACGTCACTGCTCAAAAATTAAATAAATAAATAAAAACACAGAAGCTTCATTATTACCTGTACAGCTCCGCCTCGCGGCACGTCATGTGTTCCTATTGGGCAGTCTTTCCAGTTTCCTCTCATGTGGTTGGCCTGCCACCTGTCACTCAAACCGAACGCGGAACTGTGCGAGGAAGCGGCAGAAGAAAGCAAATACGGTTTCGCTGGTCCGCGATTTAAAAACATAAATACGGGTTGTTGTTGGTGGCTTAGAAGCTGGAGGCATGTTACGCAGTCTGGAAACCAGAACCTGTACTGTACGGCGTCGTTATATAACGAGGAAAGGGTTGGTTTAACGGCTTGTTGTGAAAGGCAGAGCTTCAGGTAACATTACCAGCCTACGCCCCTGCGTCCAGGAGCTGGTAAGGCTGCGTCGGCACCATGTGCTTTCTTATCACCTTATACCTCAAATACTGGCGTGTCCTCGCCATTCGTTGCTCTTGAATGTGTGCAATAAGATCTTTCAGAGGTTTAATTAAAAGCTAAAGGTTTTGTCCGCCTCAGTGCCACTCAGCTGCCAGGCCTAACGGTGTGAAGTTGCTGGGCGGCGCTTTGTCGTCTAGTCTCAGTCCTGCTGGTCAGCGCTCATGTGATGAATGTTATCAATTACAATTACCGTTTAATTGCATTCACCAATAAGTAAGGTGGTGTCTCATTGGTGTAATACACTAGAAGATAATATACTCCTCTTCAGCGTACCTGCAAAATAAGAGCATGAATTTCTATCCTTAGACCTTCCAAACACATTTTTTTTCTATGTGTGTGCGTGTGTATTTCATGTTGATTAAGTTAGTGAAAATGTAGGTTTTATATTCAGCAACAATTGTTGCCAGTGAGAAACCATGGAATCTAAATCCACACTAGTTCTTTAATTTGACCTATTTACACCTATTGAAAAAATAAAAATAAAAAATAACACCACAGTCACTTTCAAACATCTTTTTCAACTGCACAAATGACTATGATGTAGTACACCTCACTTTGAGGTTCTTTTAAGTCCAGAAAAATCCCAAACTTCTGATGGTTTTAAGCCGTATAGAAAATAGAATAAACAGACAAAACCTTTGACATTATAACTATGTGTTATACTAGCGACAGCTGACATTTAACTCCTTCTTGTGACCTAAACATGCATGTAGGCATCTAATTATCTATCAGCAGTCAACCCTTTAAAAATATATACGTATGTACAAAACATTTCTGTTATATCTGGTAATTAAGGTATCTTACTAATTTCCTGTTGGACACGTTTGAGGCAGACATCTCCTTCTACAGGTGGAGCTGGGGTCATGTGACCATTCACACTAGGTACATGACAATGATATAATTTAGAGGAGACAACCTATTATTTTATTTTAAACACTGATACTGAGGCTCACGCTGACTGGCACTACTGTGTGTGATTGTGTCTTAAAATGAGAACCAGGTGGAAACACTGGTACAAACTCCAGATATTCAAATGAGCAAATTATGCCAAGTAAAAATGACACTAGACAGACGGGTTTTCAGTATTCATGCGTCCAAGACTTACAGTATAGTATATGTAGATGAAACTTTTAATTCTAGCAAACATTCAGTCATCTGAAATGATCCAATGTGTAGAACCTTCAAAAAGGTACCACTCTGTGGCTTTTACTTTTCTGTTTTTGATTCTTTACAGAAAAATGTCAACTAAAGATGGTGAGGATGGTAAAAACAGTCAAATTGTGGCCTCTTCCAAAGGAATGGCCACTGACAAGAGCAGGGAAAACCAAATCCAGCGAGGAGTCGAGACAACAGGCAGCACCACAGACAACAGCACAGCAGCAAAAAACTTGGCTTTGCTTAAAGCACACTCCCTAGATGTGAAGTTTGATGTTGGAGAGGAGTATGATATCATAGAAACCATCGGAACTGGGGCCTATGGTGTTGTTTCATCGGCTAGAAGAAGGGATAATGGTAGGCCTCATTCATTATGGATGAAATATGTACATCCTGTGCTATGAATGCCTTTCAAACTCCATCCCACTTTCTGGTGTGTTCATCTTTCACAGGCCAGCAGGTGGCAATAAAGAAGATCTCAAATGCTTTCGAAGTGGTGACAAATGCCAAACGCACACTAAGAGAACTTAAGATTCTCAAGCACTTCAAACATGACAACATAATCGCCATCAAAGACATCCTGCAGCCAAACCTTCCTCACTCTGCCTTCAAGTCTGTGTATGTACTTCTTATTTTTATTGTAAAGTTTCTTGCACCCCGTCAGATCAAAGGCGTATCCAAAACTGTTTTAAATAGAAATAAAATTTGGAGTCTCATTAGAACACGAATGCAATTTCACAATGTGCAGAAATATTAATTGTAATTGAGATTAATTATGCTCAGTATCCCTGATACAGTCATTTGTATCACAATCAGGTTAATTTTTTCACACTTTTTGTATGCAAGTAAATCAAAGTGATGTCATCAAATATTTCTTATTATGAAGGGAGCATGTTGTGTACCTAGCTCATATCGCCTCCACATTTTTTGTGTGTACAGGTATGTGGTGTTGGACCTCATGGAGAGTGACCTTCACCAGATCATACACTCTGCCCAGACACTAACTCCTGAGCACACTCGCTACTTTCTATACCAGCTCCTCCGTGGCCTTAAATATGTGCATTCTGCCAACGTCATCCACCGTGACCTCAAACCCTCCAACCTGCTTGTGAATGAAAACTGTGAGCTAAAGATTGGTGACTTTGGCATGGCAAGGGGTCTGAGTTCGCACCCTGAGGAGTCTTATTCCTTCATGACAGAGTATGTGGCCACTCGTTGGTATCGTGCTCCTGAGCTCCTGCTGTCTCTGAATCATTATAGTTTGGCCATTGACTTGTGGTCCGTGGGCTGCATCTTTGCTGAAATGTTGGGACGTAAGCAGCTTTTTCCTGGCAAACACTATGTACACCAACTCCAGCTCATTTTGAGTGTGTTAGGCACGCCCCCTGAAGGTTTAATAGGTGCTATTAGGGCTGACAGGGTGCGCTCCTATGTTCAGAGTCTTCCATCAAGGACTGCTGTGCCTTTGGCCAAACTATACCCACAAGCTGAACCCGAAGCTTTAGACCTGTTGGCGGCCATGTTGCGCTTTGATCCTCGTGAACGAATCAGCGTGACTGAAGCCCTGGCGCATCCTTACTTGTTCAAGTACCACGATTCAGATGATGAGCCAATTTGTGTTCCAGCATTTGACTTTGAGTTTGACAAGCTTCCAATGAATAAGGAACAAATTAAAGAGGCAATTTTAATGGAAATCCAGGACTTTCATAAGAAAAAACAAAGCTGTCGTCAAAGATTGCAGTTCAGGCCTCTGCCGAGGGTGAAAAGTGGAGCTGCCACACAAAGCGGTAACCAGTGCAATACTCAACCTGCAACTGTCGACCTTATCAAATCAGCAGTGGCTCCAATGGCACAACATTCACAATCTCAGCAGATAATGCAACAGCAAATGAGAGAAGTAAAATCTCAACAGCATCAAGATCATCCACCAGCAAAAGTGAATCATGCATTTACAAATGAGTTGAAACCCTTTAACAAGCCTGCTGCCCTTTTAGAAGTTACCCTGCCTCATGTGCCCCATAATTTGCCTCTTATCAGTAAATGTGAAAGTGGTCCAGTTGATGTGGACATGCCCAGTGCAAACTCTGACAGCGGTCAGCCTGAGATGATAGATTTGACTACACCAGTGTCCAGTCAGGGTGCTCCGTTGGAAACTATGAGAGAAACTGATGCACAGAAAGAGTTAACAAACAGTCAGGCTTCTCAGGCTCATAATACCCAGAGCCAGTCCATGGCTCAAGCTCCCACCTCCATTACTGCAGCACCAGCACAGACCATGACACCCCTATCCACCGCCGTGCCTTCCCTTTCTCTCTCTGCTGTACAGGCCCAGTCTCTTTCTCAGTCCCTTTCTCAGTCACTTTCCAAGAATGCAAGGCCTCCTGCATGTGCTACAGAGGGAACCAGAAAAGAGGGTGCCATTTCAGAGGATACTAAAGCTGCACTTAAAGCGGCTTTATTGAAATCATCTCGCAGACAGAAAGCCAGGAGTGGTAAGTTTGTTATTTGCTATATGTGCTTCTCTTTCGGACTTGTCACCCTTTAAATTGCCTTCATTTGAAGTAGATGTCTTATTTTCAGACGGAAGCGCCTCGGCTCTAGGTATTGACATCGTCACAGGAGGAGGAACATCTTCCTCTGTGTCATCTGTTCAAGAGCAGCGTCGCCCTGTCACGGCCCAGGAGCGTCAACGAGAAAGAGAGGAGAAAAGAAGGAAGAGGCAGGAACGTGCAAGAGAGCGGGAGAGAAAGCTGAAGGAAAAGGAAAAAAGAGAAGGAAAACAAGGGGATTCTCTAGGTGGGGTGCTACTGAGTGACAACGACAAAAGCCTGTTACAGCGTTGGACGAAGATGATGGACAGCTGCAATGAGAAATCTCATGCAGGAAATAATGACAGATCAAAGAACAAGGACTGTAAAATGAATTTGAACACAGGTGCAGTTACTAGTGATAACTCTCAAGGAGCACTGAACAATAAAACAGACCAGGAGCCGAGGAAGATCCAGTCTCACGAGCAGTTAATTCCTCAAATAAAAACTAACCAGCCAGGCTTATTTCAGCCTTCTACAACCCAGCAACCATCATTACCTTTCTCGATGAGCCAGCAGAAGCCCTCATCTGATATAGTTCTTGCCACAGGTGGAAATATAGATATGACTGTCACCAGTGGATTTATTAAAAACAACACACTCAAACCTCACACTGAAAGGAATGGGCAAAGTGGATTCAGCTGCCTGGGAAACTGGAGTGGCCAGCAGTTAGAAACGAGGCCACCACAACCACCCAACAGGACATCACAGCCACTGCAGTCCAGCTTTCTTCAGCACAAACTCCAACCTCGGGGTCAAACCCAATCTGACTCACACCCTCAATCACAGCTGCTCTCCCTGGAAGGTTTTTTGATGAAAGCTCCAGCTCTGAGCATCAGAGAGACTAATGGGAATCTGAATGTAGGAGGTCAAAATAACCTTAACACCTTAAGTGCAGGTACAGAACAAATGGAGAAACTTTGTCCTGTAGGAGAGAAAACTTCCACACAGACCACAACCTCTATTTGTGGAACTTTAGGGGTTTCCTCTCAGCCTCATCCCAGTTTAGGGTTCACAGATACTGGACAACAAGGAGCCTCCATCGCCCCTGACATCCATACAGTAACACTGCAGCTCTCAAAGTCCCAGGTATGCACTATAATTTGTTGTTGGTTTTCTCACGCACATATGTTGTTTTGTCATTGCTTTCAGAAAACATTATTTAATTAATTTATTTGACCAGTTGTTGTTGTTTGCCTTGAACTGACTTCAAGGATCTAAACTTCATCTGACCCAGGTTTTTCCACTTTTTCACTCTGTTAGGTAGAGGACATATTGCCTCCTGTGTTCTCTGTTACACCTAAAGGGAGCGGGGCAGGGTATGGTGTGGGCTTTGATCTGGACGACCTTCTCACCCAGTCTCTGACAGACCTGCAGCACTGTGATCGGGACAGGTGAGGCTTATCACAGGGGGAAACACACTTTTGAGCTTTACCCATCCATATCAAGCTATAACTATATCAGTTGCTGTGTTTGTTAATCATCTGTATTTCTCCAATTAGACCACGTCATTGTACACTCATGTTCTTAGATTGATATCTCTTTTTTTTTTTTTATAGATGTCAGGCTTACAGCAGCAGATCCTTAAAAATATAAATAGCCCCTGCAGTTGTTATCAGTCCAGAAGGCCTTAAAAGTTAAGCTGCAGTTAGACAAATTCAGTAAATGTTCACACACATTTTTAACCAAATTCCTGCACTGTTTTATTATTTTAAACTATGTAAGCCATTAGTTTCAGAGGAGACACCAGGGCAACGACATTAACCAGATCACTATGATTTGAAATGCATAACTCACAAAAAGTTAGAGATATTCAGCTTTCTGATGAAATTTCTAGACAGGTAAATCTTCATTTTGACCTCTTTTTTTTTTTTTTGACCTTCTGTAAATCTCTGAATGTACTTGTCCATGTTTTAGTACTTATTGCAAAATATGCTGTTCTCACTGCTAAATTAGGGCTGTGCGATTAATCGATTTAAAATCGAAATCGTATTTTTTAGTCAAGATGAGGTTAAAAAAAAAAAAGGGGAAAATCGAAAAATCGATTTTCCTCTCGCGCGCTTCCAGGGTGTGCGCCTCTAGGCTAGCGTAGTCGTCCTCCACCCTTGAGAAGCTGCGAGAGCACCGACACTCTCCCCACCCCACCCTTATCCCTCTGTAATCGTGTCAGCGTTTGCTAAAGGAAGTGAGAATTTCTTTGCTAAAAAGGAAGTCAGTTGTGTGGAATTGGTACAGCTTCGCAATTTTGGTTGAAGAGCAAACCACACCCCGCTGCAAAATCTGCCTGAAGGCGGTACCTGCTAAAGACAGTAGTATAACAAACTTATTTCAACACCTCACATACAACCACAAGCCAGACTGGGAACAGTGTGTTGCGTTGCAGGCTGTACACGAGAACGAATTACTGGCTAGAACACCATCACCAGCTCCAAAGCAGGTAACGTTAGCAGCTTCATTTTCACGTGGTGTCCTGTATAGCAAGACAGACGTGAAGTGGAAAAGGATCTTTTGTAGTTTTACCAAAAAATCGAAAATCAAGTTTTCAGAGGAAAAAAAAAAATCGGGATTTTATTTTTATCCAAAATCGCCCAGCCCTACGCTAAATGTTGTTATTCATTCACAACTTGTATTTAAGCATTTTTGACATGAAACCTAACAATCGATCAACATTACCTGATTCCTTTTTGTGGTATACCCAGCCACTGTTGTTAGCTGTTGTTGTTTTAAGAAATTAACATTTCATGCTTCAACTTAAATGCCCTACAATGCTATGACATCACTGTTGCATAAACTTTTTATATTCTTCATAAATTTCACCCAAAAGTTGAATATCTATTTTTGTGAGTAGTGTGATAGCAGTTGCACTATTTTATTTTAATTACCCCATCAAGAAACCTGCAAGTGTGTTTTTTCACACACATCTTCTTGGACAAAAAATCTATTATTGTTTCAAGGATGAAACCAGATGTATTGATTTACAAGCAGTTTAAAAGTATAAACACATAATTAATCAGACATCAGTACACGTAATCATGTGGCCCTTTGTGGTCTATTTTAATTAAAATGTCAGATCCTTTTTTCCGTGCGTTTCTAGTTGATGCCCAAAATAAAAATGTGAAATTATGTTTTAGTTTCTTACAGTGATTTGATATGAATGGAAGTGATTGTGTTCACTTAACATATACTTATCACCAGTTCCCAAATCAAATTAAATCAAAATTGTATCTTGCCAGATTCTGTGATATTGGCAAATATCAAATTGTCATCCAGTTAATTAATGAAATATCACATTGAGATGAAACTTATGATTTACACCCCTATCATTACCACATCATTAATCACCTGTTTACCTCCTGCAACACTAAGCAACATCCAAACGGTTAAACTGTGTTGTGCAATCACCCTCTACATTCTTGATATCTTATTTTTTCTATTTAATAAGAACCACTAATATCTTATGGTAATATCTGCTTCAGTTTCATAGTTGTCCTTTAGAAAAAAGAATATTTATCTTATATGAAAAGTGGAAATGCATGAGAAACTGAAGGGAGCATAGTCATGGAAACTAAAACACATTACCCATCACTTCTAAGGTATACCAGATTATGGTTTTGTTGAAAAATGAAAACAGTAAATCTGATCCTTGCCAGGTGCTTTATCTGAAGTAATTTCATCAGATAAACAACACTACGTATAATACTGTTATTTTACAAAATATTATCCAAAATGTAGAAGCAGTGTGTGAAAATTCCTATGAAAGCTGTAAAGATTTGAAAATGTAAATCCTTTAGATCCTTACAGCTTTCATATGAATTAGGAAGGTAAGAAGCCGTCAGATGCTTTAAATCAAACACACTTGATTAAATTTATCATCAGCAAATGTGAGAACCTGTGTAAAAGTAGAGGTTTAGCAGTTTGGAGCATTCAAGTGTGGTAACAGTGCCAAGGAAGAAACATAGCCGTGATCTTAGGCTGTATTTACACTGCAGGGTTCAAGTGACCGTCTTTTGCCTTCTTCCTCCCATGTGGCACAGATTTGATATGACTAGTGGATGTGTAAGCAGTAAAAAAAAGAAAGAAAAGCACATATTCTGAGATCAATTTCAGGCCTCGTTCATGTGTGGAAACAAATCAGATATAAACCTGATTTGCATTTGCATCTACTCTCTAAATTGGGGTGCCCAACTCCAGGCCTCAAGGGTTTGCAACTTTAAGAATAACAAGACTCAGAACTGTTACAGTCATTTACTTTTTCTGACTCAGCTGCTAAGAGAGCTGCGTAAAGAAAAGGATACTCTGGAACAGGGAGGAGGTGTTCCCCACAGTCTGATGTCTCATTCTGCTCTAAGAAAGATTATTAACAAGTAAAAAACATTAAAGACTGTTGCTTATCTTCCCAGGAGTGGACGTTCAAACAGGTTCACTCCAAAGTCAGACCGTGAAGTCAGAGGCTTCTTCAGATCTTCTGCAGGAGATTCCTCCTGCCCACAGCTAAAACTGTCTACAATGAGTAGCAACAG
>JBAMYA010000011.1:3620926-3635427 GCA_037176975.1 Arrhamphus sclerolepis
TTATGCAGCATTAATATGGTAATAATCAACACACATAAGAAAAATATATAGGTATAAATATATATTTTTCTAACAGGAGGAGCATACAAATAAGCGGGTAATGGCAGATTTCAGGGAATAGATCCAAACGTGGAAATGTCAGGTAATAATAAATATCATTACTATTACTATTATAGCTGGGGGTGGGAGTCCCATTATAGCTATCACAATTTCCAATTCTAACAAAAGTCCAAAACCCAAAAATCCAGTACTTCGAATCCAGAACTGATCAAAGAAAAAAAAAAAAAGCATTGAGTAGAATCAGCATAGAAGCTGGCACAAACTGGCAGGGAAGTGTTGGCAGCAGACCTACATACACAACAAACGAGGTGAGAGTGATTAAATAAAGGAGAAGACAGGCACAGACAGAAAGCAGAGGGAAAGTAGGAGCAGATCTGGACTAATCAGGACCTCAGAGATGGAATTATCACAAGGAAAGCTCAGTTTTGGTCTGATCAGTGACAAGGACGTTGTCCCAGAAGTCTTTGTTCAGATGCAACTTTGCCAGTTTAAGTTGTACTTACTCTTAGAAACCTCTTTAAACAAGCCATATTTTTCTGTTTTTTTTTTTTCTTTTTACAATCACACAATTAACAACTAACATTCAACCTACTCAGTAAGGACTGAAAGATTAGATTTGAAGCTCTTGGGCTTTTCTTTGTATTTCTCTGAGCACTGCATGGTGACCTTGCCATAAAATTGCTAGGATGCTTTCCACTTGTGAACATTTGTTTCTCACTGTAGAATGTTGAACTCTAAATTCTTTATACATGCTTTTTTTTATAACAATTTCCAACCACATGGGGGCCTATAGCTCTGGTGAGTGGAAGATTTGAGTGGCTTCAATACCACTTTAATTTGTTCGGATGATTTATCCTTTAATCCATGAACACAGTCACACACTAGCACACTCAACCAAACCTTAACGGTTAGCATAACATAGGCATGGCAAGTTTATTTGTACGGCACATTTCATACATGAAGGCAACCCAAACTGCTTTACAAAGACAATAAAATGAAAAAAGTTCAATTAAAAAATAACAACAATTTAAATGTGTGATTAGACAGAAAAAAGATTAAAAACAAAGAATAGTAAAAACAGTAAAAAGTAAAAAAAAAAAAGACTATAAAAAGGCATGGGAAAACAGTAGAGTTTTCACCCTGTTTGGTCCTAACTGGAGGTTCTAGCAGCTGACTGCTACCTAAAGATCTCAGAGATCTACTTGGTTTATATTCTGCCAGAAGATCAATAATGGATTCTTGCCCCATATTATTAAGTGATTTGTAAACTAGCAGCAACACTTCAATCTTTTCTGTAGGTAACTGGTAGCCAGTGGAAGGACCTCACAACAGGAGTAATGTGTTCAGTTTTTCTGGTTCTTGTTAGGACTCAGGCAGCAGAGTTCTGGATGAGCTGAAGCTGTTTGATTGTGTTTTGGGGAAGATCAGATAAAAGAGTATTATAGTAGTCAAGTCTGCTAGAGATGAAGGCATGAATGAGCTTCTCTAAATCTCCTCTGGACACGAGATCTCTGAATGGAGATTTGTTTGAGGTCTTAGTTCCAGCCTTGATGTGAATCAATTAAACCTCCAAGATTCTTAACCTGGGATTTTTTTCAGTCCTCTGGATTCAAGCTGGGTGACAACTCTCATTTTGTCTATTTTGTTACCAAATAGAATTATTTCTGTCTTATCCTGATTTAACTGAAGGAAGCTTGACTGCAAGAATTGACCCTTGAGGGACTTCACAGGTCAGTGGAATAAGCTCAGATTTATTCTCACCAATGGAAACAACAAAGCTTCTGCCTTCAAGATAAGATCTGGACCTGATAACCCCACCCACTTTTCCAGTCTATCCAGAAGGGTTTTATGGTCCACAGCATCAAAGGCTGAACTAAGATCCAGCAGCACCAGAACAGATGTTTTACCTGCTTCAGTGTTCAGATAAATATCATTTATGACCTTGATCAGAGCTGTGATTTTCTTTTTTTCTAAAGCCAGACTGAAATCTGTCTAAAAGACTATTATTTGTTTAAGAAGCTGTTCAGTTGGATCGATTTTCTCAATTATTTTCCCCAATAAATGGAAGATTAGAGACGGGCCTGTAATTGCTTCATTCTGAAGGATCTAAGCTTCTTCTGGGAAACGTGTCTGATAGGAGTGAAGTATTGATGATGTTCAGCATGTCTGCTTCTAGAGATGCATAAACTGTTTTTGAAAAAGTTGATTGGTAACGTGTCTCAATAACATGTTGGTGACTTTGGTTGACTGACATAAACATGACTTCGATAAAAAGGTGAGCAGTCTTTTCATTTATAAAGTGTTTCCTTACAGAAACTGACTCTGTTTGGGCGACTTGAGAAAGCAACATTTCAGAGAAAAACAGAAGTGACGTGGTCAGAAAGACCCACATCTTTTACAGCAATGTTAGAAATATCAACAGCCTTGCTGATTACCAAATCCAGCACGTGCCCTCGTTTGTGTGGGTACATTCACATGCTGTAGCAGTTCAAAAGCTTCTAACATGCCACACTATTCAATGGCAGTCTTGTCTTGTCTGCGGGATTATCAATGTGAATGTTAAAATCACCAACAATGACAACATGGTTGAAATCTGTTGTGATAACAGCAGCTCAGAGAAGTTGTTGATAAAACTTCTAGAGAACCTTGGAGGTCTGTAGACAGTAAGATTTTTGGACGGCCTTTCAGCACAACACACATATATTCAAATGAATCGAAATCACCACATTTTAACTGTTTGCTCTGAAATGAGTCTTTTAAATAAAGCATCGGCACCACCACCTTTCCTGTTTGTTTGAGAAACCTTCAATTAGTTAATGTTTGGCAGGGCTGACTCAATGAGAACTGGTACACTGGTGCTATTGTCGAACCAGGTTTCAGTTAAAAGCATCAAATCAAGATCTTGCTCAGTAATAAAGTCATTGATTTAGATGTTGTTGAGAGATTGAACATTTAGCAGAGCTACCTTGAAAAGCAAAATTTAATGTGTTAAAAGCTTTATCTTTGCCAGACACTGCAGCTACAAAGGAATATTTATTACATTTGATGGTGTCCAGTTTCTTGGAGGTTAAACCATTCTTTTTTGTTTTCCTTTCATTGATTGAGACACAAATCACTGAAGCTTCCAGCACCCCGCGCCCCGGCTTTTTCCTGGAATACCAAGTACTGGACACCGTGAAGCGTAGACCCAGACCGCATCAGTTGGACACAAAGCTGACTGTGTTCTGGTTTTATCAGGAGCCGAATAAGGACGATGTAGCCGTGGAGGGACTGGAGGTGGCGCCTCGAGCGGCAAACCTCCAGGCTGAAATGGTGAAGATGGTTGTGACAGAGTTATGGGAAAGAGAACTGATGGGCGGGGACTTAGTTGAATTCCTGCGGTGACCAGTTTGTTCATCTGGTCAGTGAACAGCAAAGGAGAAGAAGGGAGGGATGGAGTGCCTGAGGAACTGTGCAGGGGCGAGGTTTGGATGGGAGTGGCTGGGTCCTCTTTGGTCTGACGTTCCCCATGGTCACAGTTCATAGCAGGCAGGAGGAATGTTGCCTCCGTGTCATGTTTTGGTTTCTCTCCTTGCTGTTTGGACTCTTGTCCTTGGCAGACTGGGCAGTGTGAAGAAGGCAAAAAACAAACAAACTGGAAATGAAAAGCAAATGCATTGCAAAGCAATCTCTCCATCCATCCCTTGAGTGGTGGAAGAGGTCCGCTAACGTGGAGTTTAGCATTCGCAGAGCTCACACCTTGTTGAGCAGGTTTCTCAAGTCTTGTTTGAGAATTTCAGACTGCTGTTAAACAATATCACACGCCCCTGTATCAAGTGTAAGGTGTTTCAATATTGGATTTGCTTCAGGACTCTCTCAGTCATGTTGAAGACCGTGTCATCAGGAAAGCATCTTTGATGGCAGCATCCCCCACAATCTGAGTCTCAGGTCCAGTCACTGGCTTTCCCTGTAGCCTTCTTGATTTACTTTCAGACCTTACCCTTCACAGCATATCCATGCAGTTGTCCTGGTCATCAGACTGGGATCCAGAGTCCTGCAGTAAGGGAGCAAATCTGTTTTGCAGCTGGACACATTTTGGGGCACTTTTATCATTTGTTGTTATCCATCGCAGTGGCTTTTTCTGCATCGCGGTTGAAGCAGATGACACTGGCCAGCCAGTCACATTGCAGATCTCAGGGCGCTGGGTTCTGCCTGTTGAACTTCCTAATTCCCACTGAAGTGATTTTCTTTTAGGCTTTGCTCTGAGAGTATTCCAGGGAGGACTGAAACCAGTAGATATGTTTGCAGCCATACAGGTCCCGTTGCTCAGCCGTTTAACTCGTCAGAGGTGTTTTTGCATGCTCTAGTCCACTATTGTGAAATAAAGGAAGGGTAGTCTCATTTCCACATTGTGCATTTACATTTGCATGCACTTTTAACTTTTGCGTTTCAATTTCTAGCACATTAATCTTCCGTAGGAGTTTGTTAGTCATCCATGGTGAGAGGAGGCATCTTGTAGCTAGTTAGCTTCAACTCAGTTGGTTTACTCTTATGTTGGACCACCATGTGCTGTCAAAGACCTTCACCATACCTTTGAAACAAATCTGATATACACACACCATTTTTCCTTTATTTGAAGCGGGAGAAGCCATCTTCTGATTTTTTTTTTAACCACATGATGAAGAATTTGTACATTCCATCAAAATCCCCACCGCAAAACAGCAACTAGGTTCACTATATACACAAAAAAACAAAGACACACACCCACAAATTATTTGGGGCAGTTTTTACTTTCAGTTGGCTCTTTGACCATTTCTGCTTTTTTGTCTTCTCCATCAGTTATGATTCGGCCCCCCTCTCCGCCTCCCTCTTATCTGACTGGAGCGAAGTTCACCGTATGACTCCCGCTGACCTGGAGTCACTGCAGCAGGAGTTACAGCTTGGCTCTCCCATGATTCTCTCCGACACCATTCCCCCCGATGCCTGACTTGCATTTTCAAAGAAAATATTTGGATTTGTGTTTTATTTGTTTCTGCTTGAAATGTTAATTAAAAAAAAAAAAAGTCAAATTAAAAGCTCTTTTTCAACAAGCACCATTAAAAAGCTTTTCTTTTATAAAAGCATGGCATTTAGTGCTTTCTTTATAATAAAACCACAAAAATGTAACCACTTGTCTCTTCTTTTGGATATTTAATGCGCTTTAGTAAACCTGTATTTTACAGTCGTGAATTTTGAGGTGAAAAGGGTGACTGATGGTAACAGGGCTGAGGAGAGTTGGAAGAATTGAGATAAAATCATTGCATAGCACACAAATCATAAAAAAAAAATTTTTTCAGAGGCTGACAGAGCAGACAGCAAGTTTTAAGAATCAAAAGTAATTTATTTCAAATGCAAAATATAAAATGCATCATGATTCTGATTTAAAGTACAAAAGTGATCAAATCCACTCTGAATTAATGTTTATAACGCAGTTAGTTCTAAAAAAAAAAAAAAATTATGCTTAAGTTTTCCAATATGGCTTCATGGGCACGTGAAGAACAATTTACTTTTTTTTTCTTCATTATTATTGATGATCACTGAGTCATTTACAATTGATCTCCTTCATTCAAACCATTTTATGTTTTAACTCCCAGAAATCACATTTTCATAGCATCTCATCTTTGAAGCAGCGTAAGTATAGCAGCGTAAGAGCACAGAGAGCTGACCAACAGAGAAACGCTTCCACACCAGCTCTGAGGAGCTCGGCCGTACAGTCGGATCTCTGGTATCGTGTTCCTGATGAAGCTTGAGTAGCTGGTCAGCCTGGCATACACACCTGGCTTGTTTTGAATAGCGCAGCCCAGTCCGAAACTCACAACTCCAGCTTGCACCCAGGTCCCGTTCACCATCTGGCAGACCAGGGGCCCTCCTGAATCACCCTTAGAGGCCAGACAAACGCATACATTTGCATTCAGATTACAACTCCAGAAGATATCAAAGTGCTCAGACAGAAGGCCTTAAACTAGTCATTGAATCATTGCAGAACAGAGTCAATTCAAATTCTGTGAAAGTAAACGACAGGATGCAAACAGCTGATCCAACAGTACCTGGCAGGAGTCTTTGCCACCCTCCTGATATCCAGCACAGATCATGTCATACAGGATGTCTACCTGCTCCGTCGGGTCTGTCTGGTACATCGCCTGACACGAACTCTGAGAGATGATTGGCACCTGCACTTCCTGGAGAGGTCCAGTACCCATCAGAGGGACTGAGGAGGTATAAACATATGGAGCTTGAGATTTTTTTCCCCTCATCATTCTTATTTTTAAATAATAATTTAGCACTTACAAAATTGAAAGACATTATTAACTTGCATTTACTGAGCAGAAGACAGACGTAAAATATTTAGCCATGAAAAATTTACCAAGCATTACCGTCTTGCCGAACGTTTCCCCAGCCAGTTACATAGCAATTCATGCCAGTGGGGAACAGGGTGCTGGAGGCGGGCAAACACACAGGACGCACATGATCTGACCAAGTTACTGGGCTGGACAGCTGCACCAGTGCCACATCTCTCCCATTATGAGGTTCATCATAACCATATGGGATCACAATCTGTCTCACATTATGCGACGACTGATATGGGTTGATGCCGTTCAGCTGGTGCCGACCAGCGTAGATAATGTAAGGACTCACGTCAGATGGGCTGAAAGGGGACAGAGACACCGAATTAAACTTGTGAAGCAGGAAATCTAAGCGGGCCTGAAATATGAAACCTTTACATTTTACAGTTACAAAAGACTGGGTATTAAAGGCTTTTCTGCCTTGCAGGTGTTCTCTGAAAGGGTTTGATGATACTTTTGAGTGAAACATTTAATTACATGAATGAGCAAGTACACAAAAGGAACAATGTTTTTACATCATTCTTGTTTAACCCTTTGATGCACCCAAGCACATTTTTGTCATTTTGTTTTTTAACTTAGAGCATATTATATCCTTTTTTGCAGGTGTACTATTGATGATACATGCAAGGTTGTGCATTTTTGAATGTTTTAATATATTTGTCATGTTTAGGCTATTGTAAATAACGTGGACTAAAATACTCTACTTAAAGACCCCAAGCACAAAAATTAGCACACTGTAATCTATTCAATTCACTATGCATGGTAAAAATGACATCATCTAGAAGTAAATCCCTCAGAATAGAAACTTAAAGCCCCAGGTATTGCATGACATGGAGAAATGATAAAATGTATGCTTTATAGTTTTCTTTTTTAGAAAATAATAATAAAATGAAAAAAAACACACAAAAAAACAGGTATTTGAATAGATTCCTATAAGCAAAAAAAATATGTGGGTCTTTAATGTTACATCTTTACGGTGCTGCTAATGGCGCTGCAAATCTTTCACATACATCATGCTGCAATATGCAAACCACAGATTATCCAGTTTACATGAAGTATATAGAAAATAAATCAGGTGTTGTGTTTTTCAAACCTTAAAATGGAGTTGCATGAAAATATAAACTTGGTCATTTAAAGGTTAAAAAAAAATCTGAAATTTTATGTCTGATTAGAAATGATTCTGGTTTTAAAAAAAAGATAAAAGAAAATAAGAAAAGTTTTTTTTGACATTTTCATAGCTTGTTTTTGTTACACGCACATGTATGTGCAAAGGTACTTTAACGCAAGTTTTTTGAAGGTGCATCAAAGGGTGAAGAGAGTTTATGGGATGTGTACATAAAAACTGTAGCAAAAATATACAATACCTTGATAAATCAAATATATTAGATGTTGAATATGATTTATCTCTTTTAAATTTCAGTATTTAAGGGGGGAAAAAATCTATTTCCCTGAAAGCCTTTGACCATGCAGTAGTTGCTTTGCCAGAATCATAATTGCTCATCAAAGATGCAAAAAGCCAGCAGATGAAATCCATCCTCAAGAATACTTGATTGTTTGCCTGAAAGCTTTCTTACTTGGGGAAACAATGGGCTGCTGACAGGATCCAGTTCTCTGTGAGGATGGAGCCTCCACAGATATGAGAAGCAGACTTTATCTGGAGGAAGAAATCAACAGTAACATCAGCACCACGGCCTAAACCCTTCTCAGCAGGGCAAATTTACAAACGAAACACAGATTGGACAATAAATATATACCAACAGACATAGTTTATGACGAAATGAGATCATAGCCACTGGATGTTTTTGAGTGAGGACCTACGTGTATATCCACCTGCCACGGCCAAGCCCCTTCCATGGCGTCGTGTCCACCCACAATCCTGTTCTCCTTTAACGGCGGACGGCCACATTCTTGGGCGTTGGAACCCAGAACAACTAAATTGAAACATAAAATTGCATTTCTGAACCGCATACAAGCCAGGCGATTAAAAAAAAAAAGTTTTTATTTACACGAAAATTATATGGACATAGACAGTACACAATGTTTGTTTCCAAGCGCGGACCAAAATAAAAAAAAAAAAAGGCAGAGGTGAAGTAACGGTCGATACTCACCGAACACACAACACAGACTGACAGGAAACAACTTCCTCGACATGTTGTAGCTTTCCGCCTCTAAAATATATTAAAACTCTCTTGAGCTGTCGAACCCAACTATTTCTGTATCTTTTTTTTTTCCAAAACACTACATTTACAACCTCGTTTACCTGTTTTATTGAACAGGGGGAAAAAAACTCGAGTCAGAAAAGTTGCATCTTCTTAGTCAAAACCGCGTCTAATCTTCGAAAAACAAGAATTTTCCGGGTTTCATCCGACCAATTGTAGTTTCAGGTGAAATCTGAGGAAAGTAGGCAAAAGCTTACCTGTGGGGGGAGTACACCCAATCAACACTCAAGTCCCGCCCCAATAACCCACCTGAGCCAATTAAATTGAAGGGAAGTAACGGGAGCAAATCACGCCCTTGTGAACCTGTAGTTTTGATTTTTTTTTTTCTTCCTGTTTCCCACAGATATTGTGTGGTTATGCATGACATGAGATTACTCCCACGTTTATTTATTTTTTGAGCAACATGACTGCATTAATTTCAAACACAGCAAAAAAGCAGTAAGTAAATGCACTTTTTTTGTAATTAATTATTTTACATGTAGATAGACATAGATATGCCTAAATTGTGTAATGGGAGCTTCGAACGGTATGCAGCAATTTTCAATTCATGGTCTTACAATTCAGCCAAGTAAAAGATGGTACTACAACACATAAAACAAGAAGAGAAAGAAAAGAATGTGCTTTTTCACATGCTGTCGTTGAACTGAGAATAAGTAGTAATGGTTGATCTGTGTATTGCAATGGACACAAACTTGTTTTTTTAAGTTATGCATTCATTTCTATTGTTTTATTCAAATTTTATTCAGAGAGGATGTATAAGTGGGAGTAAATCACCTGCCCTGATTACTACAGACATACATGTAGAGTAACAGTGGCACACAAAGTGTACATAAAAATGTTGCAATAAATAAGTAAAGGACATCTAAATTTAAATTAAAAATATTCTACTCTCTGCCAAATGATATTTCAATATGAAGTGCCTTTTAAAATCTTCATCTGATTGTTTCACCTGTTTTGAGTTTTAGCATTTAAAGCCAATCTCTCAGTCGTCATGCTGCCATGGTTATTTTCAGGAATAGTCATTGAACCTGCTCTCCACACGGGTAGTTTTAGTTTATTTACTGTAAGAGGTCCTGTGAGGTCCAGGTGTTAATTCCCTGAATCTCTGAGGTTACCTTGGTGCTCGGTGTTTAGGGACAGAAAGAGGTTGTGTAAGATGAAAACCTGTCTTACAGGTGTCTGACTGAGGAGAGCCAACTGCAGTAAGACATACACCAAATAAACTATATCCTCACACAACCAGGCCAAAGGTCAAACTCTGCCCTAAAGTGTCTGGATATGTATTTCTGTTCTTTCGTGCAAAGCATTATTTAAGTGATATATTGGTGGTTGGACTGTAAACATTCACATGATGAATTTTCAGGTTGCGCACTCAATCCTTTCTTTTACGTGTCACCAAATTCTTATTCCTTCTGTCTGTCTATGAAGCTGTCTGTTTCTCTCCTTTTTTTGCTCTCTTCCCTCCCACCCTGTGTCTCCCCTCTCCGTGCCCCCCCCCCCCACCCCCCACCCCTCCCTGCCCCAGGCAGTGTGTCTAGTTTCACAGAGCAATTGAAGGTGACAGGGACAGAGAGAGCGGGAGAGGGAGGGAGGGACAGAGGGAGGACACATCACAGTATTGCCTGAGGCTACACAACAGTACAGGAAAAGGAAGAGATGGAGGGACAAAGAGAAAAGAAAGAAAAGACTCATGAAAGTAGTCTCAGGAAATTCCATAGGCAGGTAAAAGGAAAATAAAGTTACACAAAAAGAGTCAAAAGATGTTTTAATGTGTGTGTTTCGTGTGTTTTTGCCTGCAGGTACGTAAATATTCACTTTTTGTTGCTAGCAGCATTTATGAGTGGGGGGTGGAGGGAGTGGGGGTCCCACTCTGCTCTTCTCACTCATAATATATGAACACATTATTGGATCCAGTCAGTGGGAGCAATTATAATGCACTCCCGTTTGTTTTTATTTTAACGACTTGATGAATATTTGTCATGGCATTGTAACCATGGTGACTGCCTCCACCACCACTGCCGCCCCCCTCTCAGCTCTCGTCCACCTCCCCTTCCCCATCCCCCCTTCAGCACTGAAAAAGCAAGGGATGGTGGGAGGGAGAGGGAGAGAGAGGTGACAGGAATGAACTAACAAGATGCACTAAAAAAAATGCATGTCCTGGAGCTACATGAATCTTTGCAGTGAAGCACGCGCTGCTTCACACACACACACGCACACACACATTATTGTACTCAGCACATAGGGATCGCGTAGGTTAAACCACATTCCAGCAACTGGAACACAATAAGATGCAAGCATGATTTCTGCAAAACAAAAGGTTTAGCAACTTGAAGACAAGGCAGTGTCCTGCATTAAGTACTCGTTTTTATATCAAATTTTATAGCAAATGATTTTGTTAATGTCATTTACCTTCAAGTTTCCTTCATTTACCTTCATTCTTGGGTTCAAAGTACATTTGCCGGAGTATTTGTATAAGAACCTCAATTAGGTTATCATACATTGCTAGTTTTAATTTTGGCCTCAACATACTTTCACGACACACACGTTAAAGACAAATACAAGAATGCATGTATGAGAGAAGATGACACATTCACCAAAGAGGCCGTCTGCTATGACTCAAATAGATGTAGCATTTGTCTTAATTGTGTTGCAAGACAGAGCTTTTTGTAGAACATGTTGAATAAAGTAATTAAAATGTTAACCCAATAATTTGTAGCTGTGATTAGGGAGAGGAAAAACATCATTTTTTTTGGAGTTTAATTTTACTTTATTTTAATCTCTTAATGTTATTGTAAGCCAGAAGCTTCTAAGTTTGGAGTCAAAGTTGTGGAGCTGTCTGGATTTTATGTTGTTGTGTTACAGGTATCAAAAATAGCTCAGATGACCTACCCAACAGCAGACACAGTAGCTTGTCTGAGCTTCCCCTCAACTGTAACACATTACATACATTTTGCAGATCAAAAATGTTGACTTTTACTTGTTAACTGCTGAATGTGGGACTTTTGTATTTCTTTTACTTAAGTAAAGTGTCCACATGCATCTTCCACCTCTGTCCTTAATAGTATTTACCTTTGAACTTGTCAAGTCCTTTCCTTCCTCCAAGGCGCGTCTCGAAGGAAAGTAATAGAGAAAGGGGTGGGCGGGTGTGGGGGGTGGGGGGGTGCAATGGGGGCAGTAGTGAAAGAATAGCAGAGTATGAAAGAGAGAGGGAGCGACAGAGAGAAAGGGAGCGCAAAGTCTTGTCAACCGGAAATAAAACAAGCTGGCACCCTCCACATCCCCAAGCCCCTACACCCACCCCAAAGTCACATACTTCCTCCTAACTCTCTCTTTTTCTCCCCTCTGCCTCCCCACTTCCATCTTCCATCTCTCCCTTCCGCTGTAAAGAGATATATTTAAACCCTGGTTCTAGACTGCTCTCTCTCTTTGACTCTACCGTATATACCGTCATACCTGCGTCAGTACTTACACCTCACATCAGACCATATGTGTCCATTACAAATGTTTCCTGTATGCTGGTCCTTTTAGCTGCTTTAGGCCCTCACAGTGTCTTTGTTCATTCCCCCACAGCTTTAAGCTCAGTGTTTTACAGCAGGAGAAATATGCCTCTGCAAAGAGAAAAAAAAACAAACACCTGGGTGTTCTCAAAAGTGCTGCAGCTGATCGTCTACAGTCTTTAAACACTGGTGCAAGGACTAAGTAGCGCAAGGAAGCACAATATCAGAGCACTAAGTCGAATAAGATCAACGGCAAAAATCAAATCATCAACCTTTTATGATGCCCCATTCATCATCTCAGCAATTTCTCAACCATGAAATAACATTATTTTCAAACCTGAGGATCTGAGAGCATTTGCTGCTTTTTGTTGACCTTTATATTAAACATCTTTTTGTCTAGGACTGATTAGAAATTACATTTATCACTAAATTGCAGCATTTTCACAACATAGTTAATCAAAAATGTCATATTACAGATGACAGTAACTCTGTCGTGGCTCAAAAAATAGCATATATTGCACAATGTTATTACAAATTATTATCTGTTTAAAATGCAAATATTGCTCAGAATTACATTGTATTGCACAAGGTACAATAGGTATTGCACATATATAACAAAGTTATTGCACATTAAGGGAGATTTGAACATTTCTGGGCCTATCTAGACCTGACAATGATGGACTATTTCTGGGGCAGCGCTGGTTGTACAGCCTGACCGCAGAAGAAAGAAAAGCAGTTGCAGTATCTCTCCTTTGAGCACCGAGGGTGAATAAACTGGTCACTAAACAAGCTGCCCAGTGCTGCCACAGTCTCGTGCAGTGGGTGAACGGTGTTCTCCATTATGGATAATAGTTTAGTCTTCATTCTTCTCTCCCCAGCTGGCTCCACAGAGTCCAGGGTGCAGCCCAGGACAGAACTTCCTGTTCAACTTCCAGCTGCTACACTCATAATAATAATCCCATAGAAAAGTCTGCTCTGACCCTTCTTGTACAGGCCCTGTGTGTTATCCAGCCAGTCCATTTCATTGTTCAGGTGAGCGCCTGTAGGTGTCTACAACTTCGATATTTCAACCCTGGATGTTCGCTGGTTTAAATGAGTGTCTTAGTCATGCGAAAGTCTACCACCAGCTCTGTCACCAGCTTGTGTCACTGGTGTTCTCTGGTGATCTCGAGGTAATTCTGTTCACACCAGACCACAAAGTTCTTGGTGGTTACCCTATACTCGCTGTCGCTGCCATCCAGGATGGAGCCAAGAACAGCAGAGTCCTTGGAAAACTTCTGTAGGTGGCAGGATGCTGAACTGTAGGTGAAGTCCATGGGGGTGAATTGGAATGCGGCCAGGACAGTCCCTTGTGGAGCCCCATGTGTTGCAGAGAATTGTGTCAGAAGCGCAGTCTTTAAGCTGCTCGTACTGCGGTCTGTTTGTAAGGTAGTCCTTTGTCCATGCTGTGATTTTATGGTGCAGCCCAGCGCTCTCCATCTTGTTCCTCCAGATAGTGAACGTGATGGTGTTGAATGAACTGGAGAGGTTGAAGAAAGAACGAATTTTCACTTAGCAAATACAATTACAGAGAAACAAACACAGCCAGCTTCTTTGGATGTAAAATTCTTGTGCAGTTTCATTGACATTAATACAATAAAATGTTGGGAAAATCATGATTTAATATGTAAGGAACAACCACCGAAGGCTTTGCTGGTAGAGATTAATCAATCAATTCAGAAGTACTATGATCATTTGACATTTACAGTGCAGAATAGCCTGAACTTAATTCAGAGAATCTCAGGTGGACAGAAGAACACTAGAATCATTCTCTGTGGGAAGTTGAGTTCATGTTTCGCTTATTTTGGGGGGAAAAAAACTGACATTGGGTTCCGTGTGTCAAAGATGAGAAAGATGATCTGGGTTGTTATCAGCAAAAGGTGCAGAAGACAGTGATGATATGAGGGTTCATCTGCATGGCTCGCATAGGTGTATAATGTAATTTTATAGAGAAAAGTGCAACCATGAAGGCTGAGCGCCCTGCTGTGCAGGCATCTGTCCTACCAGGCATGTATGGATCTAATGAAGGAAAGAGTCAGTTGTCTTTTGATCAGTTAAAAATCTTGTATTTAGCAAGACTGAACACAGATTAATTCTGACAAAAACTATATACATTTGAATCCATTCATGAATGATTAAAATGATGTTACAAAATGGTAAGCATGCCTTTCCCCCATTTTTTTAAACATCTTGTAGGCATCAGTGGAGTGAAGAAAATGAAAATCAACTCCTTGAGTTTGTTAAAGTTAATATATATATAGATAGATAGATAGATAGATAGATAGATAGATAGATAGATAGATAGATATTAATAATAATCATTA
>JBAMYA010000011.1:3635527-3666895 GCA_037176975.1 Arrhamphus sclerolepis
AAGACGACAAGATGAACTCTTTATCATCATTAAGTTTAAGTTAACTTTTGTTCATTTGTTTTTTTTTTTTGTTTTTGCAGATTTCCGCTCTCTCCAAATGTGTCTCTCCCGGGGACTCATTGCTGCTCAGTTTAAACCAGGTTGTCTTTTCCTTCCCAGTCTTCCTACTGTGTTGATGGATGTGCATTTTGGGATATTCTCCTTCTGAAAAGACATGATGCCTCAGACTTAAATATCTTTGTAATGTTCTGATATTATAATTTCTTTCATACATTCATATCTCTACTGCCTGAGGGAGCTGTGGAGCCCTGAGAATGACTAAAACTCCACCACTGTAGGAGATCTTTCTATCTTTCCTGTGCCTTTCTTTAGTCAGATTTTACTGTTCTTTGTTTTAATCCTTTTTCTGTCCAATTAGACATTCAAATTATATTTATTTCATTTTATTTTTTCTCTTAAATTAATTTATTTCATCTTAATGCCCCTTGAAGCACTTTGAGTTTGCCTTTGTGTATGAAATGCGCTATTACAAATAAACTTGCCTTGCCTAAGGACAGTGACTTATTCTTGCACGTTTTCTTCTTTGATGTTTGTGCCTTTGTTTCAGCAGACCTCTTTGGAACTCCTAAACACCTCTGTGGTTTTTAAGTCCAGTGTGCAGTGTATGTTACAGGTTGAAACCACCAGTCCAGATTGCTCCGGGTCAGCCTGAAGCTCTTTATGCAGGTATCTCGCAAGAAATTTCTTTCTTATTCACAAGCTAGAACAGCCTTCAAAGACTATTTTTATTGAGTTTATTCAGCACACTACATCCTAGAAACTCTCCAACATGTTGTACAATGATGAAAAACTCCCCGAAGATTTTCCAAATTATTGAAACAACAAATTCAAGATCAATGGTCATTGCCTAGAAGCTTTTTAAAGTTGTTATGATTATATGGTGCTTTATTGTGCTCATTATGACATAAAACTGGCAAAGTTTAAAAAAAAAAATCAAAAGAAGCATTCTTTACTTAAAAAAAAATATTTGCCAATTATTGTGCATGAAGGGATTTTATTTTATTAAAATAATTATGAATTCACAAGTGGGGGCTTTGTTTGTAGATTTCGCGTATTGTCCACATGCCAGTGTGGGTTGTTTCCAGGTACACTGGTTTCCTTCCACAGCCTAATGGAATGAGTGTGAGCGTGTGTGGTGATCTGTCTATCTGTGGCCCTGCTGGACTGGTAATCCATCCAGGCTGTTCCCTGCCTTTATAAAACAGCTGGATCAGGCTCCAGCAGACCCCTGTGGTCCAGAAAAGGAAGAAGCGGTATCATAGCAATATCATTGGATATTATATCAGAATATTGTAAAGGTCCAAAGCTGGTTTAACTCCCTTTATTTCTCAAATTATGTGCTTATGTATGCTAGTAATTCTAGCCAAGTCTTCAAAAAGTTAACTATCTCTCATAACAATACGATTTACAATACTGTGATGTGTAAAATTACAGCTTCAGCCTCTTAAAAAGGACAAGAGAAGTCAGGACATCACAATGACAGTATTTTAACCATTTTCAAAGCGTGCAGCATTTTACAGTGGCTGCACAAAGGGTCTGCAGGTGTGTAGATGTGTTGAAGCTTTGTTAAAGTTTTCAAGATCACATCTCTTAAGTCCATACGAGATATAAAAATAGCAAAGTAGAAGTAAGTCTTTACTGGTGTGAACCAATCTAATAACGTCTGGTTGTGAGACACTTGTCTGCCAATTTTGCGATGCGTTTATATGTAATTCATGGCTAAAATTGAACTCCATCATCTATTTATCATCCGCTATCTTTCCATTATCTGTGCTTTATGCTCCACTCTCTTGGCCTCCCCTCCTCCTCTCGCTGGCATTAAGTTCAAACTTGACACTGATGTTGACTCACTTTGTCACCCCTCGGTGGCTCCCTCTCCCTTTCTCTCTTTCTCTTTCTCTCTCTCCCTCTCTCCCCATCGCTCGGAGGACACGAGTGCCCGCAGACGCATTTCTCTCCAGAGCTCCCCTCCCCTCCTCCTCCCTCTTTCACTCTATCTCACCCTGTCCAACTCTCTTCATCTCTCTCCTACTCTCCCCTTTACACACACACACAGTATTGTCAACAAAGCTTCAGAACAAGGGACGTTGTGGGAATAAAGGTCCACAGAGGAGGAGAGTAACACATAGGACCCCTTCATCGTTTCACCTGGACGCTGGTAAGTTTTCAGAAATTGGTTATTTGGATTGTTTTATGTGTTTCATATAGCTCTGTTTTGATTTTTGATTTTTTTAACACACTAAAGAGGTTTCGGGGTCAACCTCACCACCTACAGTGTTTATATGTTATTGAATTTACTTCATTAATGGTCAATAAGTCATTATGTCTCATCCATATTAGTGCAGTTTGACCTTTGACATTTAATAGTTTGAGAGATTTAGTAGAGAATTGATGCATATTTTCCTACCTTTGCCTTTCACCAACGAAAGAATTCTTCCCCCAAATTCCAAAAGATAAGAAGAGAGTGGAGCATGTAACGATGATCATGTACGAGCTTTTTCACTTGATGTTGAAGCTTACACTAGCTTATGCAAGCTTCATTTAGATGTTCAATGTTTTGGATTTTATTTTTTATTTTTTGGGTGCGTAAATGTGTGTGTGTGTGTGTGTGTGTGTGTGTGAGCATGCATGCTTGGGTTTACTAACAAAAATAGAGAGAGACGCAAGTAAAATGTCATGGCTTTCAGAGTGGGTTCTAATGTACCTCATTTCCCCACGGTGTACTAGCATAGCAATGTATAACACACACACTACGACAGCGAGCATGTAACTAACTCCATTTATGTCTGTCATCATGAGGCTAATTCACCACAATGCCAACCATGTGTGAACTGACGCAAAATGAACCCCTCCTTCTTCTTCTTCTTCCTTTTGCTCCTTTATCGATTGGAGGATCTGAGCTGACGGCAAACAGGGGCGAGCAAACACGCAGGACAGGACGCCTTAATTTTTTCTTCATGGTGGTTTGGACTTTCATAGTATGTATGAGAAGTTAACCATGCTGAACCTGCAGAGTGGCTCAAACTGGAGTGGGCCTAACAACTGGTACCATGACCCCACCAGCGTTCAGACGCAACACAGCACAGGTGAGATGACATTTCAGCACAACGCTCTCAGATCAGCAGGTAAATGTCACAGAATTTAAGCTAAGGGGAAACTAAAAGTATCTTGACACTTAGTTGTCATGCAAACCGTCTTCCAGCTCAAAGCATGAATGTTAGAGCATGAATGTTACCACTCTGTTGTAGGAATTTTGTTGATGCATATATGTCTTTTTTTTTGTTTTGACACCTTCTTGTCTCCCAGTGTCTCAGGGCTGTCTGCTGGACACAGAGGGAAGCATGGGAGGAGAGGCTGGAGGAGGAGGATCGGGGAGAGGGGGAGGAGTCCCCGTGGAGCGGGACGAGGGCGAGGAGTCTCAGCTGAGGCTGCAGCTCAAGAGAAAGCTGCAGAGGAACAGGACCAGCTTCACACAAGAGCAGATCGAGGCTCTGGAGAAAGGTCAGGCCAAGCAAACACGCACAGCTCTCTGCTTTGCTTTTCAACCAATCGCTGCCCTCCATGGCCGCAGTGGACAGCAGTGGGTCATGACGCAGCTCATCCTGCTGCTTTTTCCTCCTGCCAACACCTTTGTTATCAGAATTTAGTCTTTACACCTTGTTTATAGTCTTTTGTTAAACAAACAATTAAGCTGCAAACAAATTCAGGCTGTGTATGTTTTGGCTGGACGCCATCTACATCAGTCCCTTCAGGGGTTACTAACATTGTCATGATCACTTCCAGATGCAAATTATCCACAATGTTAACTCACAAAATATTCTTGATCTGCTCCAAAAAGCCCCCCGGCAACCTGCACAGCAGACTTTTTGATAATGCATCATTACTGTGGTTGGATTATGCATCCAGATCTGGCTCTGGTAGCCTCATATCCACTGAGGGGGATCAGAGAGCCACCCTTGACTGGATGTGGCTGCAGAAGGCCCTTGAGCTAAATAAGAACGCAATGTCCACTGTGCAGCAGAGTGGAAACATATCAGCGTGGTCACTCTGTGCAAATGACATTAATGAGGTAAACTGACCTCAGTGCACAGCCAAAGCACAATAACAATCATGTTGTCACAGACGCCCATTATAACCAAGCCAATTACAACAATTTTCTAGAGAGCCATCTCTCTGTTTTATTAACCTTTAAACTTTAAACATACACACATAAAATTATTTTTAAGTTTGATGACAAAATGGTACAAAAGGTGTGGTTGGGATTTTACTGAAATACTAAATTAATGTGAAAATATAGCAAGTGTGGCCTGTTCAGTGTTAAAAACAAACAAACAAAAAAAACAGACGTGAAACCTCAGTTCATGAGGATGACTCAGACTGTCACTCAGCGGTTGAGTTACATTCACCTTTCAACCTGTCAACAACACAAATGTCAGCGGTTTGTCAAGTTTAAATTAACCTCCATGACGAGAAACGATTCTCTAAAACTGAAAGTCTTGTTGATCTTGTTGATAGGAACTCACTGCCGCTCAGTAAAGACTTTACTAATTTCAGCGTTGTTACTCTGTGAATTACAAGACTAGCAGGTAACACTGAGACTTCCGACACAGCGCCTGTAGTAAAAGATGGCAAATTTCAAACATGAGAGCTTTTCTCCTGCTTAGTTTCAGCCAGCCCTCTGAAATAAAGTGCTTAGACAGCTTCTCAACTTGAATCCTTTCATTTGAACTTTCTGCGTGTTCCATAAAGATAAATAATTTATACAAAGTGCAACAGATAAATATTTAAAAATAGGGTTGTAAGGATGCAGCTCCACTTCCTGGATTCATATGTTACTTGGAAAGATAATTAGTAATGTTGACATTAAGAAGTAATTAACCAATGTGCAGAATAACATCTGATTATTTCTTTAAAAGTATGGGAATTCACACAGCATGGGCTGTCAGACGAGCACATGTCTAGTAGTCCTGTTACACTCATCATGCAGTCTCTTCCACAGAGTTTGAACGGACACATTACCCAGATGTTTTTGCACGGGAGAGATTGGCAAACAAGATTGATCTACCTGAGGCCAGGATACAGGTGATGAGGCTCTCACTCAACCCTGCCGTCACTTTGGCTTTGCGTAGCCCTAACTTGCAGTGAAATGATAACCTTCTGCTCTCTGCTTCTGATTGACAGGTGTGGTTTTCAAACCGAAGAGCGAAGTGGAGGAGGGAGGAGAAGCTGCGCAATCAAAGGAGGTCAGGTGGCGTGACTTCCTGTTCGCAGAGCCAAGCCCCTCTGAGCACCTCCTTCAACACGTCTGTCTACCATCAGCAGCACGGCAGCAGCTCAGGTGACCGCCAGCTGCTCCTTAATGACTGTGTACATGTTCATTAGCTTGCACACATCACATCAGTGAACAGAGAAGCAGGAGTTTACATTTGCTCTCCATGATTTATACATTTGGTGACAGGAATATTTTAGTAGTTTTTAATTAGAAAACTCAGGATGCTCCTGCCACACATTTAGAAGCAGAGCGGCCATAAGAGTTTCTCCATTAGAGTGCATTTATATGCAACATTTCCACCTTGAGATAATCCCATCACGTAAGTCGAAATGTGCGTGTGTGCGTGCTCACCATCTCACTGCACTGTGTGTGTCTCTCTCCAGGGTCCATGTTGAGTCAGGCTGAGTCGTCCCTGCCCAGCTACAGCTCGCTGTCTGTTTTCTCATCTGGAGTCCAGGTTGGACATTCATTATTCATCATTCATCATCACCTTCCAAACTATTCCAAAGCAAATCAGTGCAACAGAGCAGAATATGGAGATACCCACACAGGTTCTGTTATTATTATAAATAAAATAAAACAACTTCCAAAAGTAACTGTTCACCCATGTTATTATCCAAAACTGTTAGTCCCATGTTGTCCCATTTAAATGACTACAAAATCAAAGAACTAGACAAAAATAAAACCACTAAAGCCATTTATGGTTTCTATTTATTATTGTTAATAGCACAATAACGGCGATGACCATTTTAATATTAAACACATTACCACCGAACATCAGCAGAGGGAACTGTGACAGTTAGCGGCATTTGCTTGAGTGAGTCATTGTGAGACTTTTCATGAGGTCATAGGCTCCATGTCGCTGCTGCATCACCTGTGACAGGAACACGAGTGGAGGGGTGAGGGTTGGAGGCTGGAGTGGACGTGGTGGGGGACACTTTTGTGAGAGGATATGAGTGTGAGAAAAATAAATAAATAAATAAATGCAACCAAATGGCTTTAAACTTAACTCTTTCCATTTCTACGAGACCCCACTTAAACAGTGTGAAGCAGATAAGCTGTTGTTCAAAAGCACAAAGAACAAACACAGAAACTGTCATTTTTAAGGAGGATAAAGCACATTTAAAAATATGATCTTTTTAAAAAAGAGAGAGAGATAATTTATCATGTATCCCAAGAAATCTTTATTTTAGTTAATAGCTTTGCTGTTGGTTTATTTTGTTATGTTGTCATTTATTTTATTTAATTTAAAGCAAAAAGTCAATTACAATTTCTTAATTTTGGACCCTTTAGTTAATATGTGTCAGAAAATGAAATATCGTGCCATGAAACTGATTTTTTTGGGGTTTTTTTTTGGCTTTTAGAAGATAATTTGATTCATTTTCCTTCTTCCTACGTTTTAATTTAAAGATTTTGAGTGTTCCCATAACCACTCACTATCAGCCAAAGTTTTAACGCTGATTATGTTCATAGTCGTAAATACTGAGGATTTGTGGGATTGGTAGAGCTTGGCATTGTTTGTTTCTATAAATTGCTATTAAGCGACGCTATTGTAAAACAAGATTTCATTTCATTTGTATTTGCATTTTTAAAAAATCGTTAAGTTTAATAATTCAGTCATGGCATACTCATTTCCCCCCTGAATTGTATATGAATGTGAATATATTCATACTCCTGTTTTCTGACTGTCCTGCATAAATGTTGCACCCTAAAAGCTAGAAAATAAAAGTAAAAAAATAGACAGTGAATTCTGAGGAAAACACACTTTATAGTTTCAGTCTTTTGCATGTTAATCACATAATCTGGCTGCTGCTGTTTTTTACTCACATTTTTACAACACTCTAGCACCACCATGTGGCTAAACTTAGAAAAAACTTAAAACTGCTTTTAAAGTACATGGCTACACATTTAATGATAGCTGATGCATGATTGTGTATTTGTATAAATCTAATCAACGTGCTTTTCTCTCCTCCGTTCATACATATCTGCTTTCAGTCAATTCCTCCCCAGTCAGCCTCGTCTTACTCCTGCATGTTGCCTCCATCCCCGTCTGCACCTCGCAGCTTTGACTCATCGGCATACTCCTCCCCACATCTGCAGACTCCGCCCTCCGCCAACTCCAACACAGGTGAGTGCTCCTGCCACAGAGGTGTGCACATCTGCTTTCTGCTTTCTCTGACTGCTTGTTTGGAGACCCGAACTGATGATTTATTTTTTCCCCCTCCCACTCCTCGCCATCTCCTCCATCCAGGGCTCATATCACCCGGGGTGTCAGTGCCGGTCCAGGTCCCAGGAACTGAGCCGCAGAGCATGAGTCAGAACCTGGGTCAATACTGGGCCAGATTACAATGAGCTCCAGACAATCGGTGACTAAGAATAGAAAAAAAAAAATGGGAAGGGGGGGTGGGGGGATGGGGTGGAGGCATGTAAACAATTGTGTCAACAAAAAAACTAAAATCTATATTTGGACACAAGCATTGAAGAAGCACAGGGCTGAGCTGTAGAGGAGCCTTGATGGGTTGTAGAACCAGAAATGCATTAAATGTTTACAAATTCAGCCAAGAGGAGCTTTGGTTGCACTTCACAGTCCTCAGGTGATTCTGGCATTGTCTTAGTATCGTCAAGCTGCACATCCTTCAGTAGAGTTCAGAGATAAAGATCAGACGTAGCACTGGTCTGAGTTGGGCTACCGGTCTCTGTGATACAGAAAGAATAAGCATTGGAGCGACATTACCAAAAGTATAAATCAGTGAAGAGACACGTTGCCTTCACATCAAGACACCATGAGGTCTAGATAAAAACTACAAAAAGCCATTAAAAGTGTGGAATAATTTGTAAAACAGACTGACATTACTTCATGCTTTAAGATACGTTTTGCTCATTCACATCCAGTAAACGGCCGGGCTCCATCCTTGCTTTGCCACACAAAATTATCATTCAGTAGAACTAAGTAAATGCCAGCAGATGTTTATTGTGAAGTGTAACCACAGTTTTTTTGTGACTTCAGCAATGATATTGTGATAGGTAGCTTGTTCCCTAAACAAAAGCTCTGTGAGGCTACTGTGAAGACTCGCTTATGGCAATCACTTCTACAAAGATTTTAAAAACGTAACATTAAAAAAAAAAAAAAAAAAGTTAATCCTTCCTTTCCTGTCAGCAACGTCACATTGAGACTGCATATTTTTGTACAGACATCTGTGTATGGAGACAAATGTGGAATATTGTCAGATGTTCTTGGAAGGGAAGGATGTTGGACGCTGCGAGCGCTGTATCATCCTCAAGGTTCATCTTGTTCGAAAATGTCCCAAACTAAGTTAATCAAAAGACACAAAGAGATTTAAGACTACATCAAAGGAACTTGTTTGTGGGCAATTTTTGTTTTCATCAAATTCATGAAAAAAAACAACAACAACAAAAGCAGCTCCGTAGTAGAGTACAGAGTACTCATGTGAGTACGTACTCCCATTGGCAGGGCTTTTCTTCTCTTTAGTTTCTTTTGTTTTGTTTCTATGCATCACTAATGACACCTTTCCATCAGCCAGTGACAATCAAGCGTCCTTGCACACCAATCAAAACCATCCATTGCAAACACCCTTGAGACCGACAATCAAAGCTGAAAATCAAAGAGAATAAACTGTGAAACAGCTGCAGCACTGTCCATACTACAGCAATGACTTTAATAACTGTGCATGACCAAAAGAAGATGCTATAGACAATCAGCTACAAGCAGAAATGATTCAAATATTGTACAGAAGCTTTATTGTAATTTGCAGAGTTTTACACTCTGCTCACTTTCCTCAGACTATTGGTTCTGTTGATGCATCTCATATGACGTGTCTTTCAGCTCTTATTTATTTGTCTTTTCACTCGTTCACATGAGTCATTTGTGTTGTTTTTGTTGTTGTCGGGTGTTGTGTTAGTACTGTATAGCTACCAAGAGTCAACCCTTTTGTGAAGGCCTTGGATCCCTTTAATGAAAATAAAAAACTGTGTGTAATGAAGCCAATTCTACAGTCTGTTTCATTTTATCACCACATTTGGTAAATAAGAAAAGAAATTAATAAGAGGAAAAGAAGTGGGTTTTTTTTTTTTTTCAGCAATGAATGTTTACCTCTCAGTTTTCAGGAATATGCTTTTAAATGCCATTTGATGTAGCAGTACCACGTTTGCTCACATAGGGGCAGTAACAGAGTAACACTAGTCATACAAAGTGTTTTTACAAAATAAAGTACAGGGCTGTGTCCATTTATTAGCGAAGTCTTGGCTTGCGCTCTTTAGTTAACAACTGTACATGCCCCCATGTGGTCAAACATGGTATTGTTATGTGGAGAGGCTTTTTAAACAAAAAAAACAAACTCAAATTCAAAATACTGAGCTCTGAGAGACTACTAAGTGCAGAGTCACTGTAGACCTACATGATGTGAGGCAGTTTTGATTCCAAATCTTTATTAACCTTTTTACTTAAATGTATCAAATATGTCAAGCCTGTGGAATTGGTCCTTGCCTAGTTTGGGCAGCAGGAAAAAATAAAAAAGCTGCAACACTGACACATGATTGTTACCTTTTGAACTGTGAAAATACTTGCCCACACATTCAGCAGATTTAGAGAAACACGTATTTGGAGTTTTGGGTCTGTTACCCAACTGGGGGGCGGGGGGTCTTTTGCTCTTAATATGGGCTTCATCAAAAGCATATTTAAATATATCACTTTATATTACAGCATATGGTTGGAAAATGCAATAGAGTGTAAATGCTGAGCAGCAAAGAGGCTGCTGTTTTCCAGAGGCAGCGACATGAAGTGGACGTGACGGAAACTGGCCGGCCATTAGGGCTCCATTTGGTACTAATGGCCTGACTGGCTAGGGCCCTGGAGGATGAACAGAAATTAAAGACAAGGGGAGAGGAAGAGGGGTCGGGTGTGGGGGGGATGGAAAGATAACACCAGTGATGCTTTGCAGCAGAATAAAAATGCAGATCCTCAAACGTAATGGGATGCCAGAGCACTCCAGCTTAATGCAGCGGCATCAGTCCCCCTTCAATTATTTTTTTTTCTTTTCTTTTTTTTTTTTTTTTAATCATTGGATAAATTCCCTCGATCAGTTTGAGATTTGACGTCCAGCCAGAGTAGGTTTGAAGAAAAAACAAAACAAAATCTGAAAACTAGTGGCTTCAAATTCAACAGCACTGAAAATCTCTACTATCATAACAGTTTTAAGATAGATACTCAAGACAAGTATCAAAATGTGACATACAGTCATGATCTGTCCCTCTGTTCCTAAATTGGAGTTTTGAATAGTGGCCAGAAAAGTGTTTTTGCAAGAACAATATGGTGCCTTAGTGAAGTTGATATTTCACATTGAGGATCTAAAATCCCATGCGTTCATCTGATAGAGATTTATGTGATAATTATATATGAAGCCTTGTATTTTTTTTTTCTTTCAAAAACTGGCTTTGTGAGGTCACTGTGACTGAGACCTTTGATGACCAAGATTTAATCAGTTCTTCCTTGAGTTCCGTTGAACTTTAGTGCCAAACTGGAACGTCCTCAAAGCATTCCTGAGGAATGGTTCATGAGAAAAGGACAGAAGAACGGGGTCAGTTCAGAGACAGTGTGGGCAGCGCTGGTCTAGAAATCCATCTCAGCTCAAGGGGGAATGAGGTCAATCTGCATGAGGTCCACTTTTGTTTCCAAACTTCTTTCAAAGGGGACACTGACCAAGGTGTAGCAACCATACAGGGGAAGAAATGTAGAAGAAAGAACCAGAAGATGAAGAATATTCGAGAATAACGACAACAAGATGCCCCCTAGAACATAAGTCTATTGCATTTTTTTTATATCTGGGCCCCACATGAGCTAAAATTCTTATTTCATACCTATTTAGTTTGGTTGTATCTCTCACCAGATTTATATAGCCTACTTGACCCACTTGGGGGCCCATAATAATATCGAAGGGACCCACATGATTTTAACACTGATGAAACAGCTTTTATTCTGCTAATTTCTGTTTAAAATGCTGCAGTTGTTATTTAAAGTCGCAGGAACACTTCAGGACCTATCCACAAAGGATTTAAAACTTTCACATAAATTCAGTATTCCTCGACCTCTTTCTCACCAGAAAATATCATCACGCACATCTGTCGCTTTGACGCGTGCGAGGCAATTCTATCATGATAATGGGCATGTCAATAAATGAAGGAAGTGGGGGGGTGAGTGAAGCCTTCCACTGCTGCCAGTGAGAGCTCAGACTGATCGCTGATCGATCAGCCCAGCCTACTCTCCAGAGACAGAAGCTGACAAAGACAACGGTGAGCTTTGCTTCGGTTCTTCTGGGTTTGGGTTGATTCTGAGAAAGCCGCTGCAAGTTGAAATGTCCGCGTTTCTTTTATGAAATTGAACAGGATGTGAGTAACAGGGAGTTTTATTCGCAGGAACTGGAATGGAGTTGGCTCTTCTACTGTTGATGGTTTTGAACTTAATGGGAAGCACATCAGCGGTGCCCGACCAGTACAGCAGGGCAGTGGTGAGTAGCAGAAACGCATCATTCGTTCTCTAATTTTCTTGAAAAAAAAAAAGAAAAGAAAAGAAAAAGAGATGATTTGAACTGTATTAAAAATCAGGCATGCACAAGCTTTTCTTTGGCTTTTGTTACAGGATTGAGTGAAATAGCGGGAGCATATGGCGAAGACTTGGTTTTATGATAATGCATAGTGGGGCTCATAAAGACATGACTCACTTTCAATTACTACATCAATTTCAGCGTTCAGTCATTCACTTCAATCACATGCACATGACTAATCAAACACATTTTTGTATTATTGCAGCTGAAACCCACAAATTTGTGAATCTGTCGGCTTCACATCCACTTAACTCACTTACAATTTTTGAGGAACTCAAAGTTCCTCAAAAACTACAAAAAAAAAAGTTACATATATTATTGCACAGTTTCACATTTCCGAGAATCAGAGTGTCATTTATGTGGAAGAGTTTTGCAGAATTAACCTGATATCAGATGAAAAAGAATAATAAATCCTCCATATGGCCCATCAGTCAATCAGAAATGATGAAAGGGGCTCAGTTTTATTATTTCTTTTAATAACACATTAATGATTTGCTGTTGCTGAGAATGTAAACTTAAGTGAAAATGTGTGACTTATGAACATGAATATGATGAAAAACCCACAAGAAGACTGTTGGCAGATTAGGCCATCACCTTTTCCTTTCAGAGCCACAAAGGCAGTTGAAGCAGGGTGGAGACTGAAAGAAGCAGGTTTCAAAATCACTTTGAAGAAAGAAAACTGCAATCTTGTAACTAGTTAGTTCAACTTTAGATCTGTTCTGTTACCAGTTAAATTCTGTGGTTCTCTATTGAACAAAACCGCTTGTTCAGCATTACAATGGCCCTCAGAAACATAATATTACTGTAATAGTGCTTTATAGCTCATTTGCAATTCCATAACGGTGTCATCATGTAGCGCAGGAAGATTACATTACACTCATTCTACAAATGCTTTTGCCCATTGCAACTTACTTGTAAGAAACACACTGTGCATTGTGGAGTCATCACATCAATACTATAACTGTGTATTGTAATGGTATGAGACTTTAAAGGAAAACAGAATTTAGCCCCTGATGATAAATGCGTCTGTGGATTCTTCTCAAACCAAGTTCAATTTGAAAAAATACTGAATCATTTGTCAAATGATCCTTCCTTGAATGTCGTCATAACAATTATTATTGATGAAAATTTTGAGTCCCTCCAGATAAAAAATGTGATTATCTGCTGAAAGAAAAACATTTTTTTTAAAAAAAGAGTACAGAGGCTAACAAGTGTTAGCCACTTAAAGCTAAATGAGAATGCAAAACTCAGATTGTGTGCCTTTAATGCTACTGATTTGTATGTTAAGTACCAAAAACATCATAATTGTCACAAAGACGTGTGTAACTACTAATGTTGTTCATTATAAGGTTAATTTTCCTTTTTTGTGGGATCTTCAGGTTCAGGGTTAGCTTCAGAAAAGAAATTGTCAGTGAAAATATGAATACTCAATATTAATAAGAACTAAGTCGACAGATGATTTACAGTTGATGTACTTGGAAATCTGTATTTTTAAGTGTAAAAAAAAGACAAAAAAAACCCCCAGTCAGTGTGTTAGTAGCGTAGGTTGATTAATTTTTGGTCGAGATAGATTTTCAGCAATATTGTTGGTTGATATTGATAATGAGTGACCTGCTTTTTAGCCCCTGGGAGAAGACGTTGACATTTCATCTGATTTTTGTCCAGGACTGGCTGAGCAGGTATGGCTACCTTCCTCCTCCTGACCCACGCACAAGTAGACTGCAGACCCAAGAGGGAATCGAGAACTCCATTCGTGTCATGCAGAGATTTGGAGGGATTGCGGAAACTGGGCTGCTTGGTAACAGTCTCATGGTTTACATCTCTCTGTCCAGTACATCATACGTGCATCACATTTTCCACAATCGCAGTTAGATGGGTACTAAAGCTCATAGTGATCTCATCTGAAATGTTGACATTAAGAATGTAATTCACACCTTCTGCAGACAGTGAAACCATCAAACTCATGTCTACACCACGATGCTCGCTCCCCGACATCGTTGGCGGTGAGGACATGAGGAGGAGGAAGAGGAGGAAAAGATACGCCCTGTCAGGCCTCAAGTGGCATAAGACAGACCTCACATGGAGGTGTGTGTCTGGTCATGTTGCATTGTGACTTTACTACTTCCACATATGAATCATAAGCTTTTTTTTTTTTTAATCATCTGGTGTGGCTTTGGGGTTTTCCATATTGCCTTCGATGTCAAACAAACAAGATCCTAATATGGCAAAGTATGATTGCTTTTAAACTCGTCTACATCATGTGGTCGCACTTTTCTTTTGCTGTCTGAATTTTTTTAACCAGGTGTCAAAATCAAGGTCTGAGGGCCAAATCCGGCCCACCTTTTCATTTCATCTGGCCCTCGAGAGCGTCCAAAGACACGATTTCCATGCAACTGTTCTTTTGATTCAGTCCTGACATCAAAAAGTGAAAGAACTGAGGTGGAGAGCAGCAAATGTTTGCAAAATATTTTACAACAAAAAGTTGATCTTTGTAAAATTAACATTTTTAAAATCAAAATTCATGATTAAAAAAAGTTGAAATTGTATAAAATTCACAATTTTACAGCTGTTGTAATTAAATGTCAAAATGTTACAAGATGTTAACATTTTCCAACAAAAAAGTTGTAATAATGAGTTAAACAGTCACAATTTTGTGACATTTGTTATTGTACTCAGTTTCATTAAAAAAAAAAATGAGATAAGGACAAAAATTCACTTTTTTATGGAAAAAAAAGATTTTTATCACTATCTGGCTTGAAGCAGCAGACACAAGCACAGAAATCCTTAGAAAAGGATTTAAGTTGTGAACGAAAAGTGTGAGTGGGGACGCATGCAAAGACAAAGAGCACGTGGTGTAGGTAATCACACAGGACATGTAGGGAAAACAATGCTACACACCAGGCCAGGTGAAACAATTAAAGATGATGAGGGTACAGATGCAGTCTATGATGAGGAGAACTGAAGAATTCTGGGAGTTGTAGTGATGGGACCAGTAATCAGAAGGCTGGCCACGCTGGCCGAGGTAGCAGGGGAGGAGCGGGCATGACAATAGCATTTTACAACAAATGTTTGCAAAAAATTCTACTTTTTTCATGTGTGATTTTTCAAAAAAAGCAGAAAAGTCTCAATTTTAAGATGAATTTGAAATTATACAACTGTTGGCATTTAATGTCAAAATATTGCAAATAGTTGACATTTTCCATTTGTTTTTTTCTTAAATGTAATTTTAAGTTAAAAAGTGACTGCAATGTAGGAAAAAAAAATCATGCCATTTTTAAAAATAAAAGTCATATTTTAAAATTTCTGATTTTACAGGAAAAATAAGAGCCTTAGTTTTATGAAAAAGGTCACAATTTCTGTGAAATTTGAGATTTTATGACAAAGATACAAATTTTATGAAACTTGAGATTTTATGACAATTAGTTTATTTTATTTTTTACGTCCAAGAACTAGAGGGAAATCTGATACCATAGCTGGTTTTAGAAAATAAACAATAATTGGCCCTTTAATGGTAACCGTGGTGATGATGTAGCCCAGGATGAAGTTTGACACCCTGTTTTAAACAAACAGTTGAAAGCTTTAGGTTTGTTCTCACCTGCTCCACTCCTGTCTGCAGCGTCCACAGCTACCCAACACCCTCCACCTCTCCTGGCCTCCCTAACAATTTGGTGGACAACCTGCTGTTTCACGCCCTCAAAGCCTGGAGTGACGTGACCCCGGTGAATTTCCGTCAGGTGCAGGGCAGCGGCGAGGAAGCCACGGCAGGCGACATCAGAATATCTTTTGCCAGTTTGCTTCACAATGATGGGTACCCTTTTGACGGGCTGGGAGGGACGCTGGCCCACGCCTTCTTTCCTGGCAAGGATGACGTAGCCGGTGACACGCACTTCGATGATCATGAGATATGGAGCTATGGAGGTATTTATTGATTGAAATTACGATGGGATGTGCTACATTAGATGTTCCAAATGTAGGCATACACAGTTATCAGTCCATGTTGTCCTATCTGGACCAGTATTCAACACTTTGCTTTCACTCTTCTAAGGTGACAGCAGAACCACAGATTTGTTCACAGTGGCAGTGCACGAGTTTGGCCATGCCCTCGGCCTGTCTCATTCGTCTTCTGATCCGTCCATCATGAGACCATATTACCAGGGTTCCGTGGGAGACATCGCCACCTTCAAGCTGGCTCTGGACGACAGGCTGGCTATCCAGCAGCTATACGGTCAGTAACAGTCACGTCTCTGTTACAGTGTAGTGGCATGTTTCTCTGTCCCTTTTTTTTTGTCTGATTAAAAGGAAGAAAAAAAAGACACATCACCTAACAACCAAAGAGGGGGACAGCCCTGTTACAGTTAATGCCTCCCAGGTTTTTGCCCTGACACCCTCCATTGGAAACCCATCTTCAGATGTCCTTCTTTTTTATTTATTTTTTTTAATTTAAGTGTTGACTTTTAAAAGGCAGGTACGAAAACAAACAAGTGAACTGTGAATAAACTAAAGCTTAAACTGAGAAACTTATATCAATAGAACTCAAACAGTCTTAGAAGACCTGGTAGGTACAATATGAGGACACTGACTTTGACAAAGGAAGAGCCAAAAGATGCTATAAACTCCTGTCCCTTTGGGGCTAATTGCCAAACATTCAAAGATTTAAAAGGATGAAATGGAACTGTCTTAAATAATAATAATAGTAATAATACATTGTATTTACATAGTGCTTTTGAAGATACTACACAATGTTAAAAAAGAACATCCATCCAGCCATCATCTATGCCTACTTTTACTTTTCAACTGATATCAAAATTATAGCGGTCCAGCATGTCATTTTATGAGTGCTGGAAACGAAGAACAGGAAACACTGTTATCACAGTTATCACCCTCAGAAACAAGACATTAACCTTGGAAACAAAAGAAAAATGTATGTGAAATAACAACTTCAAGGCACCAAAATCGTTCTCTGCCTGAGCTTATTTTCAAAAGTCCCGACACATTTATGTTCTGCATCGTATGATACTGTCAGAGTTCATCTTTACCACTTTTAGCATCCTCAATACAGAAATTGAAGTGCTCTCTGTCACATAGCAAAGCTGACAACGAGAGCCCCTGACACATTTCCTAATGTTCCTAATAAGAAATAATAATGGTTGGGTAAAATCTGTCTGTTGTGACACTGCTTTTACTATGTTGACAAACATAGCTTAGATTTTCTGGAATGAAACTGAGCTGATGAAACTTTGTTGTGACATTGTGACAATTTCACAATGAACTATAGGGAAGTATGACAGGAAAGTCTCAAAATGTATGGACTCAGAGAAACGCCTCTGTCAGCATCAAGGAGTCCACATTTTAGTTTTTTATTTTTTTATTTTAACAATTCAGGCCTGAATTGTCACAAACCAACTGAAACAAGCCCAATTAGAATGGAAACACACACGCACACACACGGTTGCTGACTGAGTTACAAAACACAGGTGGGAATCAATGAAGTTGAAAGTGAGGGAACAAGAGAAACACAAAACGTTATTGGAAACAGGACACAAGGTGTGTAACCTTCAGAAATTAAAACGGCAAACACAAAAAACAAGCAAAACTATGTAAATGCTAAAACTGAAACCCAACAAAAGATATCAAAATTGTTATTACCCACACAGCCTTAGAATTTGACAGTTTTCCTCTAAACTGCATCAGGTAAAATCTTGCTTCCAGCTGTTTTGCTGGATCTGTAGGTGCTTTTTCACAACGGATTTTCCATTGAAAATGATACACAGAAGAGTATCAGTTTGTTTACCTCCCGGGGTTACAGGGGTCAGGGGTGCACCTTGGACAGGTCAGACATAGACAAACAACCATGCACACTCACGCCTGTGGTCACTCAACTGTTCAACCTTATGTGTTTGTATCTGGACTGTTGGGGAAAGTCTGAGTAGTCAAAGAAGTCCTATGCAAGCTCATAGAGAACATGCAAACTCTGTTTAGAAAGGCTCCATATAGAAACCATATAGTATTGTGTTGACATGATGTCCATGAGGTCATAAGTTACTCTATATGTTCAAATTTCCCCCAGGCTTTGTTTTCCGTTAGCCATAACAGGAGAAAGATTTAGCTTATGAAAAGACACAATAGAAACACCACAGCCACCCTCTGATGAGATCAGTTATTCTTTTTGTACTGGCGTGTATAAAGGTGCAACATACAAGTGGACTATGTACTGTAAATACTTTTCTTCAAGTCTCAAACAGGTTGCGTCCTGTCTGTCATAAATCCCCTAGTTACCACAAGAAATGTGGTTTGCTTGAAGAGTTTTTCTCATCCTGTCATCGGTTTTCTGTTCCGCTTCAGTTGCTGTCTTTTGTCATTGTTCTGTTTTAGGCATGAGAAACAGTGAGCGACCAGATACTGTTGACCCTGACGTTCCACGCCTGCCCAGTCCTCCTCCTCCAAGACCAACACAGAAGTGAGTAGATCCCACTCACCTCCACTCCGACAAAAAGCACTTACCATTTGCTTTCATGTTCTATCAATGGACTCGTGGACAAATGAATGATTATGAGTAATTTAAGAGCAGTGCTAAGAGCAGCCCTCTGAGGGGAAACATGCTGTCAAAGCATGTGGTCTCGTTGCGCCCTCTTGTGATATATGTTTTTCCTCCATCCCTCTCTATAATGTGAAAGTAGAAATTGCCTTCACTTTAATTGAACTTTCCTATCTCAGGTCTGATCCTTCAGTCCAAGAGCGGTGTCAAGGAGGCTTTGATGCAATAGCGAACATCAGGGGAGAAGTCTTTTTTTTTAGAGGTAAGAATAAAACATGCAAAGCAAATCATTGGACTCAGGAAAGAAAAATTCATTTCACTTTCTTTGATATATTCTCTTGATTATAGCAAAAATGTATTTTTAAATGAGTGCTGTTTGAATTTCTCAATATCCTGCTATGTTTGTTGAGTCTTTTCATCATCGTCAATAAATGGGGCTTCGTGTTTGTTTCACGTTTCCTGTTTTTTCTTGGAAAGGTGCACATTTCTGGAGAACTACGCGAGACGGGTCTTTAGTGTCTCTGAATCCAGCGCAGATCAAAAACTTCTGGCTCGGCCTTCCGCCAAATATTAACAAGATTGATGCTGTTTATGAGAGGAAGTCTGACCACCGAATCATCTTCTTTATCGGTAGGAAACAAAATCTTACAGTCGCAGGATGCTTGATTTAGGAAATCCATTTCTATGATGACATACAGTAAAAGTTATCAAATTAAGGCTCTGAAATATAGTAAACCATTTTGATGCATGTCCTCTCTCACACCATCCTCCATCTGTCCAGGATCTCAGTACTGGGCTTTCGAAGACACTCAGGCCATGGGCGGGTACCCGCGTCCCCTCTCTGACTGGGGTATGAGGACAAAAAACGGGGCACTGGTAGAAAGGGTGGATGCAGCCTTTATCTGGGCCCATAACGGCAAGACTTACCTGTTCAGTCAGGGGGAGTTTTGGAGGTTCGATGAGAGCCGCAAAGAAAACCAGTTGACCAGGCAACCAGATGCAGGCTACCCACGAGACAACAGCCTTTGGGACGGAATGCCCACCCATATGGATGACATCATTAGCTGGGGACAGGGTAAGATAGAGCTCAGATGCATTAATTGGAAGGTTATTTCAGGTGAATGATGCTTTTTAATTGGTATGTGGAAAATAAAATCAAATATTAGAATTGAGAATGATGTGTATCGCATGTGATAAAAGGGATTTTCCTCATAAACCAAAACACCTGGGATATTTTAACTTTATCCAAGTAACACAATGATGCTGATTATAGCTGACAGTACCACCCATCATTAGCAGAAATATTTTCGTACAAATAAAATAAAGTAAGCACACAGAGACACGTGTATTTGAAAGATTGCCATAAGTGCTTTAGTTTGTTGCGCTTGTTGCCTGGCAACAGCAGAGTGGCTGCCATTAGAGAAGATTCTCACATTCCGATACATCCTTGGTGTCTGCTCTTTGACATGTCATCAATATTTGGGGTCCTATTCCAGACAAAACTTAATCAGCCGCCACTTAGTCCTGTTAACAGATGTTACGTCTACGTCAATATCATTTCTGGCCACATGGGGCGACAATATCCCAAGAACATAAAAGTGAATCATCTACCTGGCATAAGACTCAATAAAGTGCACTGCTGGTGGGACACAGTGATGCTACAAACCATGTTGGACCATCCCCACTCAGCACAGTATTGTCAGTGTCTATTCCGCCCCCATGTGCTCAGAGCTGTTATTGCGACGTTTCTACATTATATTAAAGCAATTATTGTCAGAGCATCTGGAGTCTAGATGCTGGAGACATGTGACTGATGACCTCTTGGGGGAAATGTTTGTTTTAAAAACCAATATATCATTTAGGTTCAACAAAACATGCTTCAACATAATAATTAATGTTTTTGTATCTAATATTTAATTTGGCACATTAGCTCCAATGATCTGTTGCAGCACCTTACAACCTTTGTGTAATACTGATGTAGAAGAGCCTGGCCTCAAGTCAAGGGTAAAGCTGAAGCTGAAGGTGGTGCCAGAGGATACCAAAAATATCAGTTCATTGTCACTTTAATTGTCCAGTATAGTTTTTTTTTTTTTTTTTTTTTAACGCATTGTTTAATAATGAGCGCTACTGCTGTTGTTGTTCTTTAGGAGACGCCTATTTTTTCAAGGACAACTTCTACTGGGTGCTGATGAAGGGAGGATTGACCCAAGATGTTATCACTCCTAAATCCACCGGAGTGGACTGGCTCAGATGTCCGGTTCCTCCTTCATCCTCAACTACGCCAAGTCCTGAACACCCAAAGGGATGCAGGTGTGACTTGAGCGGATCATCGTCGCTCAGGAGCAGCTGCCTCCTCCTGATCTCTGTTGTACTGGGAATCAATGAATTGATTAGAAACTTGAGGTTGGGATTTGCATGATGCGTGTTCAGAGCTGTGTGGACTTTTTTGTGCCATTTCCCTCATGCCATAGGAGTGTGCATAAATTTTAAATCATCATGGACAAGAGACTCTTTACATAATGGAAAATAGCGTCTCACTTCCTGGTATCAAATTCTATGTTGCAAAAACCCTTTGTTAAATACTTCTGTTGCACACTATGTTACTGTAATATACTTTGTATCAAAACATATTGTCAAGCCATAATAATAGCATGCACATTCTCTCTCCATCCTGCTATAGAGTTTCACATGTTAGTGTTTCTGGAATAAGCATTAGATTACATGAAACTCCTTTGGGAGAAATGTAACACCATGACCCAGCACAAGTAATATTGCCTCCTCATAAAAAAAACCTTATACAACCACCTTATGTCTGAATCATAAACTGGCAGTCTGAACATACTTAAGTCCGTTAGTCAAATTTTTTTTTTTTGGGCGGGGGGAAATCTGATATTTGTGCATCTGCTTAAATAAATTCGATGCAGGCAGAAATATGATATGGTTCATCTCTTACAGTGTAATGTAAAACAAACATGGGTTTGTTGTTGTCAGATTTGAAGATTTTGGTGTGTGATAGCTGTGTTTTATTTGAAGTTTTGTTGTTATTGCTTCCTACATATTGTTAATTACAATGTCAAACTTAAAGAGACAATATAGTAAGACTATTTGTGACCACATGGGGGCAGCATATCACATGAACATTCATGACACAGAGTTAACAATGAAGTGCACACAGAAATGCATCACAAGACATGCCAAAGCAGCAACCATTCCATTTCCAGGTTGAAACTCATCCAGGAAGTACATTTTATTGCATGTTCTCCACTACGCACTGGATGCTGTCTCCAAAACAAAACAAATCCTCATTGTTCCCCCATGTGAACACTGCCAACTTTGCAGCAGAATTAAACATATTTACAGCCTGGTACAGAAATCATTTATTTCATGTGTAGTTGCATATTACTTCCATGACAACTGTACAGGGGGTGATTTTTTTTTGTACCATATCAGATAAATTTATATTAAGCAATAAAGTCGACCAATCAGATGCTAGAAGTTTATTTGACGCCAAGAGACAGTTGGCCATCAGCTCTGCTGTTTGCTTTGACAGCTTTGTCCCACCTCTTTGCAACATGGCACTAAACGAAAAAGGTACTTCAAAGCCTCTCTGTATAAATCTATGGATTGGTAAAGTATTTACAGTCAATGGACATGTCAAAAAACCCTACTCAATAGCAAATTGTTGGCTCCTTTGTCAACACTGGAATACTGCATGACCCCATGTGGTCAGATGTGGTATTGCTGCATAGAATGGCTCCGAAGGCATTGCGGTTCTAATAAATTTGCTTTGGAGTTAGTTTATACCAGCAGGGTGAAAATGATTGAGAGTAAGTTCTTTCCATGCAATATAAATGTTATGGGTGGAATAAGCAGCTCTCATAATAACCTCTCTAATAGCAGGAAGAAAGTTTCCGCAGCCTCCTTTCTCTTGGTGTGTGGTGGGTTTTTGGCCCTGGGTGGGGCAAGCCCCTAGTGGGTGGACCTGGGGGGACCTCTCAAGAGAAGCGCCCAGGTGTCATCCTCACCACATGTGAAGGATCAACAGCCTGACACTGTGTCCTTCTCGGATGACTGAACCTCTCACCTTATCTCAAAGACAGAGTCCAGTCGCTCCATGGAGAAAACTAATTTCAACTGTTTGCATCCGAAATCTCATTCTTTCGATCACTACCCACAGTTCATGACCATAGGTGAGGGTAGGAACAAAGACTGGCCGGAAAAACAGAGAGTCTCGCCTTTTGGCTCAACTCCTTCTTCACCAAAACAGACCAGTACAGAACCTGCATCACTGCAGATGCTGCACTGAACCGCCTGTCAATCTCCTGCTCCATTCTCCTCTCACTCATAAACAAGACCCCGAGATACCTAAACTCCCCCACTTGAGGCAGAACCTCATTCCCAACCCTGAGAGGGCATTCTACCCTTTTCCGACATGGGACAGTGGTTTTGGATTTGGAGGGGCTGATTCTCAACCAAGCCGCTTCGCACTTGGCCACAAACCACTTCAGCAAGAGCTGAAGGTCTCTGCCCAGTGAAGCTAACAGGACCACGTCAAAAAAAAGATTAAAATAGCTAAAGCAAGGATGTATCACATGGACAAGATAAGAAATGATGTACCACTGGGTTTTGATTCATTTGAAAAAGGTCAAATGGTGGGCCATTTCCCACTGTTCAACCCCCTATCCCATCATTTTCTCTTTCTTATATCTCTCTAGGGCCTACTCCACATCCAAAAACACATTGATAACTGTTAACAGTGAGGTGGAGGCAAAGAGTTTGAAACTTTGTTTTGGTGCAGTTTAATACTTTCTTTCATCATTTGAGTGACAGCCCAATCAGCTCGCGCATTCAGATGTTCAAGTGTGAACATCTGAGAATTTATGGGCACTTAAAGACTGCATTTCAAAAAATGGATTGCAGCTGTTAAGGTTATGTAGAGTTGTTGTTGCAACATATTGCTTGAAGTTGTTGAAAGACTGTGCAAACAAAGAATCTGTCCTGAGGTGCCATCAACATACTCTCAGACCAGGTAAACCAGATGGTTTCGAAGTTTTGACAATGACAAAAGTCTGACCCATTATACCACATCAAAGTTTATGATAATGCATGTGATTGTGATGGATCTTTTCTGTTGTATGTGAATGAGCAGCATAACTCTTTCTTTCACTTGTTTCTGTGCACTCATATGATATTGATTTATATATATATATATGTATATATATAGATATACTATTATTAATCCCTGTGGGGAAATTCATTTAATGCATTTAAACCCAGAGCAGTGGGCTGCCATGGTGTGGCGCCTGGGGAGCAGGTGGGGGTTTCAGGGGCACCTCATCCATGGATGTGGACACAGGGAAGCACTTGTTCAGGCACTTCCCCCACCCACATCATTGGTACCAGCTGCGGATTGAACCGACAATCCTCCGGTTGCCAGTCCAGGCCTCCAACCAGTACGCCACGGAAGCAAATGTTCATAATCTCTGAATTGTGAAATTCTTCCTTTTTCAGTACATTATTTGCTGAAACTTTTTCACACTTCAACCAATTTTTCATTTGACATAGCTAATAAAGTCGCTGCGTAAAGGACACGCAAGTGTGCAAAATTGATAGGAGAAGTAGACAGTGTGTGAGAACATTTTTCATTCGAGTAAATTATTTGGAACACCAGAAGACAATATCACAATGTTCCACTTATCAGGCCATGTTACTCTTAAACGACTGATAGAAACACAAGACACCTGGAACGTGTAACTAAAAGAAATCATACAATTCTTGGTGCAGTAAAACTTTTTCTAACTCTTAAAGTTCTGTTCTTCATTTTATTCTTTTGTGTTTTGTTTTAATGATATCAGTTGCTGGGATGTCAGCCACATCTTTTCAGGCAATGTCCCCAAGTGCAATGGAATAAAACATGAAGTGGTAAGGATGCATTGGCGAATCACAGGTTGATAATCATATGCCTTCATTTTCTGGAATAACAGTTCACAGATATTTCATAGTAGACTGATGTGACAGCAGGCTATTCAAAGAGTCAAAGACCTTTTCTCCATTACTGCTATTTGCCTACAGTATAGGTTCTTGTGTGCTGTCCACTCTTGAGCCATATCCCATGATAACAAATCTGAGTATGAAGAAGGAATTCTCACAACATACAAGGTTTTATTATTACAGTGGACCTGATAAATATATGTCCATCACTCAAAATAACCAGTAATAAACACAAAATAATCGAAAATACAGAAAGAAAATTCAAACCAAACAACTAAACTAAGGTTTCTAAGCCAAACCAAAGTTACCAAAGAGAAACACCTCCCAAATCACAAGTCAGAACCATTAATCACACGTTCTTGTCACAATTGGTATGTTACAGGTGGTGAGAACTGAGTCAACCTCCAATAGGCTCATCTGAATATATGTACGCATATACATATATACAACAAAAAGTGATGGCAATTTAGTGCTAACAGTTTACACAGATGTCTTCTCTTCACGTCTCAGATGATGAAAGAAGGTTTCCCTCTCAAAGTGGGATTGGTTAACATGCATTGTGACAGTGAGCCAGGTTTCTCAAGAGGGTGACTTCACAAATGAAAAGGGATACATCATAACTGCAAACTCAGGCTAGATATGGAGAATATTTGTCAAACTGGTACCAGTTCTGGACTGGTATGCAAAGTTTCCACAACAAAGCTCCTGAAAAAATGGTACTGCTACTGACAGCTGTAAAAATCCATTTATGTCCTTTCAATAAAAATCAAAATAAATAAAAACTCTAATCTCATTAAAGAATTCTGACCATTTCCACCAGTTGGTACAAAATTTATCAACTCCAGATAACTGATCAGTAATATCAATACTATCATCTTTATGGACATTTGTAACATAGTGACAATGTTCAAAGTTGCAGCAGGAGTAGATGGGTTTTTCAGATTGCAGCCAGGCCTTAGTGTTTGTCCAAATGTAGTAATAAACATTACAGTCCACACTTACAACAACTTTAACCCTGCTTCACAAGTTTTGCTTTCAAAGTAGACTGAATAGTATTCTTCTTGGATTGGTTAGAGTAATCAATGCTGAAATGCTCTGCAATTCTTCCATGCATCACAAATATCACTGAACATATCCCATTCTATTCCATTAGAAACTGAATGGCAAAACTGTGAGAAAAATATCCCCGGACTCACCTCCCATTTCATTTTTTCATCAAACACATAAATATACATTTCACTTTTTTATTTTTCCAGTGGCCACAAAGTCAGTGGATAATCATCCATCCATCCATCCATTATCTATACCCATTATTTCCTGTGCAGGGTCACTGGGGTCTGCTGGAGCCTATCCCAGCTCTCTTTGGGCAAAAGGCAGGGGTACACCCCAGACAGGTCGCCAGTCCATCACAGGGCAACATGGAGACATACAACCATTCACATGTTCACTCACACCTAGGGACAATTTAGGAACACCAATCAACCTAACATGCAAGTCTTTGGGCTGTGGGAGGAAACCACGCAAGCACAGGGAGAACATGCAAACTCCACACAGAGAGGCCCCTGTGGAGGCTCGAACCAGAAACCATCTTGCTGTGAGGCAACAGTGCTGATCGTGCTGCCCAGTGGATTATCAACACAATTTAAACGTTGATATCATCAGTTGTTTAAAATAACTTACTTCTGTGAGCAAATAAATTTCCCATTAGGATTTACCTGTGTGACTAGACCCACATCCCCATCTAAGCTCCTTTTTGATTTTTCTATTCACCCTAATTGTTTTGTGAGTGATGCAAACAAGCCTTTTATGTTTAAGTTTCCTGTCTGTAATATGTTTTATATTTACGGTTATATAGTTATTTTACACTTATACTTATCTTAAACTGTTTCAAAGTTTTTATTTTTTTCACAGGCTCAGAAGCAGGCTCCTGGATGTTGGTATGCTCTCCAAGGAGTGGCAGTAAAAAAAAAAAAAAGGAAAACAACAGTCTCTGGGCGATGTTCTTCGTGAGTGCCCTGAAAAAGTAGTTTCTGCTGTGACTTTATACAGTTTATGTTCATACCGGTACTAACCTACCAATATGTAGCGATATATAGTGTTAAACATTGTTCAGTTTATGAATCACTGTCCAACAATTTAACATCTCACTTTATAAAGCAGTGTTTATGTTCCTGAGGCTACAAATCATTTACTAAGGTTAATACCACAAAGCGGGAGGAACAAATGAGTTTTACTTCAGTTGTAAAGGAAACAGACGAGGGATTAAAATATGACCTTTTGAAATATGGCAAAGCCAAGCTTTGTTGACACAAGTGCTCAAAAAGAACAAGTGTTGCTTTAAGTTAAGACTGGATCATGTTCAACATAAGTTTCTTTTACAATGTAATGAGATTGAATTTCAAAATAGCAAAACCAAGACTGTAAAAGATATTTTAAATATTTTAGTGTCTTTATTAAGCTCAGGAGATAACCACCATTACAATGTGCAATTTCTGCATACAACATCATGACACAGATATGCCATCTAGATAAGTCGTTCATTTGACCAAGTTACACTTCAATCCTTCATTACACCAACAATTTAAAAAAAACAGTTAAATTAAAATCTGTTTGTGCTTCCAGAAGTTCAGTGCATTTTAGCATATCAACTCTGAATGAGGTATGAGAAAAATAAGGCAGAAGCAGAGAAACATTAAAAACCAGAACCAAAAACCAACTGTTCTAGCACATTAAAGTGTTGACCAGGGTTGTACAGAATCAGAACTCTGATTTTGTGCATCATTTGATATTGCAAACCATCTCTGCCATTGAAAAGCAATAATGGATAAGTTACAGAATTCATAACCCTGAAAGACATCATGGACAACCACATTAGAACAGAGCATGTTCGGCTACTTCAAAGAGCCAATATAGGGAGTTAAATAAAATTAAAAGATCTTGTGATACAATGGCCCATAGTCATTAAGTAAACACTTATCATCTTGTTCTAGGCAACTTCAGCTTATTTTCCATTTTGTTCTAATTCCTCCAAAGGAGCAGGCTGAGGGCCATCAGACCCACAAGGTAGCCTGTCGTGGTGACAGCACTTCCGGCGCTGGCGGGCTGTGTTGAGACTCGCTGTTCTGGCTGGACATTTCGGAAGACATTAACCATCAAATGTGATGATGTGGTGTTGGAGATGTGCATTGTTGTGCTGAAGAGATCAATCTGGAGAGGAGATGTTTCTGTTAACTTCATAGAGAACCAAGAAGAAAACCATTTTGGACTGTCAAACCAAAGAGGGGTGAATAAAACAAAAAGCATAACGTACCAGATCTTTGCTGACCCTGATTGGGTCCTTGAACACAGTCCAAACCACAGCTTCATTGCAGAGGGGGGTAGTCAAAGAGCCAAGGTAGCGGTAGTACTTGGTGCGGTCCACCCCAGCCAGGAGATCATCCAGAGAAATTCCAGATGCTATTTTAACAGACTGGCCTGAGGACAGAAATTTGTGTGCCTTCATCTTCAAGAGAGTACAATTAATTTAACAAGAGGGAGTTGTCTTACCTGCCAGTGAGATGTTGGTAAAGTAGGAGGTTAAGGTTTTCCAGCTGGCAGGCTGGCCAGTTTCATCACCCGACATTACCTGCATTTGAGAATAAAGGGGGATGGGGCAGTTCAGGTGTACAGTGCAGTTGAATAAACCACCAATACCCAAATACTGGTGTTCAACCCTTATTATTATTTCTATTATTTTTTTATTTTATTTTTTTAAGAAAAACATATTAATTTCTCACCTCAATGAAAAAACCAAGAGCAGCAAGTCCTTCTGAGTCTTTAACAGCTAAAGTTGTGTTTTTATTAAGGGATGACTTGCTGTTTACAATATGCAACTGGGGTGAGAGAACAAAAAAAACAAAACAATGAATAATCTGAACAGAACCCAAGCAACATCTTGGATAAATTAAAACTGTGCATACCTCCATTGGATATTGCTTGCCATCCACAGTGTGCTCAGAGCCAGGAACTGTGGAACCATTACCCCAGTGCAGGTGGAACTGCAGGCTGTCATAGGCCTCTGTCAGGCCTCCTCCAGAAATCTTGACACCAGATTTGAGGCTCACCTTGACTAAAAGAGTGAGTTTCAAATGTATAAAAACAATGAACTTGTGAAGCTCTGAAAGGCTCAGTGAAAGATGCTTTGACTTGTGCCATTACTTGTAAAATAAAAGCGAGACTAAACGGTTACACTTCATAGTAGAGGTACATATAGCTTTGCAAAGTTGCTGATTAATAATAAGTGTAAATGAACCATTTCATTTTTTATTATTGAAGAAGTTGGAATGTTAGTTGAATTCCAATCCTAACACTGAGCAAAATTACTTTGGCATTTTTTTTTCTTTTTTGCAATGTTCCAAATTTGTTTGAAAACAGTTTTGGCACCAATAAAGTCCCATAATTCATATAAAGGTAGAGTTTCATACCTGTCTTTCCTGTGTTTTCAATCTTCTCTAGAACTGAGGTGTTCCCATAGTTCTCAAAGGTGAACTCAATCAGGCTGCTGTTGGCAGTGGCGTTTGCTGAGACAATGTTAATGGGAGACTGCCGCGTGCCATTACAAAACGGAGCAGCAATACTTGACCAAGTGGTGTCATCTACAAACAAAAGGAGACACTTAAGTAACTGGAAAGGATGTGGATCAGCATAATTTATAACTCAGGGTGCAGTCCATGATGCTACTTACTGCAATTTGACTGGTGATAACACCAAGCTGGAATAATAATTTAAAAAGAAAAAAGAAAAAAAAAAAAAGGAGAGAGATCAATTAGTCCAGCCCAAGTTATTATAAAATAACCTTAATGAAGGAAGAAATAAATTCTAAATACAAACCGACTGAGTCTGCAGCACCGTGAGCGCTGGCTACAAACAAGCACAGAGTAATCGCAACTGCTGCAAGAGAGTTCATCTGAAACAAAAATAAAATGAATGCCAGGGTATCAAATAACTTACTAAACAAGAGAATGGAAATGCCTTGTGGTGTGGTGGAGCAATCTAAGCCATGAACTGTTTAAAAAATAATAATAACAACTAGAAAATGCTGTTCCTGCAACACTGAAATGAAACTGAAAATGCTTATCTGAATATTAGCTGAATAATGCAAAAATTAAAAGTAATGAAAAAATTAGCTGAAAAAGACAAGTTCAAATATGAGCTGAAGTAATTTCAAGATGGAAAGACTGAAAGTTAAAAAACAATAGCTGAAGGGTTTGAAGCTGTGAAAAATATACTGAAGAGCAAAAGAAAACTAAAGGATTTGAAGGATTTTTTTTAATCATGGTATAATAATATAATATTAGTGTAATCAAAATGTAACTTAGGCTAGAATATATAAATATATAACAAAGATATTTTTGCCTGGGATTGAACTCACTACCTTCTGCACAAAACACCAACTTTTGTCCAACTGAGCTCCAGGAACCATATGACATGAACATGCTGGCAAAATATTTGAAATAACGCTGGCACACTCAGAGAGCCATTTTACACATGTAAGGATATGAGGGCTGAAACTGGAAGAAGTGTAATCTACATGTGGAATCAAACTCACTACCTTCTCAACAGAAGGCATAAAATTATCCAACTGAACTACAAGTACCACACTGAATCTGGCAAACCATATTTGAGTGTGCCGATGGTGTTTCAAAGAGCTGTTGAGATGCCTTCACATTCTGACTTCCTGAGCCAAAACAGCCAAATCCACCCAAGTACAAACAACCAGAGCTCCCACACACCTCATTAGAGGCTCATTAACAGTCTCTTGATGTTCTGCATCAGGTGTGTTGATGCAGGGAAACATCTAATATGTGCAGCGAAGCACCGCCTTATATATATTTTCTCCATCAATATAATATTTGAATAGAAAAAAAGAGCAGAACACTGTGCTTATTAGCTGAATGCTGCTCCATAAGATGCTGAAGAAAGTGGAAAAAGTTGAAAAATTAGCTGAAAAAGACAAGTTCACATATGAGCTGAAGTGATTTGAAGATAGAAAGACAATAGTTAAAGGATTAGAACTTTTTGAAAAAAGTCTGAAAGTTAAAAAGCAATAGCTGAAGGGTTTGAAGCTGAATAGTGAAAAAGAATAAGTAACTGAAGGATTTGTAGGATTTAAAAAAAAAATAATCATAACATAATATTAGGGACTGTTTAGGAAAAAAACAGTTCAAAACAGTTCAGATTTAATGAATCAAGATGAAAATAGTTGCTCACTTTTAGAGAGAAAAAATAGATCCAGTTTCAGTCAGTGATACTGATCTGCAGGTGAGTAAACTCCACCTGGGCAGAGGTGCCTTACCTTGATGCACAGGTTGACTCCGTCCTCTCCTCTGTCAGCTGAGAGCTGCGGGGCTTCTGTCTCTGTCCTTTATGTGAGCTCAACCCCTGCTGGTGGAATGTACTGCCTAACTTTTTTCCCCCTCCCTATTCAGTGGTTTTGAAGCCTCACCCAGGTGATCACACATGATTAGTACGTTTCTGACATGCAGACTATGAGATAAATGTTTCCACTTAATATGCATCCATCTATTGGGTTATTTTAGGATAAAATCATAATTGACATTACGAGTCTTTATGTAAAATTAGTTTCTCATCTCATACCTGTTTTTAAAGTTCTGTGTTTGAAACTTTTGTTGCTTGTGTCCACTTGATAGTTTTATGCCCAACTTGAGTTTTTTTTTTACATATATATATATATATATATATATATATATATATATTCCTCTTGTATCTCAATTCTTGAAAGCAGAATGTTCTAGAAACTATGAATTATCTTATTGAGTGTCATGCGGCAGAAGACAGAGGACTCAAATGCAGGGCTCAGGAACGTGGCAAATTAAATAATCCTTTTAATAAAG
>JBAMYA010000011.1:3666995-3684202 GCA_037176975.1 Arrhamphus sclerolepis
AGCAGCTGCAGCAGTCGGCTCCTCTCACTGCTGCAGAACAGAAAGATTCAGGAGATCCTTCGTCCCCACAGCAATAAAACTGTTTAATTCTACTTAATTAATTTTTTGTTTTTTTTTTACAATTGAAAAGCACTTGACAATTTGAATTTCCTTTTGGGGATTAATAAAGTTATATCTATCCACCTATCTATCTATCCATCCTTCCATCCATCTAAGTCTGAGTCATCAGTAGGAGTTTTCATCTCTATGAGTTGTTGCAAAAAGTCCAACTCTGCCTCGTTGGTTTGGTACATTGTGCACTAGTGGTAACGGCTGTGAATGTGAAGGGTACCGACCCATTTCACAAGCATTTCTGCAAAATCAGTGGTCAGAGATGGCGTTGATGTCCCCTTCAAATACATGTCACCCCCTTTCTTTCACTGCCACCACTTCAGTGTATGCAAACACTAAACAGAAACACAGCAACCATCTCAGCTCCTTCAAAGCTGATCTTGTTATTCCTTTCCATCGTTTTTTTTTTGTATTTTTTCTCTTCTCCTTTGCCATTTTTTTTTAAAACTGGCAATTCACAAACAGCAAAGGACATGCACTACTACCACCAACTGGTGTGAACTCCAAATTCGCTTAAACTGTGGATTCTACTGGATCCAATTGACACATGACATTTCTTGTGATATGGTGTCCCCATGTGGTGACAAATGGTATTGCTACCTAGAGTGGTTTTAATAATGATGTTGAGAAATGTGTAAAACAATTGGTCAAACATAAGGAACAAGTTAGGTGCAGCCCCATGTTGCCATCGCTGGAACAAGACATCTCAATATCGTTACTAAAATTTCACTGACATTAAGCTCATTGCATCAGTCTAATAAAAGAAACGCTTCTTTTTTGCATTTCAAATTAAGGGTTTGCTTCTCTACAAAGTTGCAACAACAGCTTGCCATCCACTCACTGACAGTGTCAGCGAAGTTCCCCTTAGTTCTTCCTTAAAAATGTGTGAATTTTTGTGAGGTAGTAATCAGGGGAAACAGAAAAAAAACTTTATAATAAAATCATCATTTATCTTGCATCCTTTTTCCAAAAAATGTTTTGCTTTTATTGCTGTTAGATCTAACAGAGATATGGATTTTTCTCTGCCTGCTCTCACGTCATGTTCTATTATTTTCCTGTTGCTGCTGGGATCTAATAGCAGCTTGTGGATGTCCTGGAGAGAAGCGGTGGATATTTTTTTTATTCTTTGCCTTCTCTGTGCTCTGTCTGGGCCCTTCTGGTCTGCCACAATATCTACATTTTGAGAGCAATCTGTTTCTTGGTAGCAATATTTTCTTATTTTGTACATTATCTATAATGTTATGATACTTTTTAAAAAAATATGTATGCATTTTATGTTTATCTAAAAAGTTATTTGATTAAGTTAAGATTTAAAAAAAAATTCTTAATGCTGAAATGTGCTACATAAATAATTTGCATTGCCTGGGTTTAAATAAATAAATACATGCTGCACCAGCATGACAGCTCCAAACACGTTCAGCTTCCATAATCACTGCTCCTCCCAGTGGTCACATTAAGTATTGCAGCTGGTTTCCACATTAGCATTAGACCTCGGTGAGACTGACTTAAGTCTCTCCAAAAGGACATAATGTGAGAGAAATTAGTGAGGAGTTTGGGAGGAAAAAAAGAAAATCAGGCTTAAAAAGAGAATCTAAATGTCATTAAGAACTTTGCCAAATGTATTCTGATCACACTGCTTCATAGAAGGTGTGCTTCATTATTAAGGATGGTAATTGAAAAAAGGTACATAAACGTCAAAAAAGTGAAAGATGCTGTTCACACCCAACTTCTTGTCCATTTACGAAATTAATGAATCCCCTGAGCCTTTATTAAAGTTGATACTAGGACACTTCCTGGTCATTTCAGTTTGCTGCTTTCACCAGCTGTATATTCAACTATACACTTTGGGAGATAAAAAAAAAAAGAGCTACCTCAGTCTCCAGGGCCCTTAATCTGTGGTCAAAATCTCTGCTTTCAGTCAGATGTTTAAGGACCCCATCCACTCTGTAAGAAAAAAAAAGAAAGAAGGTAGTTATATCACTGTGATGGAGCAGTAGCAAAAAACGAAACAAAGAACTGAAAGAAGCTCGTAACTTCCCTTTTGTTTTGCTGCAGAAAGGTGTACTCACTTGACAGACATCCGTTTCAGTCTCTCTGAGTCACTGCTTTTCTGGATCTTGCTTTGAGCCGTCAGGAAGTCCTCCTTCTGAATAGTTTCCCATGTTGTTAGTCTGTTTGCCGCTTTTCCTCTTAGCTGCAGTACTAATAGGAGAGTGTAAATGTTATAGCAGTTCTAATATCCAAAATAAAAAACAAACAAAAACAAAAAAAAAAAACACAGGAAACTCAAGCCTGTTCCTCTCATAACTTAACAGCAACAGTAACAACTTCAAAAGGTATTTAAAGGTAAAATAGTCAGAATTTCTTGGTCCTCAGTTCAAATACTAACCAAAGTGGTGGATCTTGACAGAGGGTACTTTGCGGATCTTCCTCTTGATGAAGAGGTTGATGTGAGAGATGATGATGAAAGGAGGAGCCAGGGAGGGTCGGGAGTGATACTGGACAATCAGGTTGTAGCGCTGGAACTTCCAGTAGATGTCACTGTGTGCCTGCACCTCAGAAAACGTGTAGCTGCGGGGACACGTGGACATCAGGGTGAAAAGGAAGCATCTATGGAGTACACCAAGTCAGCGTAGCTACAGAGATAAACACACGCATGATCCTTGATTACCTAAACATGGCAATCAGCAAGTTGATGAGCAAGATGTTGGTGACCAGGAGATAAACGACCAGCAGAATCACCACCAGCCAGTTGCTGTATAGAGTCCTGCATGGCTCCGCACCAGCCTCAATCAATGTAACATTGTCTGTGCAGGGCATATCCCACTCCTTCCCCACTGGAATGAGAAAAGACATGGTCACCGGTACATATTATACATATATGTACACACACAGTAACAGGTACAATTACTGGGGTGATCTTAAAAAGGTTGGTGAGAAAAAAGTGTAATAGAGGCTGTAAAAAGAAAGCATTTTACCATCCATTTCTTCAACTGGAATTTGCCCAAAGATGTGCAAGTAAGGTCTGTAGAAAACTCTGCGAAAGATCCGATTAAGGCTAGGGTCGTAGGAGTAAATCAGAGCCTGATTGGCTACTCCATACGCCATGAGCCACACCCCCAGGAAGAAGAGGAAGAAGAAGACATCCTTCATCTGAAGAGGAGAAATTGTTATCATGCTGTGTAACAATCAAGAGCCAGTGGTTGAAGCAAAGGGTGAAGCCTACAATTCTGAACCTGAATAAACTAGAGGGAGAGGAGGTTCCAGTGTCATACTCCTCCAGAAGAATATAAGTCTTTAAATAATCAGTTCTGGTGTAGAAACCTATTGCAAACAACATTTAAATACCATAAACAATGAAAAGAAATGAAATGAGACTCAGTAAACTAAAAAAGAACCTACACAGTTGTTCTAATTAAAACAATTTCATACTTTTGTCATTATAAATTAAAAATTATATGAATGTAATAGTGTAAGACAATTTTAATTGCCGCGCATGAGGTGAATTAGTGCAATGTTGTTTTAGTAATCCTACTTAAAAGCTCAGAGAGAATTTTCTGCAGAAAATCATTGCTGACTTTAGATTCATCTCTCTGCCACAGATGCTATAATCGCTCTTAAACACAAATCCCATTAATATGCCAATGCGCCGATTTGAAATTCTATTAAAATAATAATGGCAACCATTCAGACACATTTATGCACGATGGGATAATTCATATCGAAAACCTGTCAGACTGGATTCAGCACAACTTTGCAAAATTCCACCAACATCACCAACAGACAGGAGTTTCTCGATTTTGCCGTCTTTCCAGTTGCCATACCATCTTTTTTTTTCTGCAGTGCCCTAATAGATCCGAGGTCATGAATTGTGACTGCACAGCTCATTCAGGTTAACAACCTTGGTGCTATATTAGTGGCTTTCTGCCTGTGTTTGAAAAAAACAAATTATCTGTGCAGGCTGTGAAATGTTCCCTTGCACTCAACAGTCAAAGCTGAGGGAATGCGATGAAGCAAACATCTAGTTGTTCACGTTAATGTCTGCAGAGAGTGAGGATGAAAATGCTGAAAGCGCCCATTTATACAGCTGTTATCGCCCCTGTTTGCCAGGAATATGCTCGAATTTCTGTGAAGCAGAGGAAACCGAAGAAAAAGCTTCACAATTAACGACTGAATCCTAAGAGGTCATGAGGTTTTACTTCCACGGGCCAGCTGTCCAACTTTAAAAACAGATCGCTCAAATTGAAATCTGAGCTGTGGAGCCAAAAAGACACAGTGCCTCTAGCAATTTTATTTTTGACCAGTTAGCACCAGTGTCAATTTATTTGAGCCATGTGCAACAACCCAAAACAGAAAATACAGACAGTTTTAATTCATGCGTTTTTGCTCCTTCTTTCCTTTTTTTTTTTTTTTTTTTTTCATTAATGGACCACTACTTTAATCTTCTTAAAAGCCCGAGCTGCGTCAAAAAATAATCTCAGTACATGGAAGCATTTCTCACCATCTTGCCGACGATGATGATTTTTGGCCCCAGCTGTTTGTGGATGGCAAAAATGTGAATGAGCCGAAGGGTGAAGACCATGTAGTCCACGCACAGGACGTCCCGGCCAAATCCATACGACCAGTCGAACATCCTAAAACATGCGCAGGAAACGCAAAAATCACTGCAGCAACAGCAACACACGGTGGTCAGCGTGAAAAATAACCAATCTTTGAATGTCTTAATATATTGCTTTTGCCAGACAAAGGTTCCTTTTCATCTAAAAGAAATCAAAAAGACTTTTTAGCCTCCGCAATTTATTAACCAATTAAAACAATAACTTTAAAAAAACAATAAATAAAAGTGAACAGTGTATCTGCTCACCAGGTGAGCATGTGATTTAAGCAATCACATACAGATTTCACTGAGAAGAAAAGCATTACAGATTCATCAATGGTTTTGAGAAACAAATCCCAATTAAAATACAACACTTTAAACAATTCTCGAGGCCAAACTATCAGGAAGGAACGGTCAACTTGGCAGCGTTGCATCCATTAATCCAAGCTATTACTTGAAATTTGTTAAACTGCCAAGTGAAAAATGAGGAGGTGCTGCAAAGACAAACCACAAAGCACCCACTGTTTCTATGCCAACCTTTTATTTGATTTACTCCGTGCTTTAATAATCTTCTTGAATTCCTTTCCATAGTTGAAGACATCCGCAACTTTCTTTCTAAAGGCTCTTAAGAGGTTTTTCAACAACACACCCGAAAGGCAAACAGATCTCTGAGTCCCAGAGGTTTGAATACGACAGGTTTCACCTCTCACTGGCACTTTCCTTAGAACCAGAGCTCTACATTCTATAGATTAAGTGTTTGTATGTACTTTATGCCTACAATTCATTGCTTCTCTCATTCACATATGTCAAAGTGTCACTTTTGACTTTAATTGTGAAAAAAACAGCAGTTACCATTACTGCACATTATGCATTGGGTGTAACTGATGTTAGTACCTGCAGACCAGTCCTACGATGAACAGTATTATGGCCGTGAGGTCACATTTGTTCCACACGTCCTGAATGTAGATTCTGAGCCTTTGACGCCAAGTCATTGACCCTAAAAAGAACGTCTGAGAAGAGAGAAGAGATGCAGGCAAATGCTGAAACGTCTCTTTAGTACAGAGCAGCATTCTCAAAAAAAGAAGGAAAAAAAAGGATAGTTTTATACAAACTGATCTTGGTCTATCACTTACTGTCTAATTAGACAGTAAATTGCTTTTATCAAGTTATATGCATCTTACTTGATGAGAGAAAGTAAGATATCTCTGTCCACACTCACCTCTCTGATCTCCTCACACACAATGGTGAATACCCAGAAGTACAGCACATACTCTGTGATGGCTGGACCAGCGGGAGGAGGTGGCTTGAAGTCCACCAACAGCACATAAGCAAAGAGTACGAGAAAGAGGAAGTACATCAGGACGTTCCCCAAAAACGAAGTAACAGGTGCAAACCAGAACTCTCGCCAGCGCGACACTATGAACGGACGTCGTGGTGGTCTGTGAGGCTGGGCTGCGCCTGCATTAAAGTAATTGGGACATGGATTAGATGGTGGTCACAGATGCTACATTTCTACACTTAATGTGGTCTGTGCTAACTTTTAAAACTCACCTCTGATGGAAACTGTCCTGGGAGTGAGCGCTTCCAGTGACTCAGCTTCACTGAGGAGACATTTAGAGAAGCAACACGATTAAAAAGAAAATGTAATGTAAAAAAATAAATAAAATTGGATTCAAACACCTGATAAACAGATGCTTTCAACTCTGAGAGGTTTCTATAGCAACATTACATGTGTTTGATGTCAGAGAAAGAAAAGACGGTGGTCCCATAGACACTGTCATTGTCCCGACCCGGCCCATCCTCGTTACGCTTCCCCCCCTCTTCCTGTAGCGGGTCTTCTTGTTCCCTATAAGGAGGAGTACATCATAAAATGTAGAAAAATTATTTTAAGAAATAGAAATCACAGTTTGAACAAAAAAAAAATCATCAATCTTCTATATGTCACCTAAAGGAGATGAGGTTGGTGTAGCAGAGGAGCGGGCAGAAGAAAGTGAGCAGCAGCTTCCACACCTCTGTGTTCCTCTTCATTTCCCCCCACCAGATCTGGGATAACAGAGACTGAAAGAGACATTAGACCATTTATGATTAACTGAAGCTTATTTATATAAGATTGTGACACACTATAGTGGTACACATCAGGCTGAACAGCTTACTGAATCATATTTTCGGACTTCAGTTGCCCCAATGTGGCAATCGTGTCAACTTAGTTTAAAGATTTTTGAGTTAACAGGCACGTCAAATAACCAAATATCAACTTTTAAGGACACAAAAAAGCTTTCTTAATAAACTATATTGCCAAAAGTATTTTCTCACTCATCCAAATAATCTAAATCAGGTGTTCCAATCACTTCCATGTCCACAGGTGTATAAAATCCATCATCTAGGCATGCAGACTGTTTCTACAAGCTCAGTGAATTCCAGCGTGGTACTGTGATAGGATGCCACCTGTCCAACAAGTGCAGTCGTGAAATTTCCTCACTTCTAAATATTCCACAGTCAACTGTCAGTGATATTATAACAAAGTGGAAGTGATTGGGAACAACAGTAACTCAGCCATGAAGGGGTAGGCCACCTAAACTGACGGAGCGAGGTCAGCGGGTGCAGAGGCACATGGTGCGCAGAGGTCACCAACTTTCTGCAGAGTCAATCGCAACAGACCTCCAACCTTCATGTGGCCTTCAAATTAGCTCTAGAACAGTGCACAGAGAGCTGGGTTTCGATGGCCAAGCAGCTGCATCCAAGCCATACACCAGCAAGTGCAATGCAAAATGTCAGATGCAGTGTAAAGCACGCTGCCACTGGACTCTAGAGCAGTGGAGACGAGTTCACTGGAGTGACAAATTGCGCATCTCCATCTGGCAATCTGATGGACGAGTCTGGGTTTGGTGGTTGCTATGAGAACGGTACATGTCTGACTGTATTTTGCCATATGTAAAGTTTGGTGGAGAGGGGTTATGTGGGGTTGTTTATCAAGAGTTGGGCTTGGCCCCTTAGTTCCAGTGAAAGGAACTCTGAATCCTTCATCATAGCAAGAGATTTTGGACAATTCCATGCTCCCAACTTTGTGGGAACAGTTTGGAGACGGCCTCTTCCTCTTCCAACATGACCAGTGCACAAAGCAAGGTCCATAAAGACATGGATGAGAAAGTCTGGTGTGGATAAACTCGACTGGCCTGCAGAGAGTCCTGACCTCAACCTGATGATAGAACACCTTTGGGATGAATTTGAGCAGAGACTGAGAGCCAGGCCTTCATCAGCGTGTGACCTCACAAATGTGCTTCTGGAACAATGGTCAAAAATTCCATAGACACACTCCTAAACCTTGTGGACAGCCTTCCCAGAAGAGTTGAAGCTGTTATAGCTACAAAGGATGGACTGATGTCATATTGAACCCTATGGATTAAAAACGGGATGTCACTTATACGCGAGTCAAGGCAGGTGAGTAAATACTTTTGGCAATATAGTGTATATTCTCCATTAAAAAAAAGCATACAGTTACATGGTTCCGCTACTTTCAGTCACACAAATGCAAAATCATCGATGAACCTGTACACCATCATGGCTGAAGAAAAGCCGTGCGTCAGCACCCATGCCCATCTGTAGGCAGGTGGTTCCACCCCAAACTGGAGACTTCCTGATCAGCAGCGTGAAGGAGCGACTCTCATTGCTGCGATAGCAAGAGCCAAAAACATCTGAGGCAGAGCACACACAAGCCACATAAAATAGTTAGAGGGTTTTTAAGGTGGTGAGTATGAAACATAAAACATAACCCCAACTTCACAGGCTCAGTGTATTAAAGCCACTCAGTGCAGAAATGCCCCTTCTGACCACATGATGGTGGCATAACTCAAGGAAGTTTATGTGTCAGCCCCTGATGGAACACACAACAAGCTTCACCTCTTGTGGGACAAAATTGTATTATGAGACGCACAGTATCGTCAGTAACTCATGTCACCACAGAGGAGCTATATGCCCCCATGTGGTCAGAAGTGGTACTGCTACATGGAACCCAAAATCATCCATACACATACTGAGAACTGAATAAAACATCTAAAGAGGTCATGATGGAAATACTGAGAATCTAAACATTGCTTCTGCACAAATTTCACTTCATTATATCACAGGTGAAGAGTGGAGGAAAACTAGGTTGATGTTCTTACCGTGAGCCAGATTCTCAAACCTCTGGGCCAACTCTTTCATGGAGAGTTTGGTTTCAGTCTCCATCTCCAGCTTGGACAGTTCTCTTAGCAGCTTACAGCCACTTAGAGCGCTTAACACCGACTCACCTGCCTGATAAAAGACCACAGGAGAAGTGAGGGCATACAGAGTAATTACAGTCATGGCAGGTGATTGGTCACTATTGCAGCATTTTTGAATAAAGCCCATGGTTGGATACCACAGATTTTCATTGACCTACAGTAACTGCTTGGTGAACTGCAAAACATGCAATGACAATGCACTTACAATTTACTGGAGTATTTCCATTTTATGTTGTTTAGTACTTTTGGCATTCTTATTAGACATTTTAAGCACTTGTCTCTTTCAGATAATGACTTTAGTGTTAACATTTTGTGTGTTTATAAAATAATAATCATTAAATCAATCCTTGTCAGGCACTTGAACATATTACTCACAAGTGAAACCCTGCCTAGTTGTCAGCTGTGGTCAAAAGTTAAATTAAGTAAATTACAATACAAACCTTTATTTCAAAGTGAGAGTACAGAATCTTTGATTTCAAATTTCAAATGCAATATTTAATTACCAAAACATCGTTTTATTTCAGAGTGGGACATTTCTTTAGGTGCACAGGCTTCCTCCCACTGTCCAAAACATGCAAGTTGGATATTCTAAATGTTCTCACTGTGTTTGTCTCATTTGACTCAACGTTAGCTGTGTGATGGACTAATGACTTGTCCAGGATGAACCCCAGTAAAAACCTCATCTGCTAGGTCTAACCAGCACATATTCTTGTTTTCTGCATAAGGACCATTACCATCTCCCAGAAGAAGATGGCCATCTCACTTCGGTTCTGCATGACGGCCCAAATGAAAAGTGAAGCCCAGGGAAAGAGACAGCGTCTCTCCCGATACAGGCAGTCTCCACGCAGCAGCTTACTGGCACGCTGGAATGAATGGAAGGTTAAAAGAGAAAAAAGAAAGAAATGATGCTGAGATTTTTAGTAAACTAATTCTGTCATCTAAAAGCTTGGCTACATGTCTGCTTATTGACAAAAATTACCCTTAGAGCTCGCCTTTTGGACGAGATATTCGCTAAACCCAAAATATCATAGTAGAATGGCTGGCAGACGTCACCCAGTAAAAGCTCCAGGACACCGGACACCTAAGGAAACGGAGTGAATAGTAAAATCCACAAGTGTTTTTAATTCTCTTCCATAATTTGTATTCCACTCTCATAAAACAGGTAAAGAGGACAGATTATTTCATGAGGGAAAAAAAAGAAATCACCTCAAAAAGGCTGATCTCCTTTGTTGGTCCACTCTCAATGTTTTCTGCTGCCAACTTAGTGGGAGACTCTGGCACATTAGCTGGTGCAGGCCCAGATGCTGTAGTCCCAAGTCGCAGCGCTAAGAAGCGCTGAAGTAGCTGGTACAGCAGTGTACCAGCAGCCACAGAGCGATACAGACTCTCCAACCTGCTGTATGTGAGGTAGTCCAGGATGTTTAGGCCATTCTCAGTGAAAAGCCGCACAAACTGCGGTTTGTCATTGACCAGGGCATCTGTCATGGAGTCTTCCAAGTCATCGTACTATTCCATTAGGATGAAGATGACCATTTTTAGGCAGGTGAATATGTGAAAATGCTTTATTTAGCAAAACTGATCAAATATCGTTGGCATAATCTTTCCAATTTCAAAGGAAAAATCTCTTGATGCATCTTTATTCTCACCTTCCACTGGATGTCTCCATTGAAGAGTTCACTCTTGGCAATGTCAACTCGGTTCCAGGTGACAGCAAGCTTCAGCTCTTCATTGTAAGGGCTGGCATTAACTGAAGCCCGTTGCTTACTTGCTAAAAAAAAATAAAGAAGACACGAATGCCAAAATATGGAAAACGCAGGTGCCCTGTCACTTAAAATATTTACTGCGTAATGATTAGCACTGCATACCTCCAACCAATGTTTTGAGGAGCACTGTGTCAAAGTCATTTGGACCCTCCTGCTCCCCATGGTAGATGGTAATCAAGTCTCTGTTCTGGTAGATGCTTAAAGCCTGTAGACCCAGAGCAAGAAAACAGAAAACAAAACAAAAAGTTGACACATAAGCAAAAGCTACTGAAACAAACAAAAAATGAAAAATCTATCAATGAGTTACAAGTTAGAACTGAATGGAATTTGATGACTGGGGATACTGTCTCACTCTTGGGGTTATTATAAATGCAAATCATCCACGGGGAAAAAAACAGGCCCACAATGGGATTTTAAAAACAGATTTAGAATTTCAAATGTAAAAAGAGAAATAGACCTTTACTTGGCTACATCACTGTGTAACACTTTATATAATGCCTGACAAGGGGTTACTTCACAGGCCTCAAAGTATGAGCAGCTCCCCTTAGTCTACCCTTTTAGAACAATTATGTCGGAAGGAATTATAGAGAAACCTGGAACTAACTTAGGCTGATAGAAAAGGTAAGAAGAGATATAGTATCAATATACTGCAGGAGAATGCACTTTATATGTAACTCTATTAAAGATGACCATCATGGAGTGACGCTTCAGGCATATCAAACTGGACCAAGGCCCCAGGTACACTCATTGTTCTCCTGTAAGTGTTTATTAATATTACTGTACTGCTTCCATAAGGGGTCGTCGCAGCGATGTGATCCACATGATTGATTTGGCACAAGTTTTACATCGGGTGCACCTTCTCTGATGCAACTGGGAATCAAATCTGCGCTTTCCACGTGGCAAGTGAAAGCTCTACTCCACCACTGAGTCACCTGGGAGGGATGCAATGACATCACCTTTATTAAAAAAAAGGAAAACTCACTGAGAATAACAGTGGGGGGGGGGGGGGTTGGGGCTTTGATTCTGGAAATTCTCAGACAAAGATTTCAGGGATATGAGAGATTTTGATGACAGATGTCCTGAGTAGAGCTGCAGAATTTAGTATGAATTATTGGCTGTAATCCTTTTCCTGTTATTTGTGTTCCAAAGATAATCCGAAGTACAACCTATGAGAGATACAACTGAAACTGAGACATGGAGTCATTTGAGAAACTACAAAATCCTTAAAAAAAACAAAACAAATAAAAACAACAACCAATAACCGTAAAACTGAATAAAAGGCCTTTTACGTGTTGCTAAGCAACTTAGAAGCAGAAAACCTTCCACTTTGTGTCTGGAGCGCTCACCTGTTCAACAAGTTTGTCCATCTCTGCTTCTGAGGAAAAGTACCTCTTAACCCGTTCCGCTACTTTCTCTTTCAGATCCACACTGGGGCCGGCCTCAGCGTCGCTCTCACCAGAAGACTGGACGACTGGGGCTGAAGACAGATTCTCCAGCAGATCACTCAGGAAGTCTGACATGCCTCCTGAGCCAGCCAGTACCAACCAGGGCATGGAGTTTTTCAGAGAGAGATCCACTCGCTGGCAGAAATGAGGTGACCCATTATCCCAATGGTAAAGCAATATAAAAACGACATAAAAGTATGTTTTGGGCTTTTTTTTTTTTTTTTTTACACATGAGACTTATATTTTTCTATGACAGTAAACCAGCATGTAAGACCATGACTCCATCTCACCTCTAGCATGTTTGCTTCCCCTGATATCAGCATACAGAGAACAGGTATGTCAATGCTGCCACTACCTGTTTAAAAGAGGGGGGGGAAAAAAGTAAATTCCTACTTTACACTAAATGTGGTTTTAGTAACACAGAAAAATAACAGATCCACAAAGCACATCTTGCTTTTTTTTTTCTTTTCTTTCTTTTACACGATCTGCATGATTTCACACGTTGACGAGCCTTGTCTCAAATTCTTGCAGAGGCATGCAGTGGCTTTCATCCAGAGGATACCAAAGGATCTGCTTATCACAGCATACAGGAATCACCACAAGAGTGCCAAAAGGTTTGAATCCAGAACTGAATGAATAAGCACTGGGCGTTTTAGATTCACCTCTCATTTTAAATTCAGATTACACTATAAGTTAAGTGGTATGACTTTTCCTCACCCCATATGCCTGTGCGCTGGTGGGAGATGTAGTCCTCCAGTTTGGCTCTGAAGCTCGTCTCCCCTCCTCTACAGCCAACAGTCCCATCATCCACCAGCAGGAAGGCCTGGTAGTTGTTGTCCAAGCAGCATGAGTCCCGGGATGAGTTCTGGACATAGTACTTAGCAGGGAAGCTGCCCTGCAAGAGGAAGAATCCAGCATAGACAATTTTAGGTTTCTGTGCTGAGGGTAGCCCTTCAGATAAAGAACATTTTTACTTATATTGTTGAGCAATTAAAAATATACATTTTGGGGGGAAAGAAAAAAGAAGAAGAAAATGTGCGAGCCTCTATACCACCTCGGGGTTCACCAGTTGATCTCTGTTGTACACAAGGCCCCAGGGAGCGATGCCCACCGCTACCACCTTGTTGAGAGAGACCGAAGAGGCAGCGGTGGCGTGATCTCTCACCGCCTCTCCAACACACCTGCCAACACCCTCACGCAAGCCCGCCGTCAGGATCCATGCTCCTGAGCAGAACATCGGAAAAATAATTCAGAGAAGAAAATAAAGTCAAACATTTGGCTTTGGGTTCATCTTTTGGAAGGGATAAAATAGGAAGTGTTTTTGTTGCCCTGTTATATATAATAACTGATATTATTATGCAGTTTAAAGGAAAAAAAACACAATATAATGCTTCAAAAACCATGGTATTTTTATAATGTGAATTTTCCAGTTGAGAAAATTCTTATCTTTGTTATGGCCATCAATAGCAACATCATGCTAAACTATACTCTGCATTTATTACACGAGCACAGCAATGAAGTAAAATAGTTTGGCTGCTGAAATGATGATCCTGCATTCCATACCTGTCACTCACTGAAGATGTTGTCAGTAATATGAAATAACACATCCCATAACTGTCTGACGGAAGAATAAGGGGGAAAAAAATTGCTGTTGTCATTGGAAATAAACTGGGATACCGTAAGAACAGTTACAGCCAGGTTACAGCCAACATGGCACAAGTATCACAACTCTACGTTGTTGTTTTTTTTACGCGTGACAAGTGCTTTTAGTGTTTCTGCAGTTTAAGAGAAACATGTTTTCTTCCTTCAAACAAACATGTTTTTATTCTGTAGCTTCACATGTAAGTGTGTGCACCTGTGTGTTTTGGAAGGTGTCTTGAAAGGGATTTTTGTTTTTAAGGAACAGTCAGTGACCTCAGATAGCAGATGACCACTATCGCTATGTGCCACCTGTACTTGGCACAGGAGTCGGGAGGAAATGGCCATTGTATTACCAAATTAGAGTTAGACCCCAGGGAGTCAGAGAGTGTACATTGACTGCATTTCATAACGTCTGGTTTGAAGCCGCTACAACTAAGAGTAGCTCATGTGTTTCCCATGAAGGTGTTGATTCCTCTGTGTTATTTGCCAGTTAATAACTAACGCTGATGAGTTTAAAAGATCTTACTCTTGAAAGAACAGATACCGCTTTGTCTTTAACAGAAGAGGGAGGAAAAAGCTATACAATCACTTCCAGGAAATGGCCTAGACTTACACAACACCATGCAAATCTAATCACATGAACAAACACTACTGTATACATATACTATGAGGGTGAAACTCTAGTTAGAAGTATTTGTGACTTTGTAAGAGAAAACAGGAAGTCAGTATCAGTTTTGATTTGTGAGAAAGCTGAATGAAGTTACATAAGGCAGAAAACGCTATAAGCATCCAATTAAAAAAAATAGTTAAGGATGGATAGTGTTGAGTTGCTCAAAAAAAAAGTTAATTACTGAATCAAGGGGGAACAGAAGAAACATGTTAAGATAACTAGTATCATAGACATACAGAGAATTTTCTCAAGTTTGACAGCATAGCTACAGTAATAGAAATCTGACAGGTGACCCACAGAGCTAGTTAAAGTTTTCTTTCATGACGCGTATACCTGTGCTTTGCGACGCCTTCACCAGTCCCTGTCTGAGGACTTCCCGCACCCAGGTCTTCACCTGTGTCCTGCCTTCACCGCCCACAACAGAAATAACCAGGTTGGGCGCAGGAAGACCCCAATGGGTTGTCATCAAGGTGTAGATCATAGATGGCAGGGTGTCCCATGACATGCGCAGGAACTAAGTTCCACATCAAAGAAAAAAAAATGCATTTGTTTGATCAGAAGCAGCACACATGTTTAAAGTGAAGATTTTTTCAATAACTGAAAAATTGAGCACTGTGACCATTTTTGGAATGAGAACTCACATGTTCAGTCTTTTTAGTCTTATTGCCAGTTTCCTCCAAGCAGTTTAGCACAGCAGTACAGTACGCAGTTATTTGCATTCCCATCATCAAAAGTTGGGAACCACACCAAGATAACCACAACATACCATAGTGGTACCAAAAGCTGCGGTACAGAACGCTTGAGATGGAGCTACAAGCACTGCAAAAAAGCACAAGTTGTGCCATTCTGAAGCATTTTCTCAAACAATAGTCAGCTGCTCCTTGTCAAGAATGATGTACTGGATGGTGTCTACCATTTTCATTTCTTAAGACTGCGTCACATCGGTATGACATCAGTTTAGGCAAGGTAGCTAAAGCCATTTGGCCAACCAGCCAGGCAGTGGAAACTATCAGGGTTTACTGTTGCAAACTGTACCGACACAAACTGAGCAGCCTGCTCAAAAAGAAGCATGGCTTTAAGGTCCTGTTTAAAGAAAATATATCTTAAATTATGAGAAGCTGCAAGAATATGGTACAAAAAAAGTTGAAAATTTATAAGAATAACATGTGATATTACAAGAAACAGATTTGTGCATATTCTTTTCAAGCTTCAGGTACTTGTAATAATGATGCTAATGCACCAAAAGCAAAAAAAATATTTCCTTCTTCGTGAATAGTACAACTTAACAATGTGCTCCTCCTCCATCCTATTTGATATAAACCTCAAGTTTATTTTCATATTACTATTATTATATTTTTTCTGATAAAATTATGACTTTATTAATGTAATATCAATTTTCTTTGTCATATTACAAAATTGTCTTATTTTTTTCCTTGCTAAATTACTGAATTTGGGTAATATTAAGAAACATTCTTGGAGTCAGTCACTACTTCCATTGGAGTTGGTGACTAACAAACTTTTTTTTTTTTAAAGGGAAAATGAGATTCTCAGTGTATATACATGATCCCTCAGTAGGTCTACCACATCTCTTTTTTCAGGTTAGGAAAATCAGAAGCACTGACTCATGCACTCAGCTCTTTATGTATTCCAATTCAAGCCACTTCTATAGACATTTGCATTCAAAACAGTAAAAGAAAAAGAAAATAATAATTGGCCCATTTAGCGAGCACTGATCAGGCCAAGATAGACACCCACATAGCTATGCCTCTTGCTGGCTCCAGCGAACTGCAGCTCTCCAAAGGCATCAGTCGGGTATTCAGATGAGTGCTGCGCGCTGTCCCAGTGGTTCACAATAGCCGTGCTGAAGTAGTCACCCAGGGCCACAGAGGTATGAGCATCTCTCGTACCTCCGCACTGACACAGCGCGCCATTACTGACAGTGATGGGAGGATAAAAGAGTGTCATAGTCTGGTCATCTTCTGAAAACCACATCACATTATCAGTGTTGTGAGGCAGAGGTGATAGTACCTGAAAGAATCTTCCACAAACGTAGTGCATATTCTTTTCTTGAAGATCTTGGGGATCCAACTCTGAAAACGCATCCAACAGTCATATTAACCCAATTGATATATTGGCTGGTTTTGAGATTAGTTAAAATTTTATCCGTCTGTGCATGTGGGTGCAGGGTGTTGAAAATGCTGTTCTGATGAGAAATACTGACTCTGGCTCAGAGAAATGCTTGGTGACTAACTGTTCAGGTTTGCTTTTGCTAAACACCTGACTGTGACTTCTGACGAGGTGCTGTAGTTTCAGCATGTGTGTCTGGGTACGTGCATGTTTAGGGTTTCTTCACTGCATACCTGCATGTCAAAGAACGGAGCATCCCAACCCCCATACTTGGAAGAGGACTCTCTTATGTGCCAAAACGTTTTTATAATATTATGTTATGTTATTTGATCTGACCAGTTGAATATGGCTGAATGGTGAAAGAACATTTTGCATAGCAGGACAAAATAAATAAATGATACATTTTTAAAAAAAAAAAAAAACTTTTTTTTAAAGGGGGAAATAAAACATTATGATTCATGTGTTGTAGACTGCACAGAATGCACCTACTACTATTACTGTCACTACTAGTATTGTTTTTGTAATTTTGTTAATGTGATTTGACTCAATCCTCTGTAATGCCAAATGTATTTACTATTAAAATGTTACTTTAAA
>JBAMYA010000011.1:3690836-3705051 GCA_037176975.1 Arrhamphus sclerolepis
AACCACTGGTAACATTCAAGGACAGAAAAGCCAAATCAGACTTTCTATCAGAATGAACGGAAGGAACAGCTCACGATCCAAATCACACTACATCATGTGTCAAAGCTGGTGGCAGTGTTATAGCATGACCGCATATGGCTGCCAATGGAATGGGTATAGAATATGTTTATTGATACAATACATATGATGAATTCTGATGTCTCCAGGGCTGTATTCCTTACTCACATTCAGCCAAATTCTATAGAACTGATATGATGGTGCTTCACAGTGCAGATAGTGACCCTAAACATACTGCAAAAAAATAGATTAAGACTTTTTTTAAGGGAGAAGAAATTGAATATTTTTCAATAGTTAAGTCAATTGCCTGATCTCAAACCAATACATCATGCTTTTCCATGGAGATTCCAGACTTCAAGCAGTCATTGACTACAACCAATTTTTATTTACAATTATGCCTCTTTGTCCAAATACATTTTAGCCCCTGAGAATGAAGTTACTTTGATTAAAGTGGCTGTGATTCCTAAATTGTAATTTCTGTGAATCCCACCAAATTAAAATTAAAAGTTCTACACGCTGATCACAACTTGATTGTTTGAGGCGATATCATGAAAAGTCTCTAATCGTCCACTCTTCTGCTAATCCTCATCAGAACACTCACTACAATATTTTGGATCATCTTCAGAGTTATTTTAGGAAATGCTGTTATTCATAAGGAACTGCAGTAGTCCAACCTGGTAGTAAAACTAAATGATAAATCCAGTCACAATAATAGAATTATCAAATGATTTTTGGTCAATTGTTTTATTGTTATTTATTTATTTAATTATTAAATTCCAATGAGTTTGTCCACTGGTGGACACACCAATACGCTGACCATTCCTACAATACGTGCAAGTTTTCACATAATTTGTGTGAATGATTCATATCTGCCTATGACTAACTTTAAAACTGCTTATAATGTCTCTAAGTTCAGGTAGACCAGAGGGCAAGAGATGTATGTGAAAACAACCATCTAGTATCTGCACAGTGATGCTCAAACACCCAGTTTCAGGCCCTCTAAAGCCTCTATATGTTGATTTCAGTTGTGTTCAGATGTCATATTGTTTTGTAGTTCTCATAGCGAGATGACCCAGGTTCAGTCTGTGTAAGGATGATAAAAGCATACAGTGCAAGATTGCATCAGTTCCAGCTGTTTTCTTCCACTAGTCAAAGTTCATGGGGGTCAGCTGTGTCTTGTAACCCTGACTTATTGGTATTCAACACCCTAATCTATCTTTAAGGAATTTGGGTTTACTGTCTGGACGGCTCTCTGTGAGTACTCCTCTGACATTTCTCCCACTGTCTCTGACGTAGTGTGCATCCTGTTGTTTTAAGTCTGGAGCCGTTCACTTCAGCCACCTCCGGGTCCATTTCCTCTACCCAACGGGCACTAGAGAGAGCATCCTGCCAGGAAAACTTGTCTTTCACTCACTTGTCATCGTCTCATAGATTTCATGAGGGAATACACCCTGGCAGAATTGTGTCAATGGTTCCCAGTAAAAAAAAGAAAAAGAAATGAGTGTAACTGATTTTAGTAGGTTAGTAAAATTGTAAACAAAGATCAAATAAGAAATCTAGCAGATGTTTATAACGAGCGTCAAAAGTGTTAAATTGAGTTGAATTTGATAATAATGTTAGTATTGTAATGTCCAACGGGAAATTATATTGTAGGACAGATTACATAAGACATATTTTAAGAAAGTCTTAGTGAAATTAAAATAAACATCAGACGAGAACCTGTTTTGACAGTAGGCTGCAGTGATATCGCCTTAATATTTTTATGGGGGCGTTGTGTCTCTCACCTGACAACAACTGAGATGATGATGTCACTGTACAGCATGGTTGGACGTTTATTGTTGACAGTTGAATTGCTGAGGTGCACAAATGCTCCTTCATGGTCATGTGTCCGGGACCACACCATTGGTTGCTAATAAACTGCAAGCACTCCTGCTCCACCAACTCTCTGAACTGGGCTGTCTGAGGTCTTTTGTTCATTCATTTAATCTGAAATCTATGTAGAGAGAGGGCCAGGTCCAGAACATGCTCTTACAGCCACACAGTTAAAAACACAACTACTGCTCTGTCCTATCAGCGTTACAAGCTTGTCGTTCCATGAATGTCTTGTTCCAGTAGCCTACTTCTCATTAGTTTGCCCTGGTTGCCCAGAACGGACCTTGTTAACCTGTCGTCCAAGCCAGTATATCCTTATTTGTACTGCTGTTTTTCTAAACGGCAGGCCCCCAGGAATACATTAAGTGGATGGCCCTCACTGATGCCCCAGACAACTGAAACCCAACATAGAGGAGGAACCAGAGGGGTTATCATGGAAGGACAAACCCCTGCATGGCATGTACCACCAAACTGAAGAAGTGGCTGACACTGGACAAAAATACCAATGGCTGGAAAAGGCTGGACTGAAATACAGCACGGAGGCTCTGATCATGGCTGCACAAGAACAGGCCCTAAACACAAGATCAATAGAGGCCAGGGTCTACTGCACCAGATAGGACCACAGAGGCAGGCTGTGTAAAGAAGCCACTGAAACAGTGCAGCACATCACAGCAAGATGCTGGCACACAAAGCATACATGGAATGCCAAAATTATGGTACACAGAAACATCTGCATATGGATTGGAGGTCCCAGGATCAAGATGGAAGACACCTCCAAAGATAGTTGAGAATGAAAAGGCCAAGATCCTGTGGGACTTCCTGATCCAGACTGACAAACTGGTGATGGCTACCCAGCCTGACATAGTGATGGTGAATAAACATCAGAGGACAGCAGTGGTGATAGACGTGTTATCACAAAAACTGGCAACATCAGAAACAAAGGACACAAGAAGCTGGAGAAATATCAAGGACTGAAGGAAGAGCTAGAGGAGATGTGGGGTGTGAAGACAACAGTGGTGCCAGCAGTGATCAGGGCACTGGGGGCTGAGTGGGTGGTTCCAGCAGATACCAGGATCAATATCTCTGTCCAGAAGAGCAAAATACTGGGAGCAACTACGACCAGTTGTAGGCTGTGATTTAAGTAAAAGATTCATGTCAACATTGTTGTGAAGCCTTTCATAAAGTAAAGCCGTACTTCCATGTACATGCAATCAATAAAGTCTTCCCGTGATGGACTGACGACCTGACCAGAGTATAACCTCATTTTTCACCCAAAGGCAGCTTCAGCAGCTCCCTGTGACCCTGAAAGAGAAGAAGTGGGTATAGAGTTGTATTCTATGGCCTCAGTCATGATAACAGTGCCATCTTGTGGAAACAAACAATTATAATAATTACACATAGTACATCCTTATTTGGGGTTGATTGAAAATCATAAGAACAAATATAGCAATTATAAAAATCCTAACACTGGGGGGAAAGTAATAACATTATCTTGAGACTCAGCAGGTGGATATCTATCAGCAATGCTTTTCAAAACCAGCTTAACCATCATTAGCTCCAGCTTGATTATGCAACATCTAACGAAGCAAAAAAAAAAAAAAAGAACAAAATCTTAATGGCTGTTTTAGTGTTTTCTGAGCAAGAACAGATTACAGTAAAAGAGTGTGAAAGCTCGACAGAGAGCAAGAGCTGTGCAGCACAAGTATGGAAAACCTGTAAGAGGCTACAGGGTCAGCACTGGGAGGTATAAGCTTAGAGTCCATTAGTGGATTATAATCATAAACTCTCCGTGGCTCCTGCATCTCTCTTGGATTAAAGAGAGAGAGGGACAGAGAGATAGGCTGGCTGCTTGAGGGTGACGGGAAAGCAATTGAATTGAAGCAAATTCAAGGGCAGAACACAACACACTCCACATACATAGAGGAAGACTCTTGGCACTAAGCTGAAGGAAAGTTGGAGGAGTGATATCACTTTAAGCAGATCTTGCTGCCGTACAATATTTCACTTAGCCAATCAAAGGACCTGCTCAAGGTGAGTTGATACTTTTGTGGTCATCTGTAATCTGTCTCAGTCTTTTGTCACATGAAAGATATAAAATCAATTTTATTATCAAGGAAACATTCAATCAGTAATTACTTTGAGGAGACAGATGGTAGTTTAACTAATTTCTGTAATTTAATGTCACATGTATTCATTATTATTTTTTGTATTCTGTTTCCACAGGGCAGAAAAACACCGTATACATTGTTGTTGTGCTACATATTTGAGCGAACAAATATGTAGAACAAAATTAAAGTTACACAAGAATAACAAGTATGGTGCAAAACCTCTCATCAGCACCATACTTGTTATTCTTGTGTAACTTTAATTTTGTTATGGCCTGAATGATCTCTGTTTATTGGTGTGTGTGCAGGAAGCATGGATGTGGATGTCGAGGGGATTATCCAGTGCATCAAGCAGGGGGATGAGAACGGTGTTCAAATACAGCTGCAAGAGTTCAACAGAGAGGTAACAGCACACATAAAGTCTCACATTATCAGTCCTTGTATACTTGTATTTACAACATTTCCTCTCCCTGCAGTATGCCCAGTGCTTCTTCTTTGATGCAGAGGACAGGGAGCGACGCAAAGTGAGTTGTGCTGCTGCGACCCCAGACACTTTAATGTCACATCATGTCCCCCTACTGTTCTTCAGATTGTTACCTTATGCACTCTACTCCTCCATATCATCCACCCGTCCCCACCCCCACCTCAAAGTCTATCTGTGATTAGTAATTCTGCTGTATCAGTTGTCCCTGATCCTCTCTCCATACATGCTCAGACAGATTGAGTCCAGGCAGCGGGAGTGCACAATTGTTCTTGTAACTGTCTGACTTGTGAGAATCTAGTAGAACTAATGGGAGCAACATCAAGATTTCAAAGTCTTAAAATAATCCTGAAAGTATTTTATGCCTTACAGCAGCTCCAAATTATTATTATTTGAATTAGATCTTTAATTGTTTTCTATTACCTTTTTATTTCTATTGTTATTCCCTCCCCAGTTTTGGTCCCTTTCACAGTTCTTTGTACTGATGTCTATGTCATGTTCATGCCCTATTTGCCAAGCTGTTGCTAGGCAATAGGGCAATTTTCCTGCCTTAGAAGTTCTCTTATTTCATAGCAAAATTGTTCAGCAGTTTTCTGAAGAATTTTTTTTTTTATTTGAGAAAATTCTTTTCTACCACAGAAGCTTTTAAAGGGCATTTCGATGATAATCTTTTCTCTCTTTCCTGCTGCATTGTTCCCTGAAAATTGATTGCCCACTTCCTGCAGCAAAGAAAACTAGAGGAGGTATGTCATTGTTTCAATGCTGAGTTTAAGAATTCTTTCTTTTTTCCCCTTCTCTTCTTTTTGCACATAAAATAAATCAGCTTAGACTAATGTAGAATTTGAAATACAGTGTGATAATTATTATATTTCTTATCGATTGTGCCGTTGCAGTTCAGGAAGAATAAAGTGAGGGACTTCGCTGATTCGGACTCTGACAATGATGAGTATGAGCCGGAAGATCGTGGACTCATCCTCAGACAAGTAAAAAGACAATGATACTTTCTGTTTACCAAAAGGTATAGATTCAAGCTCTTTTGAAAATTTACCTCAAACTAATTCCCATTTTTTGGTTAATCTTTATAGAATTTAGCTCTTGTCCTCGTGAGGTTTATAAGTTCAGGAGTCAAATATCGTCTGTTGAGAGTGTCCCTGCGCACCCTGAGGATCCTGTCCAGGGACAAAAAGATCTTGGGCCCCTTGGTGACCGACAGTGCTCTTCTGACTCTGGCCAAAATAGCCGGGCTGACCACAAGCGATGCCATCGATGAAGCCAGGGACCCTGACTCTGATTTCTATGACAACATCATTGCTTCTCTCGCAGAAGCCAAAGTGTTTCAAAGTCGCACCTATGAGGAAGAAGGTGAGGCTGAGGATATTGATCAAAATGATGAGTTCCCTCCTATTGATGAGGACTCCAAGAGTGACATCAGCAACCCAAACAGTGGAGATCTGGACAGCATCAGCTGGTTTGGAAGCCACAGGACCAGCATCAATGAAATGCACAGAGGTGGCAGCCATCAAAAGGTGCTGGAGCGAGGGAGGAAGGATCGAAGAGAGAGCAAGATGGATGGGATGGAGGAAGAGGTGGAGGAAGGAGATCTAGAAGAAGAGGCACTAAGAAAAGAGGCTATGAAGGTGTTGTGCAATGTGGTTTACAACAGCACCTGGGCACAAGAGAGGTTCAGTGCTCTCAGGTGAGCCGCTTCACCAAACAGTTTCACAAATCCCCACAAACATCCAGCATCAAATTAGGCTCTTTATTTTCTCAACAATGACAAATATTTGATTATCCAACCAATTATGTCTATTTCTCCTTGAAAGTGACACATTCATTCACTTTCAGAGGTTGTTGTAACAAATGTAAATAGCAAATTGAGATGTACAATAACAGGGCAGACCGAGACAAAACAATGTATGACCATCTTCATGGTTTGTATCATTACATGATCTTCATCCCAACTTCTTCCTCTCTCCTCTGTCAGCCTCCTGAATGGTCTCACGGAGCATCTGTCGTCTAGTGTCAGCTGGTCATCTCCCTCCAGTGTTCAGTTCTATGAGCTACGCCTCATGTTCCTCACCACCGCACTGCGACCAGAGCTCAGCAAACAGCTACAACAGGCAACACAACCTCAAATACTGCAAAGCCGCTTTGTGGAGTATTTTGTAGCATCATCATCATCACAATATTCCTTCCTGCTCCCTCATTCATTATTGTCACCTTGCAGGAAGGAGGAGTGCCCATCCTCACAGCAGCCTTGGAGAGCATCCTGGAGGTGCAGTGGAAGGACCAGTATGAGTGTGTGCTGGACCCAGCGGCACCACCCATCTCTCTGGAAGCCTCTCAGCGCATCATAGAGATCCTCAAAATCCTCTTCAATATCACCTACATCACACACAGGCAGGACCCAAGTGAGGTCAGTGATTATGCGAAAGTGATAAGCCAATCAGGTGTGAGAAAAAAAAGCAAGGGGAAAACTTACATTTTAGAAGAACATAGTTCTCTTTTTGAGTGTCACATCTGTTATTACTTAACAAAATCAAACAATATTTAAAATCAGAAGTAACCCATTTTGACTCCACTGTGTTTTAAAATGACTGAATATATTCAAATTAGGAGACAAATGGATTATGCTTTGTCCCCCCCCCCAGGATGATGCAGCTCTATACCGACACCTGGTGGCTGTCCTGCGTCTCTGCCTGATGAGGAAGTGTTTGCTGTCTGACGACACTGATGAGCTGCAGGGGTGAGCATCTTCTCTCTTTCTCTCTATTATCAGTGAAATCGGTATCAGACAGCCAAAACCCGGATGGCCAAGACATTTTCTAATATTTCTAGATCTACTTTTAATTTGGTCTCTTCTTCACAATTTATTACCAAAGCATTGCTATTAATGTGACATGAAGAAATACCAGCAGAAAAGTATGACCCACTAAGGAATCTTTCATCTTTCTAAGAGACCAGATCCCCAGTTATTAATTAATGTACATTTGTTTCAGTGTGTGAACTTGCATTTTTTTAAAGGAAATTCGTTTTTGTGTGTGCAACTGTTACTGTTCATACAATTGCTTGTGTTTTGTTTTGTTTTTGTTATTTTTTTGTCAACGATATATATACTGGTAATTAAACAATAGCTCTCTCTGTCCCTGTAATCCCCTCATAATCTCACAGTCACACAGTCAATCTGCTGTCAGCGCTGCCTCTCCAGTGTCTTGATGTGCTGCTCATGGTGCCTGTGGAGCCAGACTCCAAGCAAAGTCTCGGTGTCAACATGGACTGTGTCCACACCCTGCTGATGTTCATGGAGAAACGCCTGGAGTTGGTGAGGAGCCAAGCACTGTAAACTAAGTAGCATTGTGTTAGGAGTATTCCGTTCAATTCTAACACTAAATTAGGTAATCCACATTTGTGTTTCTGTTCTTTTCAGGGGGATAAAATGAAAGAGAAGCTGACGCCTATCCTCAATCTGCTGACAGAGAGCTGCAGGGCCCACAGAGAAACACGCATATACATCAGGAAACATGTAACATGAAAGCTGTCACTGTATTTGGTTTACACAAATGAGCAAAACATTGCAGGCAGTCTTAATCTATGCTGCTGAATTACAGATTAAGAACTAAAGTGCCCGATAGCATCAGAAAACCAAGATGTTAGCACCAGATCCCTAACTTCTGTTTTCTAATCACATTTCCAGCACATTTTTTAACACCTTGTTGCAAGTCTGCTGCTCAGTGAAGCTCATCAATAATTACATTTCTGGTTCATCCAGTTATCCAATAATTACAGTTTGGTCTTAGAGCTGCTTTAAGATGGTCCTTTTCTCCTGCATCTGACATTTCCTCAATGAGAATGACTGAATATATCTCAGACATTCACATATACAATAGTCAACGCGATTCACCTCATTTCCGTGTGGTCATATTTTTTGCTCATTTGTGTGTATGTTCTACTTGTGTGTTCATATATTAAGGACGAGGTAAAATCAGAATGTATCCCCTTCATTAGATCCTGCCACCTCTGAGGGATGTATCACAAAGGCCAGAAGAAGGTAACACAGTGAAGAATCGTCTGATTCGTCTCATGACTCATCTGGACACAGACCTCAAACACTGTGCTGCTGACCTCATCTTTGTCCTCTGCAAAGAAAACGGTAAACATTTGACTCCTCTGGATGAAGAGGATCGAATATATCATTCTTAGATATTTATTAACATGAAGTTTGATGTGTGATGACTTTCACTTCCTTTCCTAGTGAGCCGCTTTGTCAAGTACACAGGCTACGGTAATGCAGCAGGCCTGCTGGCCACCAGGGGTCTGCTGGGTGGCCCGACGACCAGGAACTCCTTCTCCAACACCCAGTACTCCAGCGACTCTGATTCAGACACAGAGGAGTACCGGCAGGTCAAGGACCTCATCAACCCGGTGACGGGGCGCGTGGAGGCGCAGCAGGCCGACCCCATGGAAGGCATGACCGAGGAGGAGAAGGAGGAGGAGGCCAAGAGGCTGATTGTGCTCTTCAACAAACTGTCTAGGTCAGCAAAAAAAACAATTACAGGTTTAAGTAAAAATGAACTGGTGTTGACTCAGAGTAGAACTTTATGTTCATACATGTATTTTAAAGTGCATGAAAAGGATTAAATATGTAATAGAACTATGATTGCGATAGTCTGACAAAAAAGTTTTAAATCTTTGAAAATAGTACTATTTGTAATTAACTTCATGTGTTTTGCAGAGACAACATCATTCAGCCGATGGGAGTGGATGAAGAAGGGAAGCTTGTCCCGATGTCGGAACTCGGGGAAAATCTTCCGGCTGAAGAGACAAAGTCTGAGCCAGAGAGTGACGGGGAGACAGAAAAAGGAGACAAGGACTAATATCCGTTGATTCACTTTATCCATTTTATTTTGTAAACATCACATTATTTCAGTTTTTCACATCATAAAACCTTGATCTTGTTGTAATTGCGTGGATGACTCCAAAAAAAGAAAAGAGACAGAGATAGTTCATTCACCCAGACAAGCAAGTAAACATTAAAAAAACAAAACAAAACAAAAAAAAAAAACAAAAGGAAAAACCTCAAGAAATGGTATGACATGCTTATTTTTTATCTTTTCATATTTGGATCTCAATTAATAAAATACTTTTATAGAGCAGTTTTCACACTGGTTTCAGTTAAGAATAAAATTCTTAATGTGTTTTAGTTGCTGACAATGAACTGATTTCATGCTAATCATGTCCAGAAGTGTTTCAATAAAGATTTGAAATGTGTTATTCTTTTCAGTTCTCTATAAAGCACTGCTTCACATAAAAGTAAAAACAAGCCACATATTATAAATTATTCAAACTCCTCTTATTGCGGGTCTGAGTATTGTTACAGTGCATCAATTTTACTGTATTTTATTTGAACCGAGTTTTACCATGACATATTCGTATATCTCAGACTTGAAAAGTACCCTAACTGCAGTACAAACACATTAGTTAACCTGCAGAGATGAAGAATAACAGTCCTATTGTCCTAATTTTGTTGCAGTAGGTGATCTCAGAATATTTGACTTTTCAAAAACATAAAAAACTTGTAGATAAAAGACCTTATAAAATGGGATAAACCCTATTTATGTCAAATTGCAAAAGTTAAAAAAAAACATAATCACACAGTAGTGTAATTACAGAAGTGGACATGGTACAAGGATCTCCTGCAGGCACGGAGTAGCGCGTCAATGCAGCTCCATCATCTCTTCAAGTGACATCTGCAGCTCTACAGACTGCAGGGAGGAGGCGCCGCCTCCAACAGCTATACTCTTCAGCAACTCCATCGAAGTCAAGACCACCTGAGAAAAACACACACAGGCAGAGTTATACACAATGACAAGAATGACAGTAGTAAGATGGCAAATGCGAGCTTGAGAGTAGCCAGGAAAATTTGATGAAAGTTACAATATAACATTTCCAGATGTTTCATTTATGTACCATATTTTTGTTTTAGCTACTGTTTCTAAATTTTACTGCAGTGAGGCAAAGGAGCAGAAATCAAAATAAAAATCAGCTATCAGCACTGGTATTCATGCTTTGTTCTCTCAGTGATGTTAATCAATGTTGTCCCATGAAAACTGCTCAGAATTGCTCAGAATTTCAAAAGTCTCGCACCTCAACTGTAATTAGTTTTTTCTCCCAAGGCCGGTTGTCTGGGTCAGGCCACTTTTCGCCGAGACAGAAGAACAGGGAGCAGGGAGGGCAGTCGCCCCCGTGGATGAATTCACTTATTCCTAGAATGAATCAAACATGCAACACATTATCCATATATTCAAGTGCATGTTAACATAGAGTTACATAATTCTCTCACCCACCTCGCAAAAAGTTCCTGAAAGGGTAAAGTGTTTCAGGGTTCAGTTTAGAAATCTCTTGGGGCTTTTTGGTGTTGTCAAACTTGTCAAAGCTCCAGAAAGCTTTGATTTCACCCCGCCTCTGGGCGTAGACCACGTGGCCAGACACCCCCACGTCCACGCCGTCGCCCAGAATATCCAGAATCCTTTGGGTCAGTTTAGCTTGGGTTTGATCCAGCATGGCTCCAGGTCTTGGGAGTGAGACGAGGACGAGGCCTGTCTCGTAATCTAAAACTGGATCCATCAGGTGAGGCCTGAAGTGGAGAGCAAGAGTTAAAGCACTGAAAATGTCTTTTGACATTTCGGAGAACACTGTTTCTGAGACCGCAGTGAGATTAACACCACAGTACAGATCAAATTAACCACCTTAGAGGTGAACAGTGTTAACTGGTGTTTTTTTTTTCCTGTTTTCTTTAAAAGACTGTCCAACAAATCACTCTATATTTATATTTTCTTTACACATCAGTGCAAGTTTACATTATTCTAACCGACCATCACACATTTGCTTGACAGATGGTTCCCCTCAACATAGGAAAAACCCTTCTCTCAGGTAGTAGCTAAAACAGGTACAACACAGGGAGTTTCGTAAACTACAAAGGGCTGTAGTTCCTGACTTAAATAAAAGGAAGTGCAACTTCCTACAATATTTATAACACAATGAAAAGGTTTCTGTGATCCAAAAACACATTATGAAGATCTTCTAATCATTCCCCATCTATAGAAAAACAGCAGTTACATTATATTGGAGCAAAAAAGCCGTCATCGTGAACCTCTTCCCTTTTGGAAACTGACACAGAAGCGGCTCAATGCCACATCAGCGTGCGATTACACAGCATTGTTGAATCATTTGAGTGACAGAAGTGTTGCTGATAAGTGCAGCATGTTCTGCAATGCTGGCTCACCCTAATATGCAGAGCTCAACTGCCCTCTTTTTTGCCACTGTTACTACCTCCCAAGGCATAATAGAGACAAGACAACGCTGGAGTCATACACACATAACGAGGCAGAATTTATTTAAATAGCATCATTTTAAAAGTGAAAAAGTCCCACCTGTACGATGCTGTACACAAGGAGCTTATCACATGCCATTTTAGCTGTCTCTTTAAGGCTTCTCTGATAACCCTATTTTGTCTGACTGGCAGACATTGCAGAAGCCTGTTCTTCTGACTACTCCATCATCCTCTTGCTCAGAAACTGAAAATCTACTATATACAATTTTAAGCCTGGCCTTCTTCATAATTATTTTACCTGCTGAAGGAGAGTAATGCCCTGTACTAATAGGCACATGTGGCAGAAATATTGTCAGCAGATGGAGTTGCTTTGAAGTGGAAAAGGGAATGTTACCGGAAACATTTCTTCTGAAAAATATTTATTTTTGATGTTACCTGTAGACTAGGCGGAATCCAGCTTCATTCTCAACCAGCTTCTCAACCACCTTGGCCCCTCTGTAGTACACTGATATCCTGAACTGGGTCTCTAAGGATTTACAAAAATAAAGGAGAGGGATATTAGTGAAGGTGCTTAACAGCCTAATCCTAATGAGAGCATATTATTTTAGGCGCACATCATGTCTTCTTTGTCTGTTTTTTGTCTGACAGGGTGCACTGTAATTAATAGTTAAAGAAATTGTACTGTATTTAAATATTTTGTGCAATTTCTACGTGTACATGTACAGCAGCATCTACCAACTTACTGAAATTGTCTCCATCTCCAGTCCTGTGCATTGTTTGTAGAAAGTGTGTTGCAATCTGTCCATCATCATAGGCCCCTCCCACAGCTCCCTTCACTGGACATGGTGGTTGCTCAGGCAACCCAGTTTCACTGGCTGCACCCACAAACATTACTGGATCCTGCTGTTGCCCAGGCAACGGGTGTCCACCAATCGCAATCTGATTCTGCAGCTGTTGCTGCTCAGAAGGAAGCTCAAAGTCCGTGGTGCCCTCTGTGGAAAAGTTGGAGAAACTGAAAAACTATATGTAGAAAAGTACCTTGGATACTCAGCCTTCAGCTCGTACTGTAGCAGGGAGGAAATGAGGAGCAGTGCTGACAATATTACCTGCTTCTGGGCCAATGTTCAGTCCTTTTAGACACTCCTGGAGAATATCCTGGCCAGCTTGGCAATCTACTGACAAATAGTTTGTTACATTCAGATAATGATCTGTTTAACTGCATTGATCTGAAAGCTAACTTAAGTCTAATTCTCTTTTAAGAGATACATGCAAGGATAAAATAATGATAGTACGAGGGGTCATTTACCTGTCATCACAAATTCTTGTGGAAGGTAGAGATCCTCAACAAAGTTTGTGACACCCTGGTTCTTAGACTTAAAAATACACATGTAGATGAGTTCATGTTCAGTTATGACATTACGTTCTTGCATTCATAAAGCTAAAATCACATGCATGTACTCTTACCTCTTCAATGTTAAATCCATTAAACAAGTTATCATCATCTTGTTCCTGAGACCCAGCAGAAGAGTTAGCTTTGAAAGTGAAGGAAAGAAACTTCCACTCATTATCATTTCCACATTTTTGTCTTGTCAGACAATTTAATGGTTAGTGATCTGAGTTTAGATTGTGAATGCACTGCTTATTTTAATTAGATTATTTGCTTTTAGCTCATTTGGTCTAGAAGTGTGATTCTCACTTAGGGTGCAAGAGGTCTCGGGTTGATTCTGAGACAAGCACCAGTGCTGTTAATGTGGAGTGTAGTCTTAAACTAGGAAAATGAATAATACTTTATCTAGCGTACTAAAATGCATTTGAGCCACTGCATGTCCCAGTGGTTTAAGCAGGCGGCCCATGGGTGGAGGCTATGGTCCTTCTGTAGTGGTCAAAGGTTCGATTTCTGGCCTGTAACCCTTTGCGGCATGTTTTTCCCCCTCTCTCTCTCTTCCACCTAATTTCATGACATAGTTACTGTGAATAAAGGCTACTAGAGCCCAAAAAAACATTTTAAAAAAGGAATGAATGAATGAACTTGTGCCCTGTAAAATAACATTATCACAATCTCTTTTCTTTATGGCATTGTGCTGAAGTTACTAACTGGAATTGTAATATAAATTATTGGTGCATGAATAACACATCAAAATACAGAATATGAAATGCATGTTTGACTGCTTTAGCTGTACAAAGCTCAACAAAAGCAACCTGGATCCCAGGGTTGCAACGGGGCAGAAAATTTCCCTAAATGTCACAGAAATGTTCCAGAAATTTTATATGGGAAGTTAAGTTGGGGTATTGAGGAACTATCACAATTTTAAAACTTCCCATGGAATTACTGAGAATGCATAGGAATTAAAGAAAATTTACAGTAATTAA
>JBAMYA010000011.1:3706723-3734023 GCA_037176975.1 Arrhamphus sclerolepis
ATCTATCTATCTATCTATCTATCTATCTATCTATCTATCTATCTATCTATCTATATATATATATATATATATATATACACACACACACACACACACACACACACACACACACACACATACATATCTATACACTGTACATCTCCTCTGTCCTTCATTCCCACTGTCCTAATCCTCCTCATTTCCTTCTTACCCGGCTGGCCTTCGGTGGGAGGGTCCCCCTGAGAGCCGGGTTCTGCTCAAGGTTTCTTCCCAAAAGGGAGTTTCTTCTTTCTTGCCACTGCGGGCGTTGCCATGTGCTCGCGGGTCATGCTCTGGGTTTCTAATGCGCTTAGAGATGACTTGTCATAAACAGGCACTTTATAAATAAATTGAACTGAATTGATAATGTTGGTTTTTTTTTCAACACTAAAAGGTTCGCAGGAAAAATGCAAGTGCCCTTCTAGATGAAGGCCAAGGTCTCAATTTAAAAAAAGAAATAGCTAACCCGTTCAGCAAGAATTATGTGGGTATGGAGCAAACTTTGCAAACCTTCATCTGACAAGCTCCTCTCTCAAGACCTTGTGTTGTCTGAGATTTTGTGCACATCTGAAATAAATAGAAGCTGACTTCATGACCATAGTAATGAGAGTGGTGATCACTTTTTTCATTTTTCACTTCTTTTTTTTTCCTATAATTTGTTATTACTTGTATTTCCCCACTGTTAAAATATCAAAGGTTTCAGGGAGACAAAAAAGTTATAAGCTGCATGGTATCTGAGTATTAATGTCCCAAATACAGTTTGGAAACTGAAGTAGGCTGAAAGCAGATGTCAGCACACTGAATTAAAAAACAAAACAAAACAAAGACAAAGACTCTTGAGTAAGGGTTAAGTTTTACAAGCAAGAAGCTAATCTTCAATGATAAGCAGCAGTTTTGTATCTGTTATATGTCAATTATCATTGAGGGTTTTTTTATGTAAACATACACATTTAAAATGTGCTACTGATAATTAGGATTTGCTTTGTAGAAAGGCTTATTTTATTTTAATGTTATGGTTATCCGTGGTTCATTAAAAGTAATGAGAAGCAGCTCAAGTCTGCATGTTCTTTGTTGTAAAAATAAATAAATACTCCACCACGACACTACACTAGGCTAGTATACTATTAACCTCTATTACGAACTTATAAAATGGTTTTAAATGACCACTCATTATGAATATATTTCACTTTGTGTTTTAATATCACTTACCTGCTGTTATATATTTAAAATGTGCATAAAAGTAGGAAAATATCACATTTTCGGTTTGTAGTGTATGTAGTGCCACATACCTGTACTTAAAGTTTTGTCGGTGCTGCCGAGGGTTGAGCTGACACACGGTCGTTACAACGGTCGAGTTTCAGAAATATGTCGACCGTAAATATGTGCTGCCACGCTGAAGTCGTGAGGAAAGCTGTCAAGCAGCCCCAGCTGCGGACGGCTTAAATACTGTGGAGTCTCAGTTGAGTCGCAGGTTTTCACGGGAAACTCCGAGCAGTCAGTTTCATTTTCCTGATGTGACGTCACGGCCCGCTTAAACACACACACAGAAACGTGTGTTCCTAAACTTCTGGGGACACTGACGACACACACCCGTATACGTGAAGACGCGTATAAAAAGTGCTTTACGAAGAGAAAAGGTGATGCGTTAGTTGAATTTCCCCCGAAGATTAACCTGCTAAACATGACAGAAAAACATCTGCTCTCACCATTTCTTAGGAAAATCCAGAAGTGATTTTTGCCAGAGGTCAGCATTAAAATTAGGCTACTTTAAGTATCCGATGCATTTAAACACATATTTCTTTTTTCATTTATAGAAGTTCAACCAGTTCAGTTAAAGTTTATTGTCCCAAAAGGGAAACCTATCTAGCAATCAGGTGTACATAAGTACGTTCTATCCTGTCTCTCTCTCTCTTTTTTTTTTTTTTTTACCATATACTGATGATATATGCAAGGTTGTGCATTTTTGAGTGTTCTTAATCTTTTTATATGCATTTTTCATTTTTAGACTATTGTGAACGTAGACTAGAATACTTACGTTGAAGATACACACTGAATTCCATTCAATTCACTATTTTAAAGCTTAGTAATGCATACATAAATAAACGTTGCAGCTAATCTTTCACATATTCCCAGCTGTGATAATCAAACCATAAGTAATCCGGTTTGCATTAAGTACATTGAAAACATACCAATTATTGTGTTTTTAAACCATAAAATGGAGCTGCATCATGACAAAAACTTAGCAATTTAAGACTTAAAAAAAAAAAAAAGTAATTCATCAGTATTTTATATGCATGATTAGGACTGATACTGGTGTGAATAAAAAAATTATAGCTTCTTTTTGATGAGACTTTAACATAACATGCATTCAAGGGTTGACTGAATTTTTGACTAAACAGAGCCCATAAAACTTTGAACATTTGTGGGTCAAATTTTCTTGGATCCTTAAATCACATGTTCAAGACAACCATCAAAAGACAATCAGAGAAGTGGACTCTAATGTGATATATATAAATATATATATATAAAACCCTGTGACCTAATCTAATTCCTAGTAAAAAAAGGTTACGAATGCAGTGGCGACCAGTAAAGAACTTGTGATTCCGCCATTACGTCCTCATAAAAATGGGGAACACTGCACACGCACACACAGCAGAGATGAAACCATTTGTTCTTTGTAGATTTTATTTGTTTCTCAAATACAGGAGTTAATGTACAGAAGGACAAAGAATTTCATCAAGAACTGTACAATATTTACACATCTTTTTTTCCGTTTTATGGAAAATTAGATTGTTTTCAAAATAAGTCATAGTATGCACAGACATCAAAATGATAAAAATGAAATGACTATTTCCTCTTTAAATATTACCTATTTATACTCCTTCCCACATGGGAAAGGGATAGTTCTTTTTCTTTGCACCTGCATGACTGATGATTGAACTGAAGCACGACAATGTTAAGTTTCAAATAGATCTTGCCAGTCTCCTTTTTTTTTTTTCTTCATTTCTTCCTTTTTTTCCTTATTTTTACACCCACTGTATTTAATACAATATTTGTCTCAACGTCTGTTCTTTTGTATAGAAGGGAAGACGACTTGGATATGTGGGTTATGATTGTATACTGATCCTGTGGAAAATAAAAAGGTATTCTAAAATGTTAGGGCAGCAAACCAGCGCCTGTGAGAGTTTAAGTTAAAAACCTCCTCATATAAATAATAAAAATGTGTTTATATATTATCACACAGCTGACTGGTGCCGCCCTACACATAGCACAGGATGACGGAGCAAGAGAGCATTTATTAACACTTTAATGTTTCTATTCGTGGACGAGTCCATGATCGCACTGCTCACGGCGCACACTACACGCAGTTTAAAAAGCATTCTCACCGTCTTCCACGCTTTTCAAAAGCCAACAGCTGATGTTAGTCTTTTCAAAAAATAATTTATGTAAAAACTAAGCGGTAATAGTTTCTCTTTGAACAATTGTCTTTTTTGACACACAGTTAACAAGATGTCGGTGGCTCCTCTGTTTACTTGGTGTTACAGCTCCTCCTCTTCGTCCCATCTTGCGTCTCTCCCTTTTCACCAACGGTAAATTCCTTCTTGAGCCTCCAGTGACCCGTGGTCCAGTGGGGTCACCTTCTCACAAAGTAATACATTTCTTTAGTCTTTGATCAACAACAAGAACCAAAAAGAAAAAAAAAACAAAAAAAAACAGAGGCCAGTGTCCGAGGTCATATCAATAGACCCTCTTGTGTTCAGTGAGGGACTTCAAAATTCATCCTCAGGTCTTAAGAGATTTGAAGAGGGCTGGGGGCTGTACAGCGGGATCCATTTTCTTTCCATTTTTGTATTTTCTTTTAGTCTTTGTTTTTAAATATTCTTACTTTAACCTATCTGTCCTTTAACGCAAATCACTCAAGCTTTGGTGCTGAGTGTGAGCAGCTCAATGAAGGAGCTGAAGAGGGTGTCCAGCCAGCTCTGGTTGGCCATGCACTGCTGCACTACTTCCTCCTGGCCCGGGTCCTCCGCTGCCTGCTCAATGGTGTTCGTCTGAAAAAGTAGAATAAAAACAAAAGCAACTGTGACCAAACTGGGACAGCAGGGCGAAAACAAAGAATATGGCAATTCAAGCAAAAATAAATAAATAAAATAAATTAAATTGTGTCAATAAACACGTCGTACATGATGTTTAACAGTAAGGGATTACTACCCTGCTCAGCCGTCTTATTCTATTCTTTTTCAATACAAAGAATTTGCCTGGTTCCTCTGGATTCAACTTTGGTTCCCAGAGAGCAGAACTAAAACCAACTATTGTCGGTTTCGCAGTACAAACGTCTGATACAAGGTGCAAATGTACAAGTTTTGCATAGTGGCACTTGGTACTCCTGCATGAGTCATCACATAATACATGCTCTCCCACTGTTGCAATTGATTTGGTACGTTCCGTACAAGCGGAAACGGGTCAAACAGGAGGGGGTACCCCGTTTCACAGGACAGAATTTTTGCAAGATGAATGCACGTGGTTGGTGAGGCTAGGGTTGGGATGGCTGCTTACCTCTTTCTTACACTGTAGAAAGGTGTGGTATTTATAGTGATGTAGGGAGTGATAAAGACTGTAGATCCGGTACGTCTCTGATGAAAGCTTAAAGTCCTATAAGAAAGACATTTGATTATGAATTAGTGAATTTTCTCACAATTCAGTTGAAGAAAACAAACTGCTTGAGCTAAAAATCAATCTCAATTTAGGCTTTAAAAAAAAGGAAAGAAAGAAAAAAATGCAACAGCCAAAGAGAGGCAGATTTGGAAACTTGCAGCTGGTGCTACTCCCACACCCCTCCTACCCCCCCTCCCTGACCGTAATGGTTAATTTTGTCAAAGTTGTGGTTCCAGTATCTTCATTTCCTCCCAATATCGCTTCCAGTCATTTTTGTGATCTACAGATGTCAAAATCATCTGTTCTGTAAAAGGTGTAGTTGTAGGTTCAAACGTACAAAAATACTTGAGAACAACACAAAAATGATTAAATAGTTCATACTGGTACATGTTATTTTTAACTTTTCCCAAAAGTAATGAGTTGTTTAGCCATGTTTCAATCACCAAACAGTGCAAGGGAAAAAAAAAAAAAACACAACACAAACTGCTACATTTATCAACTTTCTTGGCAAGAAGGACGGTTTACTTGTATTGCTGCAAGCCACAGGAGTGATATCTGCTAATTATACACCAAGTTAAACAAAAACATCGAAAGTACAACAGCAATAAGTACTGGATTTAGTGTTGATTTAGTAATCATTTTCTTTTTTGTTCACACAGGCCCGGCTGCCAGTTTTGAAAAAAAAAAATAAAAGGTTTTATCTTTCAGAGTCTTCTTGGACTTCTGATGTACATAATATTAATACATTAAAAAAACAAAAACAAAAAAAAAACAACATACTTTTCTCAGTGATTCCTAACTATTACAATTCTTGTACACCAAAACCTACCTGTGGTTTAGGCAGGGTCTTCTTGACTCTATTGAGGGTTTTACGGTTGTAAGCATCACCACTCAGCCGCACCCTCACCACGCCTGTGTCCAGGGCATCTACCATAATCTGAGGGTAAGCGTGCAGAACATCCTGTCCAGGCAGAGCCATTGGTATAGTAAGAAACGGGTATAACAACAGTTTCATAGAAGCAAAAGCTTAACAACTTTTACTAACATCCATTAAAAAAAAAAAAAGAACCTAATATAATGGATCAGATATAAAAGTTAACCTTGAAATTCTGGAGACAACTTTTTGGCTTATTTGTCTTATTTCATTATCCCAAACACAGAAGTAATTTATCACATTAACAAGTTACTGAATATGTAATTCCTTACAATCATACATTCCAGCATTTGTTGAATATAGTGTTACTCTGCTGGCACTCCTCTGATCCATTTAACAGGAGTCTAGATTGGATTGAACTAAAAATATCACTTTACTAATGTGAAAAGAGGAAAGAGCCAAGCTATGGGGGGGCATTACCTGGTGTTGAGAGCTCATGCTGACTCTTCTCAACAACCTCCTCTTCTGCTCGCTTAGGATGCTGTCAATCTTTCTCATTGGGGGAAGGTAGAGCTCATCTGATGACCAATCAAGTGAAGGGACGTTTCATTAGTCATCGTTCATGCAGCTGCCAATCATTTTAATACCAAGGGCAAAGTCAAAGCAGCTCTGTCTGTCTCATCCACCTGCATTCCCAAGGCTTCTCTCCAACCCGTCACACCTTGTTTTGTGGATTTGAAAACCCATTGAAAGATTAATCTAAATATGTATGTGGGAAAGTCAACAAATCCTCTCCTATTCAGAGTGAAGTTTCCCCAGCTGGCCTTCAACCTGGCAGCTAATACTCTTCAGTGGTGGAGCTGTTTATTTAACTGGCATCTACTTCCTCCAAATGCTTCTATAGAACTGCAGGGAGTGCATTAAAGCTGCATAAAACAATGCCATTACATAGAGAGATATTCCTCACAGAAGTAATGGTTAAGAGGAGAGTGTGTGCAGTTCTTACCGTCGGTGTCTTCAAGAGCTTGGATCATGTCTGGGTCCAGAGCTGTGCTCACCAGCATCTCCACGTAACTCCTGAACATCTCCCTCATGGCACGGTTATTCACTCCGCCCTTTATTGGCACTGAGGTGAAGAATTTACAGTTTTAAACCATCCAAGCGAATAATACTGTTGCTCAAAATTACAACTTTGATTAAGATTTACTTTAAGTCAGAATGAAAGCACAAATAAGCCAAATAACATCTCACTTTCATTTTCACTAGCAGCCTCATCAGAAGAGTCAGACTCAGATGATGAAGGTACAGATGAAGGTACATTCAGCCACTTCTTCCTCTTCTTGGGTGGTGGTTCAGCCTTCACTTTGGCTGGCTTGGACTTGGGTGGGCGCTCAGCCTTTTCCTTCTCCTTCCTCTCCAGTGCTTTCTTGTCTTCCTTTGTTCTAGCACGTTCTGCAGCACTGGGCCGTTTTTCAACCTTATCCTGCTGCAGATGTACTCGCTTCTCCACCTTCTGCTGCTGTACTCGTTTCTCCACCTTCTCTTGTTGAGGCTGTACTCGCTTTTCTGCCTTCTCCTGCTGCAGCTGTACTCGCTTCTCAGCCTTGTCTTGCTGCGGCTGTATTCGCTTGTCCGCTTTTTCCTGCTGTGGCTGTACTCGCTCCTCTGCCTTCACTTGCTGCGGGTGCACTTGTTTCTCAGGTTCCCTCTCTTTTTCCTTCTCCTTGGCTTTTGATACAGCTGGAACCTCCTTCTTCTCCCGGGGTTCTTTTGTTGTTTTTGTTTTCTCCCTCTGTTCACGTTGGATTGGTGGAGTCACTCTCTCCTCCTTCTCCAGGACTTTAGGTGGTGCCTGGGTAGCAGGGGGGGATGCCATTCTGGGAAGGGACTGTCGTCTGTGAGATACCAAGGACTTAAATTTTAACAATACCTACAAAATAAACCCACTTTAACTTCCACTAACATGAGTGTCACCCCCCCAACCCCCCAAATCTTTACTTAGCTTAATCTACACTTGACAAGACTCACTTGAAATGTTGATTCACTGTAATGCCATTTTTTAAAGGTAATGTTCAGCTCAATATGTCTAAGATTTTAAGGACAAAAATACATATATATATATATATAAAATGGTACCTGTGAGCAGGAGTGGCCCTGCGCCATGGTCTCCGAGAGCACACTCTGACATAGTCCTTTTTGTTGACGTTCTCCAGAAACTTCACATATATTCGCTGGTACCGCCTCTTAGCATCTCCAAAGTAGCCAAGATACTAAACCAGAAAGAGACAAAGACTGAATTCTATTACGCCAAGACTTTCTGACCTTTAGATCTGCATACGTAACACCATAAAGTTAACATGCAGCATAAGCTACAGTATCTTTATTATGTCAGATGCTGTTTGAAGTTTTAGCTTTAAGTAAACAAGGCTGTTTACAGGTCAGTTCACAGGAGGCTTTAGATGAACTCACGTTGCTCGTGGCGCAGAACTGTCTCTGCCCATCTTTGATCTCTGGGCTGAACTTCTGCAGCAGAGCTTTCTGCACTCTCCAGATGGGTGGAGGCTCACGACCTGTTTGTAGAGCCAGCTGTGCACAAACACATGACACACAATTGAGTTTTTTTTTTTAAGTACCTGCAACCAGTACATAAAGATTTTAATACACAAGTTTCTTCTCTCATTGTTTCTTGCCTGTAATATCAAAGTACAATAAGCCATTTGCAGTTTTTACTGACACATATATAGCAATATGTGGATTAACTCCTTGATGCAGCTCTTCTTAACCAATTCAGACCAGAACTGCTCTCTACACACGGGCACAAACACATTTAAATGTTGCCTCTCCCCTTAACTGGCACAGACACTCACACCAAAATAATTTCCACACCTTCACCCACAAATACCTTGAGAGTTCGAATGTCTTCTACGCGCACCACAAACTCATCCCTTTCTCTGAAGATGCCCTCCCCTCCACTCTCACTCTCATCCTCCTCACTCTCTCCAACAATGGCTGCATCTTCCTGCTTTTGGGCAAGGTGCAACGAGGTGATCTTCGGAGGTGGAGGTTCCTCAGGAGAGGCAGGGGACTCCGGGGATGGCATGGGAGAATCCTTTTGAGTTGTGGCTGGGGGAGGAGGGGGAGGAGGAGACGCTGGAGGAGGAGTGGTAGACTGGGGGGCAGGAGCGGTTGGGAGAGTTGGTGGAGAAGGAGGGGAGGGAGCAACTGGGCTTGGAGGGTGGGAACTCTCTTGTGGTTCTTCAGGTGGAGGTAGCGGTGAAGGGAGTGAGAGAGGAGGGAGAGGAGAATGAGAAGGAGAAGAGGATGAGGATGGAGATGGAGGGACAGAGGGAGGTTCAGGAGTCGCAGGCTCTGGTGGAATCTCTGGAAGAGGAGCTGGGAAGATCAAGAGACAGGAAAACCATATTTAACCAAATTCATATTTTAAACATATACTTTCCAAAACCGAACAAAAATCCATGAACAGGAAAATGAGATGAGAGTGGACCAATGAGGCAATTCAAAATATTACCATCAAGTTTAGGGGGACCCAGGGTTTCCAGTTGCGGTTCCCTCTCCTCTGTCATGTCACTTTCTTCATCTCCTCCTGTACTTCTTTCCTCCTCGTTCTCTTCCTCCTTGCTCTCTTCCATGTCCCCATCTTCTGGCTGAAGGACATCCGGTTCATTGGACTGGGGCTGAGCGTGGGGAGTATGCATTATTGGCTGTGGACTTAGAGTAGGAGGTTGCAGTGTGGGGGTAAGAGGAGCCTGAGCTGGCTGAGGCTGGGGAGATGGAGGAGGTAGCGGGGGCTGGATGTTTGAGGTTAACTGAGGAGTGTCGTACAAAGCAGAAATGGCAGAGGAGATGCTCTTCTGGAGATCTTGATTCTTTCCAACTGAATCTTCCTCATCAGAGGAGAAAGATGGCAATGTTTCCAGATTCCTTTTTAGCTCATCTTCTAAGCGCTTGGGACTGGGACAGTTGCCCAGAGCCAGACCTCCATTACCCTCACCATCCCCAAATGGAGGTGGAGGCGGAGGGGGAGGTGGTGCAGGAGACAGTGGGCGTAGAGCTCCTGCTTTACAGGGTGAGCTTTCACCATTGTCAGGTTCCATTCCTGGTGAGATGTCCAAGCCTGGGGGTCTCTTCCCTGTCTTGAGGAAGTCCAAGAATGAAGCAACAAAACCAGCCTTAGATTCAGAATCCCTCTCATCCCCCTAGAAGAAACAGGAAAGAAAAAATATTTTTTCAGTTGAGGCAGAGACCTCCACAACTTAACAAGTCATGAACTTCAATTATATTCATTAAAATCCACTGTCATGCAATTGTTCTTGTAAAATTTGTCTGCTTAGCCTTTACCCTTTCCTCCAGTCCATCTTCATCCATTCCTTCACTTATCATTTGGTTTTTTTGTTTGTTTTTGTCCTGGCTTCTGGTGCTTTCAGTGCTGCAGGGGGGTCCAGGGCTTAAACCAAGTGAGGGAGCTGAGCCAACCGAGCCGTCTGACAAAGCAGGGTCGGTGCCAGACAAAGAGTCTGTCCTCAGCAGGGAGTCAGAAGATGACAGGGTACTAATTGGTAACTTAATCTGAAAAAAAAAATATAGGAAGAATACAGTGATGCATCAAATAGCACCCAATGGTTTAACTACTATGAATATAGGTAGGACAGACAGGCTGAAAACTAAATGTGACTAATATGGGAAAAATGTGAAAAAGTGTAGAGAAGGACCAGTAAACAGAAAAAAGAACCATCCAATGCAGGTAAATAGATACAATACATAGCAGCAAGTATGCAAAATGTACCAAAACAGTTTGGTACTTCTGGGAAATTTTCAAGTGTGCAACTGACCAGACTACACACCCATAATGCAATGTGCCACTGTAACAGAAGCCAGTGACTGCAGTCACAAGACCAGCTTCCAATTGTGCTGTAGCAAAGCTGTTTTTACAGTGGCACACCACATACTAAAAAAAAAACAACCACTAGACCAATAAGCACTACATAATGTATACATTATATAAACAGTCGCAATACATAGTATGCAGTTTTGAAAACAGTTTTTGTTTGAGGCTACCTTGGTCTAAAAATGAGATGCTACTATGTGTCAAATTTAATTATGCAGCCTCTCCATCTTTGTATCAACTCACAACAACATATATCGTGGCATTTGATACATCTTTAAAATGTCTTTTTTTTTCTTGCCATCAACACTAAATTCTCAGAATATTAACTTTGTTGAACTATATGCTGCTACCAAAGCTTTGTCAAATGTAAGAATCTGACTTTTTGTGGGCATTTTCTTCAAAGATGGAAATTCCAAGTTCTCTCTTACTGAACAAATTATCAACAGCAGAACCAACTCAAGAATAAACTTCTGCATTCATGTTGTTCATGAAAGAAAAAGTTGTTAGATTTTAGAAAGGAAAAAAATTAGACACAAAACGAAGCCCAGAGGAATAGAAAAACAATTAAATCATCAAATCTTTGGAGTGGTCATGCCTCAACAGTTAAATATGATGATCCTCCAACCAAAAGGTTGGTGGTTTGATCCCCACACCCGACAACTATTTAATACTGATACTACCATGTGATGCAGGAATTATAACATGACTTGGACTACTGCCACCAGCTGCATCTCATGACATTACCTGAGGTTTCCTATTTAAAATGTGGCCTTTTAAAAAAGCTGGGTCAGCTCAACAGTTAACTTTCAACAAGTCTTGGGATAAAACTCACCCATCTGTGGTCAAATTCCAGTCAAACAAAATGTAATTTAAAAAAAAAAAAAAAAAAATCTGACAGTCATATGTTTCTTTATCAAAGTCATAAAGGTACATATAATTTACACTCATATGCACACTCCTTCCAAATGAGGATCCTCATTAACTTGCATACAAAAAACTGTTTCTAATTTGCACAGAGGCCACCAGAAGCCAACACATGTAGCTTCAATAATTAATGTCAATTTTCCATCAATTACAATCAAAGCAGTGTTTGATAACTGTAGCACTTTTGCTTGACAGAAAGACACTGACCTTGAGAGGTGGGATGGGCTCATGTTGTTGCTGTTGGGGCTGGTGATGGAGTTGCTGTGACTGCTGCTGATGAAGGTGGTGTGAGTGCATCTGATCTTGCTCCTTTCCACTCATTTCCATGTACATATCTTCCCTCCTCCCTCCTCTCCCTCTGCTTCCACGGCCCCTTCCCCTACCACGTCCCTCTACACTGAATCCTCCTCCAACTGATGTTCCACCCATATCTCCCAGCATGCCTCGCGGAGTGTAGGGCTCAGGCATAGGGCGGATACGCGGTCTGCCTCTTGGCCTTGGTGGACCTTCTCTTTTTGGCCTTGTGGGCTTTCGCCCTCTCTTCTTGGGTCCATCTGGAGGCAGAATAGAGTGCGAACCCATGGATGAATATCCAGAGGAGTGGTAAAAATCAATGTCACTCATTAAAGGGCTGAGTGATCCACCTCCTCCTCCTTTTCTGCAGCTGGATACTAAATCTGGTAATAAGTCAGGCAGCCTACGGCTGTTCAACCGAATATCAGCTGGCTGGTCAGCTTTATCCTCATCGTCTTCAAACTCATATTCTTGAGCATAACTTTTCTTAGGCAGTGTGTTGGGGTCCCTGCGCTCTTTTAGCAGATGGAAAGAGCTAGATTTGAGGAGCTTCTTGGGACGAGAGGAGCAGAAAATCGGAGACTGGAGCCCCCCAGAACCTGTCCCTGAGCTAGCTCCTCCTGGCCCAGAAGACAGTTTAGCTCCAGAGTTGTTCGGACCAGCTGTATTGGATCCCATACCCATAGCTGGGGCCTGGGACTGTATCAAACCTAGCTGCTCAGTGTTGACAGTTGAAGGAAGTTCATGTGTTTTAAGGGAGTCTAGATCCAGAGTCATACTGTTGTTGCTGGGTTCTTCCAGCCCATGACAGTATGGTTCATAACCCTGATCTCCACCATGGTGACCCATTATGTCATAACTTGGTCCACTACTTCCACCAGCTCCTCCTGCACTCTGTCCAGCTTTCATGGAATCCAGTCCTTCACGCCCAGTGTGAGCTTCATTCATCTCCTCCTGTCCTGGTCCTGTACCACCTGCACAGCTTGACTTGTAGTCCTCTGCACAAAACATGTCCTCCATTCCTGGAAAGAATGAGCGGTCCTCATCCTGAAGGAGAGAGTCTGGGAAGCAGATAGAGGTCAAAGGTACGAAGCGGTTACTTTGTTGACTCTGGTCTGCTTTCTCCACTGGGGCAACTGTGTCAAACTGGTGCTGTTCTGACCTCTGTTGATCCAACTGGTTCTGCTGAGGCGTGAGTTGGCTTGAGAGTGGTTGCTGTGGGTCAGCCTGAGGCTGGGGGTGGGCCGAGGCAGAAGGTGGGGGTATATGGTGAGTATGAGGAGCCTGCTGCTGTGGGTGAGGTTGGGTATGAGGGTGGTGAGAGTGGGTTTGTTGGTGTTGAGAGCTAGGGTGTGGCTGCTGTTGCTGCTGTGCATGATGCTGTGAAAGATGGTGCATATGTGATGGAGTGGATAAGCCAATGTCCGGCTCAGTGAGAAAGGAATGAAGTTCAGGGGCTGAGTGTTGCTGTGAGTGGTGGGTTTGTTGAGGCTGATGATGTGGTGGATGCTGCCTCTGTGACTCCTGCTGCTGCTGTCTGTGGCGCTCGCTGCTTCCTCCACTCCTTCCTGCACTGCCTGGACCACCGCGTCTCTCTTCAGCAACAGCATCTGTGTTGGAGGTTTGAGAAAGCGAACGCTCCAGCATGTCCAAGGAGACCACAGCACTTTGTTTGACCTGGCTCTGTTCATGCTGATGGGGCCCATGGTTATAGTGAGCCGCTGCCACTTCCAGAGCCTGAGACTGCAGCTGAAGCTGAAGCTGGGTGGTTTGAGACTGAGACTGAGCCTGATGCTTACTTGAACCAAGTCTGGCACCAGCATTTTCCATTACAGCTTGTTGCTGGCTTATAGGATGCTGCTGTTGGGGATGAGAGTCCATTTTATGGTGTTGTTGATGTTGTGAATGAGAATCAATTTTATGGTGCTGCTGATGCTGATGGGATTCCATCTTTTGGTGCTGTTGATGCTGAGGGTGGGAGTCCATTTTTGGATGTTGCTGATGTGGTTGGTGAGAATCCATTTTGTGATGCTGTTGGTGTTGGCGATGCGAGTCCATTTTGTGGTGCTGTTGTTGATGTGATTCCATTTTGTGGTGCTGCTGATGAGGCTCCAGCTTGTTGCGGGTGGTGTGTGACAGCACTGACTGGAGTAGGTGTGGCGGCTGACGAGACTGGTCAGTGGGAGAATCCATCAGGGCCCCAGCAGCTTGAGAATGCTGTTGTGGTAGCTCTGGTGTTTTCCGAGGATAAGGGATTTCTGCACGCTCCTGTGGCTTCTTCTGGAGCTCCATTTGAGAGTGTGGTGGCATCTGAGAATGTGAAGACACATGTTGACTATGTGACGAGTGCTGTGGAGCAAGGGGATGCTGAGTATATGGGTCACCCCGGCCATAGTGGACAACAGAACCTAAACTGTCATGGTGATGGAGGTGGGAATGCACCTGTTCAGTACTGCCTCTCCCACCGTTGCTCCTGCTACTGCCAACAGACCTCTCATTTCTTTGCTGCTGTTGATGATGATGTGGTTGATGCTGTTGCTTCTTGAGTGACATCTCCAGCTGGCTGTCCAAACCCGAGATGGAACCTCCAGAACCTGCATTTCCTACTCCAGCCGAGGATGTTGCACTGTGGGTACGTATAACACTCTGGGGATGGTACCTCTCTTCAGAGGTCTTACCCATATCATAGCTCATCCCTTTGCCTGAGTCAGCGGTTGGGGGTACTGACTGGGGCTGAGGCTGTGTTTGTTGAGATGTTTGTTGGGGCTGTGGCTGAGAATGGTGATGAGCAGGCTGAGGGGCAGGACTTGCTTGAGCCTGAAGCAGATGCTGAATCAAAAACTCATCATCATCATCAACTTCCTCTTGGGATCTCTGAGAGCCCACTCCTAACATTGAAGTGTCTGGCTTTGATTTGGAGGAGGTGGAATGATATGACTGAGGTTGAGATGTGGGGCCTCTGGTGTCAGGGAATCCCTGTGGGGAGGCAAGAAAAGGGGGTGAGAGGACTGAGGAAATGTATTTATTTGAGCCTGCTCCTCCTGGAGACTGGGTAGGGCAGGTAGGGACTGGGGAGTGCAACCCTGGACGGACAATGCCCGAGTTGCCTGATGGGGAAGGGCTGGAGTCTGGAATATGATAAGAGCCTCCACTACCTGCTCCACCTCTGTCACTGGCCATATTATTCCCTGCTCCTCCCCCTGATCCAGAGTTTCCACTCCCTGTGCCACTGCTGCTTCCTCCACCAGATGCTCCACTCCCCGATGAACCACTTGATCTTAAAAGGGCGGGAGAATGACCTGGGGCTCCATACCCAAGTGAGGGGCTCCCAGCTCCACCTAACGATGATGGAAGGGACCCATAAGCAGAATCAGTCCCATATATATCGGCGGAGTATGACTGGCTTCGCCCACCTAAACCCCCATAACCTTTTCCACTAGTGCCAGAGCTCAGGTCTTGAGCTTGTGGTGAGCTAAAGCCTCCATAGGACTGAGCTAGGTGGGATGTAGGAGGCTGATTGGGGGAATATGACTGCGTCTGTTGTTGGGGCGGAGTTTGACCTGTAAGAGCAGATGTAGGTGTCTTTACTGGGGGCACAGGAGAGCCATAGCCAGACAGACAGGATTTAGGGAGAGACTGGGGAGCTGAAGTGGAGGTGGCAGGGGGCTGCTGCTGTTGAGGTGCAGGGGGAGGTGGAGCTGGCTGGGGGGGTGGCTGCTGCCTAGAAGGAGCTGCGCTGGAGGTGGAGGTTGGAATTGAATTTGAAGGGTGAGCTCCTGAAGTGGCAGAAGAAGAGGAGGAGGAGGAAGAGGACGTAGAAGAAGCAGAAGGTGGTGTGTGAGGAGTTCTTGAGGATGATGCAGAACTCCCAGAAGAATAGCCACTGCTAGAGCTGCTTTTGGTACCTTTTCCAGCTGAGGAGGAAGAAGAAGAGGATGACGAATAGGGAGGCTGAATGATTGGCCGATACTGCTCAGTGCGAGAAGTGGACTTGTGGTCAGATGACGGACTTTGGTCACCTAGTGGGCTACAAGAAAGACCAGCATGCCTGTGGTGGGTAGCAATCTGCTGGTACCCCGCCCCTCCACAGCTGAGATAGTGCTGAAGGGAATGGGCAGCTGAGGACGAGAGCTGCGACTGAGCTGGCGTTGGCCGCTGATAGTGCTTGATAACGCTGTCCTGCCGAGGCACAGTCCTCTCCTGAGCCGAGTTAGACTGCGACTGGGACTGAGGCTGTGGCTGGGCTGAGGAAAAGACTGATGGATTATACAGCTGGGATGACTGATCCTGTAGCTGTGATGACAACAGATTGAACTGGTGTGACTGCAGGTGCCTGGCAGAGGATGCCTGAGCTGATGTGGCACCAGTGGGATCCTGGCTGCCCCTGTAGGCAGCTGCAGCAGCACCCTGCGAGGACAGGAGTCTATCAAAACCCAGGCTTGACTGGGAAGGGGCCTTGATGTGTAATAGGGGATCATGTGGGGAAAGAATTCCATTGGATGTAGGACTAAATGTGGGTGTGTCCTGGAGGGAAAGGGAGGCGGCAGGGAAAGAGCGGCTGGAGAAGGATGCTGGATGTTGATAGGCTGATAGAGCTGAGGAGGAAGCGAATGATCCAGAGCCAGGAAGGGCTCCAGAGATGAATAGTTCAGGAGGAGCAGGCGTGTGCATCGCTGTTAGGAAAAGGAAGACATTGCAAAAAATTACTCAGCAACAAAAAACCTGTAATTTTAAAAATGCATCAAGTTCATGCTAATTATCAAAAGTAGAATTTTCAAAAGGTATAATGAAATGATTAAATTTCCAAAAGAATGCTCAGATACCATCACTGTTAGAATAATGATGAAGTCAAACATCTGAGTTTTCTCTTTTTTTCTTTTTTTTAATGTCATATTGACATTGGGCCTGTTTGAATGTCAACATCTGTGAGGATCCAGCATGGCCCCACCTGTCTGCCAGGATGGCGCGCGGAACTGAGAGAGGAGGGAAGAGGCTGAGGGTGGAGGCTGGGGACCTCGGGACTCCAAGGCTGAGATCAGATTCATGACCGATGCATCAGGGGCAGATGGGCTGGCATGGTGCAGGCCAGTGTCAAACAGCCCAGAAAGACCTTAAGGCCGGAAAGACAAAACAACAACAAAAAAGATTTGATCAAGAATACAAACAATAAAAGCAATTTGAACAAATGTGCATAAAGTGAGGAAAAAAAACATTAAGGAGTCTGTCAAGATTTGATCGTTTTCAACGAATTCAAAATTTTCCTGTCAAGTCTGCTGTAATATCTGTTTTTTTTCTCTAGTGGTTCAAATGTTACCTATAAGCAGATTCAAGTATAGTAAAGCACTAAGAATGTGACCACAGATTCTGGCATCCAGAGCTTTGCCTCAATTGAACTATAATGTGCACATTTTTCAATGACAATGATGTACCAGGGCCCCGGTGGACAGACACAATAATTCACTGCCAGGGCCCCTAATGGTGGCGACATGGAAGGTATGACATTTATCTTACCCAAACTCCGTCCAGCTGCTCCCCAAGCCCCGCCTTGGCCAGAGCTCCCTGGGTGGTGATTGGTGGCATAGCCCTGCAGAGGGTGTGGGGTGGCATAGGCTTGTCGGTGAAGGAGCTCAGAATCAGGGTGGGATGATCTGGAACTCCCATATACAAGACTATGAAGGAAGGGGAGAAGAAGATTAGGAAAGTGTCATTAATCTCATATTATATAAACACTAATATAACCTGTTGGTTCCCACATGACCCTTGAGGGGGAAAGCACACACACCCCAGTCAGTTAGACAATACACAGCATTAGATATGCAAGGGGATGAGAACTGCACTTCAGCTACAAGAATCCAAACATTAGATTTTAACTCAAGGCTATAAGTTTGGCCTCCATATTCAATCCACTGGATATTAGCAAAGAAAAAAAAAACAATAGCCTCCTGAACCAAATTTATTACTGAATAATTACACAGCATTTGTCATTTTATGGAAGTGCATCGCAATAACTGCAAATCAAACAAATCAGCAAAAGATGTACCAAGCAGTTAATGACTAAATAAATAATAAAATAATGGTAAAATTGTAATTATTATAGAGGGATGACAAAACTCAAACGCTGCATCATATGAAAATTTGCACAAGAAAGTTTCCCGTTTCCACAAGTCAAAAGATTTTCCAGATGCACAGTTTTGCCCTAAAAAAGACAGCTAAAATGCGTGGCTGGCTGGCCAGATAACATGCAGGCTAGCAGCGCTTAGCAGCAGTGTCCTGCAGCTCTGTTAGAAATGCAGAAACTAGGCCCAAACTGCAAGGCCAGCCTTGCGTTTAAAATGCAACTAGGTGATCTAAAAGTGCAGGACTGGAACAAGTAAGACAAATGCGACTTCTTCCGTTTAAATCAAAGATATACGACTAACATGTCTGTAAGCACTAATTGTCATGGTGATGTAGCCAACAACTGGATGGTGCAAGTCGACGCAAATGCACGCTAGGCTGCATGCAAAAACACCAGCAATGAGTCGGGTTTGTTTATCCAAATGACATTTCTAAGGAACGTGTTGGCCACCGGGCTAGATCGGACAACTTCAATTTTGGCCTTAACATCACATGTGCAACCACAGAAGAGGCAGTGATGTTTGCGTGTGCAGGCCTCAAATGACTTCCCTGCAACACAGCGTTAGCTCGCAGGCTAACTGGAGCTAAAAGACAAAGCTACCTAAGACAGTCCAGGCATGTTTTATACATTTTCACCTGAAGCATTTACATTTCTCTATATTTTTATTCGAGCCTAAGAGCAAATTGCGAGTTTTGACGTGAAAATGAATCTGGCACAGCTGTATTATGCAAATGAATACAAACCATCCAAAACCATCCAAAGCCCCCATCACCAATTATATTATAGATTCACGCCTGGAACGAATTCACCCATTTAAGGGGGGGGGAAAAAGAAAAAAAAGAAAGGGGAATCAGTTTTGACAGTGATGCATCTTTCTCGCTTAAATACATTTATCATTGCGTTTGCTTCGCAACTGACAATTAAAGAAATGTTTAATTACATGTTAACTAAATATGCATCAGTTCATCTTGTTGATGTCTGTCAGGGGGGCTGCTGTGAGGGGCTTTGCTGCGTCTGCACTCCTCGCAGTTCTTATCAATTCAATGAATTTATCTATGAGGGTCTGTTCAGGCCTGCACACAGGGAACAATAATTCCAATGGACACTCCAGACATCCCCCACCTCCACCCCACCAGGTCCACCTAAAAAACCCGTGTCTGTCAATCACATTCAATTCATTACCCCAACCTTTTCCTTTCTCCACCCCGCCCACCCCCACGACCCACACTGATCCATTCCTGTTTATAATATTATTACTATGCAACTATTTGGATGACAATGCACTACACATAATGGCAGGGCATGGTGCTAAAATGTTAAGCCAATGCCTATAATGTGTTTACACGGGTCACACCGTGCCCTGCAAAGTATTACTGATGCATGCACATTGTCTGAATCCAAATGCATACCTTGCTTTTGCCGTTCTGTCGTAACTCCATCCTGCTCCTGCGCCCAAATCACCGAAGCCTGTTCCCGGGTAATTTCTATCCATTTATGTGTTGTACAGTGCGTGTGATGAGGTTGAAAGCAACGAGGACGTCGCGGGACACGATTCGGAGAAGGAGAAAAAAAAATCCAGTCTTTCCCGTTCTCGTTTTTAGGCTATTTTCCCCGGTTTCATAAGCAAGTCCTCAGGAGTGGAAAACAGCATATTGAAAGAGAAATGGTGGGGAGGAGGAGAAAGCTGGATGAAAAAAAGAGGGGGGTCTGCGGGGTTATAATCCAACCACCTCCAAAAAAAAGAGAGCCAGTTTTTCTCCTTTACCTGCCGTCTTCCACGTTTATCATTTCCACGAATGCATCTCTTGTCTGAAATTGGTCACGGTCATGATGAAGATGCCGCGAATTTGTCCGGTGATGGGCGAAATTGCTTTTAAACATTTGCCTTGAATGCGTCCTTTTTCACCGTCTCTCCTCCCCTTTCTTATGGCTAGTTTCTGCTACGCCGCTAGCTCTAGAAAAGAAGATCGCTATCGACGGGGCCACGTTGGTTGCAATCATTCCCCATGGGCGAGCAAAGAAATCCCCAATTTGAAAACCTCTTCTCTCTTTTTTCCCCCTTTGCATACAAATCGTTCCCACCCCCCTCCGGAGCAAAGCTGTGGGGCTAGCAGCAGATGCTAGCTGTCAGTAACGACGCATCAAAATAAAACTGGGCTGCTTTTATTTCCCCAAATACGCGCCCCCCTTTTTTTCTTTTGAGGCCGTTCGAGTAAAAAGCGACGACGAGGTTGACCACACTGTAAAGAATTCCACTATAATAAGAAAACAAAAGAAAGCCAACGAGGAAGTGTAAAGAAAGCAGGCCGCGTTTTAATATTTTTTACTCATTTTCCTCCGGAGACGCCATTTTTGAAGGCGGCTAGCCGCTGTCCGTCCTCCCTCTCCCCCTCCGTGTCTCACCGCCGAGACTCACTTGGTGTCTGCTGTGACCTCCATTCACGAGTCTACCAACCAGCCCCGCTTGTTTTTCCACATTTCCATCCTTTTGAAGGGATAAATATTAATTTGCCCGAAAAAATTAATAATAATCACCTGTTCGCACTGTATGCTGCGATTTGCTGAGGTGCATTCGCGTACACGCAGAAAAATCCTGTTATAACCAGATTTATTGCCTTGCAGCATCCAGATTGCAAATTAACATCCAGATTGAGCAGATCGCTCAAGAGGTTTTCTGTTCCCATTGCTGATATGTTTGATTTATTAATTAGGCTGAACTTTACTTGTAATCACGCCATGCCTATTCAGGATAAAGTCTTTCCACAGACACATCAGTCTAAAGAGAACACAGCAACTGGCACAAGGAGTCAGGGCGTTTCTGCTCTTCTGCTCCTAGAAATGTAACATAGCCTATTAATAATAGAAATCCAAAACGACCTAATATGAAACTCAAAGGAAGTGTAAATAGACCAAAAAATAAAAATAACACATAAAATGGATACAAAGGTACAAATAAAAAGAACATTAAATTCAAACACCCAGTAAGAGATGTAAGAATAATCAATATGATAAATAAGCAGCAATGAATATATACAAACTTTTAAAAATGTGATAGCTAATGGTAACAGAAATTAGGAAATGACCAAAATTAGTCCCAATATGACTAGAGGCCTGTGGTGGACAAGTGACCTGTGCCACACCTCTTGCCTGGACCTTAGTCCAGCTATCTTTTTCAATTTTTCCATTTTATAATGAGAAAATATGAAAAACAATCAAAGTTGGAGTACAAAAATTAAAAATGACTAAAAGTGTACACAAATTTGGACAAAAAAAGGTACACACAGTCTCAAACTGTCTGCATTTTAATACATTCAATAGTTGAAAACTTCATAAGAAATACAAATCATCCACAAATTGGTATCTGTATGACTTGTGCTTGATTGGAGGAGCCTTTCATGGGTGTTTGCCCAGGAGCGCCTCATTTTAGATTCCACACGTTTCTCTTTGTAATGTCACACAAAATTGTTCATAGACTTTTGAGAACCTGCCTGGCTGACTCTGTAAGCACATAATTGTTTGCACCAGCAGATGGCACACCGGGTTTTATAGTAATTATAAAGTAAGGAGAATCACTGAGCACTGAGAAACAGAGGTGCTTTTCTCCTGATTGCAGTTTTTCTGAAACTGTGATTAGCTGGACTTCCATTTTAACCTGCCAGTGTCAAATAGAAGCCCGAGAAAACTATTTCTAAATGCGTAATAAAGGGTAAATAACATCTAAATCTCTCAACATCTCTGAAAAGATTTTCCCTTGTTACAAACTGTGTAGTATTTTTTTTCATGAAAATGATCATTGTGTGTTTGCTTGCCCTCTAGTGGAGAAGGAACATTTTACAAATCAATGTATACAGTATGTTGAACAGTGGAGTTCAATTTTTCTCTTTTTTTTTTCATACTTTTCTTGCCCTGTAGGTGCAAAACATGACTCATATTACTTGTCATATTATCTTTTGCCCTGAAATATCTATAACATACAAAGTGGACACATGCCTGCCCCTTTCACTTGCAAGCCTCCTGTCTTATGCTGATCTACTCAAAATTATAATGATTTGGCACTGCCTCTTGGGAGCATCTCACTGTCATAAAGGATTAATTTTTTGACGTGGCGAACATACCCCGAAACAAACTATGGAGGATTATTTTGGGGGTTTGCGGTGTTGAAGGCATGTAAATTGAAAGTGTGATATTCAAAAAAGAACTAAGTGAATATGACTCAAAAGTTCAGCAAGTTGTTTGTTGATTTGCCTTAAAAAGCTGCATGTGCTGTCCAGCAAGTGCTGAACTGATATTGAAAATAGTGGCTGTAATTTATATATTGCAAGATGTGTAAATTTTTTTTACACATGTCACATGTGTCAAAGTAGCCACAAAATCGAATCAGAATGATATAAAAACAAAGTGCCGCAGTAGGGACTGACAACACAAATGCTTCTTAAGCCTCACACTACTATACAGACCTGCTCAATGATAATTCAGTGGGATTTGTTTTCTTCTTTTTATTTCTTTTCTTTGCTGGAACGCTGGAACCCTCGGCTCAACCCCTTAAGGCAACAAAATAGCTCAAAACAAAGTCGTGAATCCAGGAAAAACCCACTGCTCTGTCCCCTGTTGTGAGCATTTAAGAAACTTCAGGAGTCCTTTGTAAGGTATAATTGTTGACTCAAAAGGTCAGCTGTGTGCATACTCATTAGAAGGACAAAAGGACAAAAGGTGGGAATTAAGGAATTTTAATTATACTGAGATAATACAAGCTGATATACATAAAAGGGGTAAATGGTAGGAGCAAGATGATCAGAACTACTATGGACATAGCAGTAAGTCAAGAAATTAAGTAACTTTCTTGTATAACATTGCATAACTTCTCCTTCTTTTAAGCTTATCATGTGCATTCACTGTCACGCTCACCTCCCTCCTCCTCTTCCTCCGTCGGACCCTCCCTTCTCCTCCTTGATTATATTTCCCTCCATCTCTGTCAGTAGTCACACTTGACTGCAGGCTTAGCAGCTGCACACCTTCAGCTCACTTCTGTCAAGATGCCAGACTCTGACGATGCTGTGCCAGCACCATGCCAGGCTATCAAGGAGGACTCTGACAAGTGGTGAGTTCTGATATGAACCATATACAATTACAGGAGATGGGAATGTTTCTTAACAAATACACATACATCCAACATTCATTTGTAATCAACAGATTACTTTTTTTTTAAGTCTTTGCTTTACTGTTTAACATCAAAGAAAAGTCATTGTAAATGCTGGTCACTTTGTTTATAGACAAACTTGTTATGAGGGCACAATGTATAAGATCCCCTGTGGCAAGATCTTTACCTCTAACAGGTGTCAATGTTCAGTATCGTCAACAGTTTTCAGTAAATCCACTTAAAAATCATTTGCCTAATTGTATTGACATTCACAGTACAGTGACATAAGTGTCATGAGACGCATGAATAGGTTTGAGGTTTAGAATAGGTTCCCATATGAAGACCAGAATGTACCAGGCTGCTTGTCAAGAAGTGACGCATTCGGTTTGTGTCCATGTGCAGCAGTGATTAATGTAATCAGAGCTGCTCTTTAGATTACTCAACTTCTGTTGCAGTACTTCACCAACTAATGCACATGTTGACTGTGCTCAGAGATATTTCATCTTGCTCACAGCTTCACGTCTCTGTATTTAGAAAGTTGAATTGAAACCTTGTGTCTTTAGACACAAGGTTAGAGGGAGACTGGTAAGTTTGTGTTATTAATGTGGCTTTTCTTGTTTCAGTGTCAAGGAGAAGGGAGTCGAGGACTGCAAAGATCTGATAGATGCATTCCAGGCCTGTGTGAGAACTCTGTCAGAGGAATCATGATACATCATGAAAAATGTAATTTAAATCACACTCTACACATATTACAACTTCTTTTCTCTGTAGTGTTTTTTTTTGAACATGCCACAGGCATCAAATTCAAAATGGTCACATATCCATTTTTAAAGAAAACAAATTTGCTCCAGTAGCCTGTTTTGGAAAGTGAGGGACAAAACACAGAGGATTCGCCTTTGGCTGCTGCTTAAAATGCATAGCACCCAGCTCATATGGAGCGTCCCATAAGTGGTGAACCCACAGGAGGGCAAACCCATGCAGTTCATTTGGGCTGAGCCTGGCTGGACCCCACTGGTAAAGGTCCAGTCACCACTCACTTGCCAGCAAATTTCTCTCCCATTCCTGAGGGTGGTCACAGTTTCCTCAGTCTGGGTGAGGGACGTCAAGCTTCTTCCTTTGTTTGAGACATCCAGTTATTTTGGAGAGACCCTGAGTAGAGCTGTTGCTCCTCCACATAGAGAGGAGCCAGATGAGGTGGTTTAGGCATCTGCTTAGGATGTCCCCTGGGCACCTGTCCAATGTCGGTGTGTCAGACATGTTCTCACAGGCAGACACGGGAAACGCTGGATCCATTATGTATTCCAAGTGACCAGGGGACAATTAGGTGGGTTTCCATTAGTGGGATTCTGTCAGATGGGAATCTCTAACAGGACCGACTTCTTCCTCAGCGTCTTCAGCCGCCTTGTTTCCACTTACGGTGACATGTAAACTACCATTCAAACAAACAAGGTTACATAATAGGGCTATAATATTTATATTTTTCAAATGATTTCTCAGATTTTTCTCCCACATGACGTTTTCCCATCTTTTTTTGTGTGTGTTTCAATCACAGCTTCAACTCAAATTCCCAGCTTTCCTGGTCCCTTCCTTACTCGTGGCACCGGAGAAATCACTTCAACACAGAAGAGGCGTGATTGTGCTGCACTTCTGATATATAGCCAGTATTTCTGTTGATGTGTGTGTGTTATGTGTTATTTTCAGTCTTGTCAGTTAAGTTCTTTAACAATATAATTAATAATGAAACTATGATTAACAATATAATTAATCTAAAGCTTGAATTTGTTTTTTTTTTCTTCTGGCAATCACACATGCTATTATGAAGACATTCTTTTTGCAATCGTTTTAGCCTTTTATCTCGGGTTTCAATGTAGAGTAAGCACTCTTAATAGAATTAAGAAGATCTTGTTAATCTCTGCTTAATCCTACCATTAGAACCTGCACAGAGTAGTCTGATGTTAGGTTTTGAATTTGAGCTCCATCAGTGAGCAGAGGGATTATATGGATGTACAAAGATTAGACATGGAAAAGGTTGGGAAAAGATTCCAAAAGATTAAAAAAATAAATAAATAAATACTACTGCAAGAGATCTTCAAGATCCTTCCAAAAAAAAGGGTCAAATGTTAATCCATCTTCTAAAAATGACTGCAAACTTGTAAGTTTGTTTAATTTTTTTTTCTTTTCCAGCTTTGCTTCTATAAAGTGACAAAATACATAACTTTGCATATGGTGTCTTTAATTTGTCTGTACCTTTATTGTCCAGTGTCTCCTGCACGACACATCTTTCACAACTTTTATGAAAGTCCACTGTGCCTCTGTTTAAAAAAAAAAACATATCTCAAAACCCTTAGTCAAACAGAATATAGTAGTGTGAATATCTTATTCTGCTCTATTTCTGCACAGTAACAGACAAATCCCTCTGGTTGTGTGAAAATCAATTAAAAAGGCGCAGATGAAGATGAGCTTTAGGGAATTATCCACCCACACAAAACAATTCAAAACTGAGATTTTTTAAAAGGACTTTTCAATGCATATGATTTATCCAAGTGTCCCACTTTCTCTTTTTGTAAAACTGTCATGTCGGTTTGAGCCGAATCTTCAGCCAGCATGTTCCTGTTTCCAGGTGAGCAAGTTTGTTCTGTCATCCTTTTTTTTTGTCAAACAACGGCTTTAATTCAGGATGATTGTGGATGCAGGGCCATTCCCGGCTGGCTGGGGCATGCTTTCAGAGAGCTGCAGGGCCCCGCTGTTCCTTTATTATCATAAGCAGATTAGAGGTAGCGGGGAATACACTCAGATGCAGATAGCAGCCGAGCGGCCCATTTCAACCTTGCATTATAATGGACCGAGCTGCATGTGTCGCCTCTCGTAGCTTATTAAGCACAAGATGAATCTTATGTAAGGTTGCCGGGGCCGGCATAATGAGAGCACAGGGGGCCCCGCTCCTCCATTTATTATCAAATGACTAAAACAAAAAATAATAAGACTTGATCTGTTCAATTTCAATTATGATTTAATCTGGAGATAGAAATTGAAATTAAATTATTTCAGGTGTGTGTGTAACTATAGGCTACTTAATGTATCTTTAATTTGCCCTATTTTGGATTGTCCTGCATGTAGACTTGGACAGACAGCAGAGGTGCCATGTTATTAAAGTAAAGATGAATGCTGTTGTGATTTATAAGAATATATTCCAGCGTTTCTGTGTTAAAAATAAATGCTTCAAAAACTACTGTGAGAAAAACCGTTTGGAGCTGGGTTGTAGTTCTCCTTCTGTCCAGTAGGCGGTGCTGGTGTCACGCAGCACTGCGCTGCGCCCTGACTCGGAGGTTGAGCATAAAGCGCTGAAACAAGTGGCACAAACACTTCCAACCTCCCAAAAAAACTTTAGAGCATTAGCGCTCTGTGCGTGAATGACTTCTGTGATACCAGTTTCACTTCATGATCATCTCTGTTTGGTCCAGATTTTTTGAGGGGCCCTATAAGTGAAGCAGGTGGAGCCCGCTCTTCATTCACACTAATTGGCGGCTGACACGCCTGTTGGGGCTTATATGAATGAGCTGCATCTTTTGTAGTAGCGCACTTTACCTTAAAATATTCCTCACTTTCATTTATCCCCCTGTTAGCAAACCCCCCCCCCGAAAGCCCCAACAGCAGCAGTGGAAGTGGAAGTGGAAGTGGAGTTGTGTCTTTGTCCGGACAGATGTAGCGACAACATCCCAAACAAAAACCCGCTTATTTGTGCTGAGATGAGCCCGTCTGCCTTCTGTGTGTTGGTATTCAACTTCACTAAACAAAAGGACTTGGTAGGGGGAAACATCTTGGATTACCTTTCCTTCTTTTCAGCGCTAAAAAACAGCCGTGGTGCCCCCCCACGCTGACATTCAGCCATTGAGCGCTTTGAGTTAACTAACAAAGTTTATTTAAGTGTTGCTGTGTTATCGGGCCTGAAAGTAAGAGGGGGTGTGGGTGGGATTAGTGACTTTCTGATTTTGAACAACAAAACTGACTCTGGCCATGCCTTATGTCAAAACAATGTTGTTTTCATATTGAAGAGTCAGTGATACAGCATCTCTGATGTCGACAGCTGATATATTTACATATGTATATTTATTTCTTTACATTCCACAACTTTCGTTCGTAGTTTATGGTTGCCATCTCACCTTGGACCTTGGGTTTTGGGTTTTCTACTACAATATTTTAAATAACTGTTAAAGACACACACACACACACACACACACACACATATATATATAGGCTAGATATAGATATAGATATATAGATATAGATAGACATAGATATATGTATATGTGTGTGTGTGTGTCTTTAACAGTTATATATATATATATATATATATATATATACACACACACACA
>JBAMYA010000011.1:3741708-3753422 GCA_037176975.1 Arrhamphus sclerolepis
TCCAATGGAAATAAAATCAGGACATAGACACAGAGGCGGTCATATCCACATAGTGTACAACAGTTCAATAATGTAATTACCATAAGAGGGCTAGGATAGTCTTATAAAGATGTTTTAATTCACACTGTTGTATTCATTTGTGGACAGGTACCTGGTGTTGGAGCATGTGTCAGGGGGAGAGCTCTTTGACTACCTAGTGAAGAAGGGCCGACTAACTCCGAAAGAAGCCAGGAAGTTCTTTAGGCAGATCATCTCTGCTTTGGACTTCTGCCACAGTCATTCCATCTGGTTGGTTTTTGCACAGAGTGGTGATTCTTTGATGTTTATATGTAGGATGACTATTTGGTTTTCTTGGCTGACTTACTAAGATGTAATGACTCTACTGATTTAAATAAGCAAAAAAAACAAACAAACAAAACCAAAGTGTCAGGAAATTCAGCTAAATAAGAGGAAAATCTTGTGGCCTTTCAAGTTTTCAAACCCATGCAGTCACACTTAAGTTAAAGTTCTCTAATCTGCACCATGGCATTATTAGCATGTGTTTTATTTTTGCAGTCACAGAGACCTGAAACCAGAGAACTTACTCCTGGATGAAAAGAACAACATTCGTATAGCTGACTTTGGCATGGCCTCCCTACAGGTGGGGGATAGTCTGTTAGAGACCAGCTGTGGGTGAGTCTCAGCTCTCTGTGTGATTTCAGAAATGTTCATCCATAAAATGTGTTGCATTTCATGTGTTCAGTAGCTCACGATGAAAATTGACACATTTTATATAATATATTCAAGAGAAATAGACTTTATCAGTAGCTAAACAAACTAAAGAGAACACATAAATGTGGAGTACATGCACATGCATATTACTTTTTTATGTAGAGCTTTAGTTTTATGGTTGAAGCTTCTCTGTCTCAATGTTAATAAGCAGGATGCTTCCTATGACACATTTCTATTTGATTTCAGATCACCACATTATGCCTGCCCTGAAGTTATACGGGTGAGTGACCTGCTCTTATACAATGTCTTCCTCAAATGTCCTCATTTGTAATGAAAAGAGAAAATGATAGAGATGAATAATTAATTGAAGGGCAACAACAATGAGCTGCATGGGCGGGACACCAACCAATGACACCAATGATTTCAAAATCATTAATGACAAATGCAAAAACGAACGGAATATTATATCAGTCAGCTGTTGTTTTTATGACACTTTTCTTTACTCAGCATGAATCTTTCTGGCAGTCAGCACTCAGAAGATTATCTAGTTCTATTAATAAAATGTTTCTTTCAAAGCACTGGGATTGACTGAGTAAAATAATTAAAATGGATTACAGCATTTATTTTCATAGAAATGTGGGCAACATATAATCTTGTATAATCCTTATATTAGCTCAAAAGATCTGAATGAATGTTGGCAATTATTTTGAATCATTTCTTATTTGGACTGGTAAAAGAATGTATGTGCACTTTGTCTTTTGCAGGGGGAGAAATATGATGGGCGGAGAGCAGATGTGTGGAGCTGTGGGGTCATTTTGTTTGCCCTACTGGTGGTCAGTCTTTTAGTCATGTTTTGCAGCTGATTATAAACTGTACATACGCCTCCATTTTTGGCCAAGTTTTATTTATCATGCCTTGTTTTTATGTCCTTATTTACCCTCTCCCTCGCCCCTGCAGGGTGCCCTGCCTTTTGACCATGATAATTTACGCCAGCTACTGGAAAAGGTGAAGAGTGGGGTGTTTCACATGCCCCACTTCATTCCCCCAGACTGCCAGTCCTTGCTCAAAGGCATGATTGAGGTCAACCCTGAGAAGAGGCTCACAGTATGTGACTGATAACATCATTTCAAACCTTGTGCAGACAATGTTCAGAAATTATTTAGTCATATTTACACCTCAGGTTAAATTTATGTTGAGAATTTTAATCTAAAGTAGTAAAATGTAGAAGTTTAATTGGCTACTTTAAATAGTTTTAAATCTTGTTATTGTTATTATTGTTAGTTTAGTTTTATTCATTTTTTAAATTGTACTCTCTGTTAGATCTGTTCTGTAGCCTTTTAAACTCAATATTTTATTTAAAAGAAAATGACATTTTGTGCTTAAATAGCATATAGTTATGTATCTTAAGTAACTACCAAATAAAAAAATCTGCCCTAAATAACCCTTTGACTTTGGGGCTACTTACAGTTTGCCTGAAAATACGTAATTCAGTGAGCCGTTCAGAGTTGCAGGCTAATGTCACATCACAGAACAAGCTCAAAGTGAAATTATCCAGCCAGGCTGTCTATAACTCCACCCACAAACACCCTGAGCTTCAAATCAGGCTGAATTAGCTGTACCTCAACAGTGGAAAAGCTTTTTTTTTGTCTTTTGTTGTTAATTAGCTAGAAAAGTATCCATCTGACATAAATAAAATGCTTAACCTTGATAAGGTATTGGTACGATTTTTTTTGTGGTACATTGTGAGCTGAATCAGAAACAACACTGGCTGTTATTTCTGCAGTGTTTGGTGTGAAATGTTAAAACATATAAGGCGCAATTAAAAAAAAATTGTATGAATTATTCCATGGAATGAATAATGTCAAGATTATCATGACATAAAACTTTTAAAAGTGATGAAATGTGCAGAAGCATTAAAAAAAAGGATCTGGTGTTAACTTTCTGCACAGCACAACTCTGTGGCCATCTGGCTGTGAACTGAGTGTAGAAACTAATAGTCCCATCTGTCCTGTCACTCATTACAGCTAGAGGCCATCCAGAAACATCCCTGGTACATGTGAGTATCCATTTATTTTCCTTTGCCTTTGCAGTGCTTGACTGTTGTGAAGCAACGCTACATCACATTAAATCTTGCATATTACATTGGCGTTGTTCCTATGTCTGCATTCTCTTACATACATACACTTGGCACATAGTGGTGGTCGTAATGAGCCATGTCCTGAGCAGCCTCCTCCCAGGCGAGTGTGTGTGAGGCGAATCTTGTCCCTGACTGAGCTGGACCCAGATGTGTTGGACAGCATGCACTCGTTAGGATGTTTCCGGGATAGGGTTAAGCTTACACGTGATCTGCAGTGTGAAGAGTAAGTATGTTTAAGCTCTGTTAAGCACTGTAAACACAGTCCTCCATACCAGAGAATATTCAATTCAGGGCTACGATATAATTTTCATTCAAAGAAATTTAACCAAACACTCTATGTCATTGTGGCTTTAAGTCGCTGATACCGGGGATCTTCTCCATGACAGAGCGAATGGCCGCCCGTATATCCATGTCCGCTGCCAGTGTAGTTTTTATAGGACTAAACTGAACTACAATTTCTAACTTGGCACAGTGGCTACATCATGGCTCTCAGCCACGCCCTTCTGCTTGTCGATTTTTGTGCTGGACTAAACCGAAAAGAGCTTAGCGTTCCCAGACAATGTGGTGAAGTGAAATGAAATGGAATGGAATTAGTAGTCCGGTGAGGACCAGGCTACATGCATCTATGCTCAAGCTTCTAATGTTTTATTTTCTTCTTTATGTATTCACAACCTTTCATTTTAGAATCTTACATTACTGAGAAATCCATATTTCTTTCCATCAGTAAGTACACATGGTGACAATATAGAATACTGTGGAAGTTTTTCACTGAGAGTACAGAGTAACAGTAAAAATAAAAGTAATAGCAAAGAAAAGAGAGAAAAGCAGTGTAGAAGAAAAAGAAAAGTCCTGGAGTACCTACACATAAAACATTTCAGACAACAAATTTAATCCAAGACTTGAAACAGGATAATCCTGCTAAAGCTAACAAAGGTTAAGAGGCTAGAAACAAAGCCTGTAGACCACACAGCCTCCAGCCTTTCATTGTTGATTAAGTTAATGTCTGCTGTTGATGTTCGGCCATAATCGATATTGGTCAGGCTTTTAAGAAAACTGGAAATCAGAATCTGAAAATAAAATTGCAACCAGTGCATCAATAATCAAATATGCAGCTCAATGGCTATGCAAATAATATATTTTTTCATTTTCGTAATACGATAATTAAATATTGTATGGTATTTTCGAAAAAGAAAAAAAAAGTTTTTTGTTTACTTCTCATAATATATTCAGCCCTTAGGACTTCCCACCACTGAATACAATTTACATCCTAACAGTAAGCATGCGGCTGCACGTTTATATACACGGGTTCAGTACACAGTAGTAAAGTACAGTGATTTGTTTTGTAAAGACAGTTTAACCTAATCACATATGGTTAACTGCTGAATACTTTCTATATTCTTTAACTTCTCCACTGAGTTCTTTTTTCCTATCGGTTTATCTCAGAGAAAACCAGGAGAAGATGATCTATTACCTACTGCTGGACAGGAAGGAGCGCTACCCCAGCTATGAGGATGAGGACTTGCCTCCACGCAATGACGTAGGTCAGTCAATAGGGGGCAGGAGGGATTCATTCAAGGGAGGAAGTCACTTTTCTCAGTCCATCTCTAAAGCAGTTATACCACCATCTCTGAGGATGGAGTCTTACCTTTTGACTTTGTGAGTAGATTTTACTTATGCTTAAAACAGAAAAAAGGTTTGTATATTTTTTCACAGAATAGCACTACCTTTAGCTGTCAAACATAAAGTGGTATGAATGAGTGACATCAGTCTTTGTGCCCAAGTTTCCTCTTGTTAGATGTTGCCTTATTGGCACAAAGACATTTTAGTTTTGTGGTACATAGTAATGTTGAACAATGGAGGTTATACTGACAACAGTAAAATGTTATTGTTACTTACGATGTTAACACCAGACTTCACAGGACATCTGCAGGATTTCTCCATGAGGCAGAACTAGGAGAATGTAGCCATTCTGCTAGTGGAGCTAGGTTTATCACAATCACAGATGGTACAGTGAGTGAAAGGCTTGTGGAAAGACTGCTACCATAATGTCAATCTTTCAGAAGAGCAAAACTGATGAAGACTCACAAGCCCTCTGGTAGATTCAATATGAGTTTTGAACCTGTAATACAATAACAACTCTGTTCTTCAGCAGACCCTCCTCGAAAGCGCGTTGACTCTCCCATGCTGACCCGCCATGGACGCTGTCGTCCTGAGAGAAAAAGCTTGGAAGTGCTCAGTGTCACTGAGCAGGGGTCTCCTACCCCACCTCGCAGGGCTCTGGATACAGCTGCACACAGCCAGAGGTAAATTGTTTTATTTTTGAAAGAATACAGTGCATTCACTCTGAACTGTTTCAAGAGTACAGAAAATCCACCTTAAACGGTTGTTGGTTATACCTAACTTTGTCCTCTGCCAGATCTCGCTCAGTCAGTGGAGCTTCCAGTGGTCTCTCCTCCAGCCCTCTCAGCAGTCCCAGGGTAAGATTGTGTTGGCTTACTTAGAACATGATTTGAACAAGTAATACAAAAAACATAGAATTTCCATGAAAGCATATTTACCTAACTCCCATCTTTAGCATTTTGGTTATTCACAGCAATGGCAAACTTGAATTTGTGTGCTGCACTGATTCCCAGCTGTCAGTGTTAGCATAATTTGCTTTCAGATGAGGCATTCAGTTTGGTTTTTAGCTAAGATTTACCAGACAAATATTCAGAATTATATACCATTTCTGTCTCTACATTTAATAAATTTTATTATAATAAATTGTATATTGTAAAAATTGTTTATTTCACACTTCTATTTTATTTTAAGATTTTAGCATAGAAACCACTATATTATTTTATGAACTTTCACAATTTACTGCTAATTCTGTATATGATAGTGCTGTAAAATATAATGGTCATGCATTTTTTTAGGGATCTTGCCCCTTCCTACATTAAAAGAATAACCACTCTCCAACTTATCCAACGTACTGTCTTCGTACGGTTTTACATACGATCAAAACACAAATTGTTCAATTCAGGGAGAGGTTTACATTTTCTTCTGTGTCCATGCCACTTATTTTCCTTCTCATGTGAAAACTAGTCCTGTTATTGCTAATTTTATAGACAACTGATCAATTTAATTGTGTGCTCTGTTGGTGTGTTCATGTTCAGAACTACATTAAAATACAGTAACACCTTCACTGCCACTGTCCTCTGTCTTCTGCATTTTTAACCCCATCACTACCACAACTGCCAGAAAACCCTCACATCCAAAGACTACTTACAAAAGACGTGACAGGCCAAACTTAAAGTTTTACAATCAGTATTGGTAGAATTGCATTACACTTTCACTATTCAGATGCACTCTTTCATTAAGCATGATATTCATTTCCATTCTTTCTTCATTTTCCATCCCCTCTCTTTCTTTTCCATCTCTCTCACCTCCCCAACCTACAAACCCACTCCTCAGTCCTATCAGAGCCCCGTCTTCACTTTCAGCCAATCAGATGTCACTTCTGCCACCGCTTCCCCCCTTACAAAGGAATCCAGTAAAGGAAGTACCACCACTCCTCGCTCAGCACGGGCTCATGACAAGCCCAAAGCTCCCCCCAACCCAAAGACCCAGACCTTGCCCACCAAGGGACCCGCAGACCGACCTCATCTGCAGCCCATCAAATCCCTGCCTCTGCACAACCCATCTTCCTCCTCGCCCTCACCTTCCCCACTCCTTTCACCCATTCCCCGATTCTTCTTCCCTTCGTCCTCTGTCCTGAAGTCGGTGACTAAGAGCTTCTACCCAAACTCTGCCCACTCTGTGCCACAGGTCACCCCCCAAGGCTCTCCGTTGCCCACTCCTTTGGGCACCCCTGTCCACCACCCTCACCACCCCTCCTCTACCCCGCCCTCCTCTTCCTCGTCCTCGTCCTCTTCACGGGCGGAGGGAGGAGGAGGTGTGGGCTCGCTGTCATTGACCCCACCCTCCAGCCCAGGAGGGGGAAGTGGCATGGCGGCCAGCAGCTCTGCCCACTGGAGAACTCGCCTCAATTCTTTCAAGAACAACCTGCTCGGCTCACCCCGTTTCCATCGCCGCAAACTACAAGGTGGGATCTCTGTGTTTACCATAGTGCCATATGTTCTGTTGTGTTTTTGCCACAAAGGTATGGAACAATTTAAATAGGTACCTCCTTTCAAAAGTTCTTCTCCATTAATAGTAAACCATTCATTTCCTTAGTTATGCATTTTTCTTTTGGCTTCCAGCTGGGGAATTAATAGTGCAGAAATTTATATGTACCAATTTGTCTTTCCCAGTTCCTACATCAGAAGACATGTCCAGTTTAACACCAGAATCCAGCCCGGAGTAAGTCACAATTGTTATTTCTTGCTTAAATTATTGCTGTTTTTTTTCCCAGGTGGTTTTACTAGTGCTTGTTATTTTCTGACACTGTATTTTTTTGTCTGTATACAAGGCTGGCTAAGAAGTCGTGGTTTGGAAATTTCATTGGCTTGGAGAAAGAGGAGCAGATCTTTGTGGTGATCAGAGACAAACCTTTGAGTTCTGTCAAAGCAGACATTGTCCACGCTTTTCTGTCAGTGAGTATCTGATGCTGTGGTCTATCTGTCACGCCTCTCACTATGGAATTTTATTTGTGCGAAGCATGGCTCTTAAGCTGAAGCACGCTCACAAGCACGTTCTTTCTGCACACCTCATTTCTTTCATTATTTCAATTTTCTCTTCACTTGATTTTTTTATTTATTCTCACTCAGACGTGGCACGTAGATGGCTCACTTTGCTTTCACGAAAGGCTCACTCTTTTTCTCTCCTCTCCTCACCCTCACCCTTTGTCTCCCTATACTCACGTTGACCCCCGTACCTTTCCCGCCTCGTAAGTCTGTCGGTCTCTCTGCTTCTTCTCTGTCTCCCCACCACGCAGATCCCATCTCTCAGCCACAGCGTCCTCTCACAGACCAGCTTTCGGGCCGAGTACAAGTCCTCCGGCGGTCCCTCCGTCTTCCAGAAGCCCGTCAAGTTCCAGGTGGACATTGCTTTTTCCGAGGGCGAGAGGGAGCGGGACAGGGAGAGGACCGAGAGGGAGAGCAGGAGGGAGACAGGAATCTACAGCGTGACATTCACTCTTATATCAGGCAATTGTCATCCTTTTAAATTATTAAACCTTTAAATTGTGAAAATCATTAAATGCCATTCATATGAGCATATATGACTTCAGTTCATTTAAAATAATTTTTAATTACATTGGTTTGACATTTTGGAAAGCAGGCTTTCTAGAACCAGAAGATGGTTAACAAAGCTTAACAAAAAGACTAGAAACAGAGTGAAGGATCTTCTCTGATTTTATTAATCATTATTTATTAAATCAATATGTTTTGTAATTTTAAGTTTTTGAATTTGAAAAAGGTCTTATAATTATTTTAGTACTAGCATTTTATGGTTTTGAGGTTAAAAGTCAAATCTCAATAGCACAAACATCATCTTGTGCCACTATTGCAATGTTATATGGACATTTTATAACAGTGTGTTGGAGCAAAGTTACATGTGTGTTCTTTATCACATCCTAAGGCCCGAGTCGCAGGTTCAGAAGAGTCGTGGAAACGATTCAAGCTCAACTTCTCAGCTCTCATGATCAGCCGCTGGTGCAAGCCCTATCTGGTGAGACTGCTAACACACACTTATCTGAATCATCATTTTAGGAGCGTACTAAAACAGTCTTATTTTAAAATGATGAAAAAAATGTGTTTGCATATTTACAAGTTAACCCTGATTTATCTCTAAAAATTCATTTAATTTTAGTAAAAGCTTTTTTTTATGCAGATAGAAATCTTTTAAAGTAGTAGTAAGATTAGGATAAGTGTACGATATAAGATCAGTATTATTTCTTTATTTAACTACTTAATTATATCTTGCTTTAATAGAGACTTACTCTTGTCTCTGGGAAATGCAGAAAAACAGCAAAGGGCAAAGATGAAATAGGATAGTAAAAATTATTTTGGTTCACACCACAACATTTTAATGACTTATAATTGCCCTAACCCATGAATTCTAATGTACATCAAGAGTGACTTTCCTGTTCTTCTGTTCTGATCCCTTTCCAGATGAGAAGAACAGCCGGCCCCATGGGACCCCCACCCGCCAAAACTCGAGGCGCTCTGAGGGTGGGGGAGACAGGTGCGACTGGGGTGACCGAGCAGATGGAGGAGGCATAGGAGGCAGTGGAGGAGTTCTGCAACGCAGAGGTTCAGCGAAAGAGAGAACCCGACTGCTGTCCTCTAATGGAACCCAATCCCAACCATAGGATAGAAAGTGAGACCACGCTGCAGGATGCCTGAACAACACCAGAAAATAAATAGTAGAACTTAATTTCCAAGTATCCCTGCAAGCCATGAGCTACTCCTTTTCTTCCTTGACTAAGTTATTAAAGTTGCTTGACTATAGCAAGGATTGAGCCTTTCCCCTCATCATGCTTTTTTTTTTTTTTTTTCGACTCAACATTCTCTTGATCTTTTGGATCACCAGGATTCCTACCCTTAAATGAGAAAGGAGTGTTGAGGAACCAGCCTTTAATGAAAAAAATAATATATATATATATGTGAATGAGAAGTTTGGTATCCATCCATCATAAACACAGCTTCACAGATTGAACTGAATTTTGAAGTGCTATGTGCATGCCAGTAAGCAAATCAGCCTGCTAAAGGATGCTGACCTGACCAGATAGGCTAGTCTACCATATCATTGTAATCCAGTATCGGACACCAAAAAGAATTAGTGGTCTTGTAATGGTTCTCAAGATTACTTCTTAAATTAACCAGTACGCTCATATCACTATAAAGCAACATGAAAATAATAGTCCACACTTAATAGTCCACACTGAAAGAAGTAGAAATGCATCTCAGCAGAACAACCCATAAGCATTTGTAACATGCTACCACCTGAGTGAGTTGTGATGGGTCGAACAAAAGGTCCTGTTTTTCTTAAGAGAAACTGCATCCTGGAATCTCACCAGTGACATCTCTTGAGGCAAAGGAAAGAAAGTAAGCCAAGTAAGTGAATGTGAAAAAAGTAATTGTTTTTATTTATGTTTATGCATTTCTTTGAGGATGTCAGTAGCACAGTGATCACAGTAGAGAGTAACTAAAACACTCCATAGTGTTTGGGAGGAAAAGGTGATCGGTTTCTTGTTGGCAGATACTCATTTTGAGTTAAATTTTTATTTTTCTTATTAATTCTTTTGTATTTTCTTTTTACTCAGAGACAATATGAGAATGCAGCTAGGATTTTGCATTGGACCCTCGTTGCTCTGAAGAAGTACGTTTGATTTGAACTGACATATGAACACTACCATAAGAAAATACCATTATGCGTGAATAGTTCCTTGAACCTCATCAGAGCTGGTTGTGCCCAGATTGAAAGAGCATTACCAGCCTTTGGATCAAACAGAAACCACCTTTCTTGTCGAACTTGTCTCCTGTTGCCATAGTATTCACGTTCTGACTTGTTTAAAAAAAAAAAAAAAAAATTATCAATGATCAGTGGACATTTTCATAATGCCGGACGAAGGCTTGCAATGTCAATTCCTTGTTGAATAAGACTTCAAAGTAGGATGCAAGCATCTCCCAACCCTGCGCTTCTCATTCCAATGTTCACTAATAAGCCAAGTAGTCCATCACCACACCTGCACTCAGTACTGAGTATTGCGCTGTTCTCCAAACAGACGTAGCAACCTGGACATTCACATGCTACTCCCGTACTCTGTCAGACTAGTCAGTGTTGTTCACCAGTCTTCCATACAGCACAATATGCAACAAAAGTGCAGGATGTCAGAAAGATACATAGAGCTACAAAAGGCATTCATAGGTTCGCCACTTTTTCGTTAGTAATTTTTCTCCATGTTTATTTATTTATTTAAATTGTATTTATTTAAATTTTATTAATTAATTAATTTATTTATTTATTTAATGCAAAAGAACAACTTTCATAGCAGTGCTGATAAGTGTCTCACGTCTGTTTTCAGTGATCTTTGTATCTCACATCCGTTTTGATCGTGCATATCTCTGGTAACTGGAATTTGTGTGTGACATGGATGATTGATGACAGAGTGTGAGCTGAAAACTTTGCAGCAAATGTATTACGAGCTGATTGCGTGCAGAGATTTCACCTGACCCAGTAATATTCAATCAGTTATCAAAGACAAACCTTAAGAGGCACAGAATTTCTCTCTCTCTCTCTCATTCTCTCTCACACACACACTGAATGCTTGCTAATTCGCTTCATCTCTTGCATTCATGCCACGTCCCTTTGACCTGCCTGTCTGCTTCCTTGCCTCTGTTGTGTAGCCATCTTCACGAGAGAAAATGTACAAAGTTGTTTGCCTCACTGTCCCTACACACTTTATGATTGCTCACCATCATTATTTTCATCTATCACATTCCTCTTCACTTTCATTGACCCAACTCTGGCTAAGATTGTAAACTATTCTCCATTCATAAGGGTCAGTAGAATAAGGTGTTTAAAAAAGAAATGTCTGTATCATAATTTAAATATAAAAAGTGCACTATTATAACTATTGCCTGTGATTAAAAAAAGAACAATTATGATTGAACTGATGGTCAAAATAAAGAGAGATCCACCTTATTGTTATGATTACAATAATAAACCCTAAATTCATATGTGTGTCTTAAGTTTCTGGGTAAGAAATGTTTTTTTTTATTTGAAACTAGTGTTTGTGTCTACCTTTTATTAAGTTTGTAATACTTTCACCATTTGGTACTATCCATTACTCTGTGCAAGGGTACTATATTTACATACATATATATATATGTGTGTGTGTATATATATATATGTATATATATATACACACACATTTATATCA
>JBAMYA010000011.1:3753522-3764271 GCA_037176975.1 Arrhamphus sclerolepis
TCCTCGTGCACACACAAAACTCTTACCCATAGTGAGCAGGTTGCGCGCAGGACTGAAGCCCCACCAAGTGACGCAACCTGCACCCTCAGACGCCTGTCCAGCACTCATCCTGTAATTACTACAAAAGAAAGAAAAGAAAAAAAAGGTAGTATATGAGTCACTTACATCAAACCCAAACAAACAAGTGTCTGAAACAGCTGAACTGATGAACAAGCGTTAACGCTCCGCAGACTAAAGACCAGCTAATGTTAGCTTACAAATGTGGCTATGACTAGGAAGAAATAAGCCGTGTAAAACCTCGATATGCTGAATTAAAAAGTAAAAGTATCATAAACTGGATTTAGAGTTGTGGAAAACAAACATACCTCTACCGTTTAATAACAGCCGACTCAACTTTACATCTAGCTACTGAGGCAGGAAAGTTTGGTTTCTGTTGCTAGGCAACGAACATGGGGTAAGAGACTGCATTCTTTAGGAAAAGACAGACGCTACCGACCGATGAGAGACTGGGAGCTGTATTTTACCTCACGTCTTCACGTCTTTATTATATATGGTAATTGCTTCCAACACATAGACTTATTCCTTCCCTTGTATTGTGTCTCTTTTTCTTTTTTCTTTACTAATTTATTTTTATTGCCTGCCTCTCTACCTTCTCAGTTTCTCAGGAATAAAAAATGTTCAAAAAAATGTTGTTCTGAAACTGAGTATATATAAATGTCTTAAAACACGTCTCAGTTTTTCTCAGAAAAAACAAAAAACAAAAAAAAACTAAAATACTGGCAATACTGGGAACAGCTAAGATCCTGGTATGATATCTGTCTCTCTATCTGTCTGCCTATCTACACACACACACACTTGATTGGCAAACTTCATATAAATGAAGGACGGATGAATGGAACAATTTACCAAGGCATTCTTGATTTATAAAAATACGGTGCCATCTAACGAGATGACAAAGATGAAATGTGGAGGACGTTTCAGCAAAACAATGATCTTTGACCTTGAATCTTTTTGGAAAACTATGGAAAGAACTAATGATCAGTGCTCATAGAAGAGGCAATAATGTGTCACTTTTAAGTGTTTATTTGTGTTTTACAGAAAGTTGTTGCACCACAGCACTACAAAATGAGCTGAAAAGGCCCATTGTACTTAACAAATTCTAGAAACTACCATATCGCTAGAGCCAAACGTTTGAGACACAGAGCAATTTATACTTTATACATCCAAACCCTGAGCATACACAGATAAAAACAGATTTATACAAATACAGAATCATGTTGGACTTTGGTGGTAAAAGTAAATAGGAGAAGACAAGGATTTATTTAAAGTCACATCATAGTAAGTGTCTGCATATTACACAGGCACACATACATCCAGAAACATACAATGCAAAGTACAGACAAGTGACAAAGTAAACAAAAAAACCTGAACTGTTAACCTCAACAGTGAGGGGGGCTTTTTGCTGGAATGATTTGGATCCACGTGTCAGCTTTGCTCCATGATGCAACATTTCTCTCCTGGTGGGAGAGGTGTCTTCCAGGATGACAGTGACCCGATCCATGGGACACAAAAACAACAAAGCTGTTCTGACTGTGTATGATTGCCTAAGACCTTACTAAGACACTTCACATTGGGTTTCCATTTATTCTCTCACCAGCATGTGTCTCAAAGGAAACAAACTAAATGCAGAACATGCAAATTGATGAAACATCACGTTTAACACCAAATAACATCTCAGCAGCTTTTGATATTCCATCAAGGTGTGAATCTTAACGAGGTTTTGCTTTGAGTGCTGCATCAACTTCTTCTTCTGGCAGGAGAGTGTGCCACTGAGCTACTGGACGCCTGGGATTGGCAAGCATATCAGACCAGTGACGAAGACCGACTCCTGTAGCTCCATAGCCAACAAAGGTCTTCCCGATGGGGTCATTGCTCCCAAGTTTATCATAATCATACACAGTGATGACGACCTGCACTTTCTGTAAGGAAAAAAAAACATTATGTAATCAGACCACTTGACATCACAATGTCTGATACATGGCAAAGTGATCAGTTATGTGAATCCCACCTGTATTTGTGCGAAGGGGACCTCAAAGCTGAAACTCTCATTAAAATAAGGATTGAGGGTATTCTTCTTGACTGTTGTCTTCTTCTTTTTAATCCGCTTTCCATTTTGTTGCAGAATTATCTTCACAAATGGGTCTTGTAAAAGAAGTGGTTATTTTTAATGTGTGTGTTACACTACTTCCTCTCCAAGAAATAAACAAATTATATTCAGAATAATAAAACTGATGGCAGTGGTTCAAGGTTGTATTACCTGACAAGCCTCCTACGTCCATTTTCTTGAGATTCTTTGCTTCCATAATGTTCACTGTTAATTTTCCAGCCGTGGGCACATAGCGTAAGGAAATGCAAATATCACCCAGTTTTTCTTGCTGTAAAGGAAATTTCAAGTAAATTCTCAGAGATGTTTCAAATTAAATCACTGTCATGATTTTTACAGGCAATGGCAGTTGGCTACTTAGTAAGTAGAAATATTAAGATTCAGTGTTGTATATATAGATAGCTGGGGGGGGGGCTTGAGCAGACCCTGTGAACTTGAATAGAACTGAAGTAAGTTTTGAAAATAATGTGTAGATGTTTATTCTCAAAACTGAGAATAATTAATGTGCTTAAATAGTAAACACACTTTAAAGCTTACCTCCTCCTTTTCACCACTCTCCAAGTCCTTCCATTGTTGCATCGGCTGGCCCAAATCAATGCTGTTCATGGGAATCTTTATTTCACCAATCATATCATGTTTGGAGAAACGATCAAAATCAAAAACCTGCAGCACCAAAGTCTTCCCTCCCAACTCTGCATATGGAATCTACAAAGAGAAATTATAACAACCTTAGCGGAAGGTACACCAAAAAGCTTCAAAACAAGACCAAAATGGCTGGAGAAAAATGAAATATGCATTGTTATTGCTTAGGTTCAGACATCTCAACAGATTTCACTGTGGAAATAAAAGACTGATAATATTGGAAGGCAGAGACATAGGCCAGAATAAATTTAAGTACCTTAAAGATGAAAGTCTCATTGAAAACAGGGCAAAGGTTTTTGCGTTGAACCTTGGTCTCATACTTCTTCTTTTTATCAGGCAACATAAAGACTTTAACATATGGGTCCGAAGTTCCTCCCATGTCCATAGCAGCAAGATCCTGAGCTTGAAGTATACCCACAATGAGCTTCAGAGAAAAGAGAAGAGTAAGAATGGACAGAATCTCAATATTCTAAGTCTTACATGAATGACTTTAATGGAAGTGTTGGTGTTTTCATGGAAGACCTACCTGGCAGTCTGTGAAGTTGTAGTCCAAAGAGTACTCCAGCTTCCCCAACTTTTCCTGTTCTTTCTCCTCCTCTTCCCCTTCCTTCTTCTCCTCTCCGTCCTGTAAAATAAAACATCTTTATATTGGAGATTTATGTGTTGCCTGGCTTAAATAGTTAAGATTTAAAAATAGTAAATGACAGAAGAAATTCAATTGTTCTTAAGTTCACCTTATCTCCACCTTCTCCATCACCTTCCTTTGTCTTCCTGCGGCGGCCTCCCTTACTCTCTCTTACCTTCTTTGGCTTTTTCTTTTTCCCAAAGCATTTTTTGATAAAACAGAAGATCAAGCATGCCACTAAAACCAGAACCACTACAACAATTGCTCCTATGGCCCACATAGGAACTGTAAAAGACAGGCAAATAAGAACATCAGTATCACTGCATGTTTTATGGAAGTACGTTAAACATGTCAGAAAGAGTGGATGATGTTAACTGACTTCTTTTAATTTCACAGTAGATGAAACCATTTTGCTAAAGCTTTTCTTGAGCTTTGAAAAAAGAAGAAAATGTAAATTCTTTCGAATTGTTTTTATAATTACATTTTTCAAGCCAACACTTATCTCAGGACAGTTAGCTGAGCATGTATTTGGTCAGTAACACCCTACTTCATGATCAGATAATGACACTGTTCCAGCTGGGAGTGGCCCTGTTCAGCCCCAACCACAGGCAATGTCATCATGGTGACGGTTCACCATTAAGTGCTTTGCTCCTGACACCATAAACAGTAGTTATTCATTTCTAGAGCGCAATTCTTGCGCATGTTTTCACCTTGCTTTTTGTGGTAGTCAAGTGATTTATGTAATGACAAGGGAAACAAGTTTGCATACCTTTGAAATTATTTATGTCTCCAAAACCTGCATTTCTTTGGGGAGTAAGTTACCCCATTAGAATTTTAGAAAATACTTTGTCCATTAACAATTGTATATATAATTTCTTGTAATGATATCAGTTGATGATGTCAAAAAGCTCATTTCAAGATGTACCTGAACTTATGAATTAGTCAGTTGTGCTGTAAATTCTACATGTGCCTTACTGTGCATATGACTGAGTTCGTTCATGAACTTCTCCTTCATGTGGTTGTACTCGTGGTCCAGGTGATGTTCTGAGTGTGAGTTTTCATGATGCTCATGATGAGCTGGTTCTTTCGTTTCCTCTGATTCTGGTTCAGATGGCTCAGCAGCCCTCTGGACTCGGACCCCACCACTGACCAGCCTCATGTCAGCTAAAAAACAGAAGAAAAATAAATAAATACAGAACACCTGTGCAGGCACTCCTGCTGTGTCGGCCTGCCATGCTGTCTGTCTAGTTGGCACATTCAGCGAGCTACAACACATTTTTACATGCATGCTGTGTAATCCTTGTGTTCATGTGTTGCAGCACAGTCCAGGAGCATAGGACATCTCTAAGCCAGATGCTCAACATGGCTGACCCTAATCCCTCTGTTACTCTCATACGCTGTCATCTCCTCCATCCCATAACCCATGCTTTCACTCCCATATTCATCCCATCCCCATTTTTCTATCATCAGAGCCTCTGCTGCAGACTGGATTAAACCCTAGCACTGCAATATTAATCCAGAATCACAGATTCTCTGAGCTTTTATAAATAGAGGTTGGTCTCTTCCTTCAACATTCCACCCACAGCCACTGTTTTCATCCTCTGTTATGAGCCCTATCTCAGAGGATTCTGGACAAATGACTGTTCAATAATGCATTTGGAAAGAATCCCATTAAACTAAAGCCAGGATTCAAAAAAACTCATGTTTGCAAATCTATTGGATATGCAACCCCACGTTTAAATATGCAGCAACAAGTATGTGCAATGGATTAAAAGATAATATTTGATATACTCAGATTCAAGACCATTTATAATTATGCAACATAAAGTTGAATAACAAAATGGAAAGAGATACTTTCATTGCTTCAAAGAAAAACATTAAAATAGTAAAATTTGATAATCACTACAAAAAATAATGACTTACAAAGGTTGTGTTGCTACTAGGCATTTCCAGATTTATTATTTTCTCTGGTAAAAATAATAAAAGATGCCAACTGAACCTTTACAATTATCCCAACTCTTGCAAGCCATTTATTAAATTAGTAACAGTTTAGCTGAGATTAATAGGAGACAAAGCAAATAACAGTGGGTAAACACCAATCACATTTAAGTGGGTTTATTCAGAACTAACTACAACTGGAATATTTAAATATGTATTCAAAAACAGTTTATGACCATTTTAGATGCATTGCAATTTGATCATAACAATGTTTTTAACGCATCATTTAGCTTACCTGTTGATGGGTTCCCTTAATTTCTGTAGATGTGCTGTTGGAGGAATTGTTTGCTTCACCTAAATTTATAGTTACCTCCACTTTTGCTCTTTGGAGCCCTCATACACTGATCAGCTCTTCGATATGCCGCTGTCTCACTGGCAGGCTCCCTGAAACTCTTTCCATCAAAGCACTGGCAAATCACTAGAGCAGTGTTGTGGTTTAATCCCCCCCACCCCCTCCTCCTGATATTAGAAGGCTGACAACACATCTGTTGCTTTATGTTCAACCAAAATATCAAGATTCAACAGCAACATTTAAGGATTTTCCCACTTCCCACTATCAAATTTTAAAAATGTTTTTAATTGTTTATGGAGAGAATTTGTTGCATTCATGACTGTGGTGGCTGTTTATCCATCATCTGAGTTTACACTTCCGGTCCTCCACTAATCTCAACATAGCTGTAATCACAGTCAATCATCAATCTACCATCAACTTTCAATACAAGTGGGCACTGACTTCGACAGTGCTGTGAAAATTATATGTGCCCCTAGATTATTATGTTTTTGCTATTTTGTCACACTTAAAGGTTTTGGGTCTTAACAAATTTTAATATCAGACCATGATAGCCTGAGTAAATACAAAAAGTAGTTTTTAAATCAGGATTTTATTTCTTATGGAAATACTGGCTATCCAAACCAACCTGGTGAAGAAAGTATACGCCCCCTGGACCTATGAACTGGTTGTGATTCCCAGTAACAGGCAGTCTTTTACATTGCTGTGGAGGGATTTTGTCAGAATTGTTTTAATTCAGCACACTTTAGATGGTTTTTGAGCACGAATGTCCCATTTAACGTGATGCCACAGCATGTCAATTGTATTTCAGTTAAGTGCACTTGATCTTAAAAACACAAACTGATGGGCAGACTTTCTTCTTCATGATTTTCAGGTAGAGAGCAGAATTCATGGTTCCATCATTTTTGGCACGTTGTATAGGTCCTGAACCAGTAAAGCAGCCCCAGACCATCTCACCACATTCGACTGTCAGTATGATGTGAGGTAAGTGAGCCCTGCTGTGCTTAAGATGTTTTGTGACGTCCTGGATGAGTCATTGATGGACTCTTGGAATAATTTCAGTAGGCTTTGCACTTTTGGGAGGGTTCACCACTGTTCTGTGTTTTCTCTGCTTGTGGATGATGACTCTCTCTTTGGTTCTTGTGAGTCTTAGTTTTTCCACAGAGGACCAGGTTGGTCGTCATTTCAAAACATTTTTATTGTTTTTACTCAGGTTACCTTTGTCTAATAAGATGTATTTAAGATGATCTGAAAGGGGAAAATATTTTTCACAGCATTGTACAACTTGGTTTAGTTTTATTTCTTTTTTTCCCTGTCCAACTCTATTTTTGTGATTTTATTATGCATTATTCATTTTTAAAATGCATTTCATCTTAATGCCCAGTAATCTGATATGCACGTATTCATTGTGCTGCTACATTGGAAGACCTCACTAGCCAATTCCAAATAAAAAGCAGTGTAACATATATGAGGTAATATGCCAAACTGTAGCAGAGAATAAGTTATGCTTTTAGTTAATTTATATAAGATGTAGGGCATTTTTGTTTGGTTTTGCCATGCCCCTATATTTGTTTTCTTTTAATATCGACTATTCATCTTATTTGTACTTTGAAATACCTTCTGGGTACAAATCTTAAAATTTCTTGCAACCATTTATTTGGTTTTATGAAAAGTGACTAAACTAAATATTCCAAATGCATTCCTAACAAAAAAAACAAAACAAAGGTAAATTGCTGCTCTTACTGCCAAAAAACAAAACAAAACAAAAAAGCTTGAACATTAATACACCACCATCTGGATATGGTTTAGGCAGAAATCTTCCTAGTAAATCTCATCTTTACTGAAACATATAATTCACTTAAGCAGCATTTTCGAGACCACAAACTGTCCAGCAGTCTGATATTAAGCTCCAACCCAACAGTAGTTAAGCAAAGTACTGCTCTTTTTTTTTCCCAGTTAAAAAACAGCAGATGAAGACAGAGTGTCCTTAGACAGAAGATAGACAATTTAAAACAAAAGGTTGATGGCATATTTTGGTTTTAATGAATGTCTCAATGATTTTCCAAATTGTAAAATCATTTTAAATGACTACAAACATGAAATAGTTGACAATGGAATGAATGACACTGGATATAAAAAGAGTCTTAACACGTGACTCATACCACAATAACGGCTCAAGAAAAGAGTTTTCCCAAGTTTTTTTCTTTCCCCCCTTAGAAAATTTGAGGTATTTCCAGTTATCTTGCCTTGAATTTATCTTGTACTTTTGGTACAAGAATGGAGTAAAGAGTAAAGTGTGCAAATTGTTAACGGAAAAATAATAATGCACCCCTGACCTTGTCTATGCATCTTTGTAAATGTGAAATGTCCCTGTACTGCTTTGACCTTTAAAGAGTGTGTTTATCAAAGAGATATTCGCCCATAGACCCATGGGTTTCAGAAGCAGTGAGGCGACCAAGACTGCCGATGTAGTCGCCCAGCTTCTTGATGGTATCATGGCTGTCGATGAGGAAGTGCTGCTCGAGGAAGTCACAGAGCTACAAGAGAGAAAATATTTTACAGTTTTAAGTTTTACATATAAAATCTGATTCTGTAATGTGCATCACAGACCTATGCTACTGCCACAGAACAAGTAGAGCATGATTTTAAAATTAAGAAAACAAAAAATGCAACACTCACATGTGGGTCGGTGTGAGTGCCAGCTCTGCGGTGCACATCGAGAATACATGTATTCAAAGACTTCTGGTATTCAAGGGAGAATGACAACGCATCCAGACCACCTCTCCAATCTTCTCTACTGGGTTTCTAGAACAGAAAGTTGCTATATTTAGCTCACCAACAGGTATACCATAAAAATGCCTTTTGAATCCAGCTTTTGCTTGAGACCTACAGCAATGGTCTGAAGCAAAATTCGGCCTCCTCTCATGTTCTGATATTCCAGCAGCTTTTCAGCCTGTTCCTTCTCCTTCACGGAGCGCTCCAGGAAGAAAGTGGAGAAATTTGGCAATGCAACATCATCCCTGTCAAAGTACATCCCCTGCAAGACATAAGGGAATAAAAAAAATAAATAATGACATACACCAGAGAGAATTATCAAAGTAATGGGGGCAACATGCATTAATATTGATGACACTGGAATTGATTCTCAAGTATTGTAATCCTGAAAGGCTTAAATAGAAGGGAACTGAACATCCCTCCTCCTCTTATTCTCAGTCCAGGAACAAAGAAGCGTAACCAGTAACCATCTATTCGATTCTTTTAGAATAGTTATACTAACAAAGCAGCAGCAATAATGGCGTGGACCACTGTAACATTAAAAAAAAAGATCTTACCAGGGCAAGGTAGGTGTAGGAAGCATTGAGCTTCAGGTTGATGAGCTTGTTGATGTCTCCTTCAGTCTCCACATGATAGTTTTGCTTTACTGCAGACTGCATTTCTAAAAAGATAGAAATTATTTCAAAGGAAAGTTACATGAATTTTAGAGAACGTCCTAACATATTAGAAACCTGTTTTGGAGCAGAAAATAAAAGAAAGAACAAACAACATTTATCACCTTATCTCCTGAATGCTATCTCGACTAACTAGCCTTTGGTCAAACTCCCCCTGAGGCCCGCACAAGATAAAGCTTTATTCGTGTTTGCCAGGGAGTTTTTAAAGGAACTGATATTTAAGGGCTCAGTCAGTGAAACAACTGCCCAACGGTCGCCGTCAGTCACGTGATGACGATGAACTCACGTCCAGTTAGGTAATTATGAGTTAGCAGCATACCTTGTTACCTGTTGTGGTGAGCTTTAGCTCGGTAAATCCTGCTCGTCGAGAGGAAAAACACACACACACACAAAACAATATCTTAACGATTTATTAACGCGTAAAGTAGCAAAATCTTACTTAGAGCTCGTACGTGTTTTTCTGCGAGCTGGCTGATTAGATAACAATAAGCTACATCAAGAACAAGGAAACATTGGTAAATTCAGTCAATTCAATCTAATTAAGTCGTAAATTAAAAAAAAAAGGCCTCAACTGATAAATGTCACATTTTTCAAATTGGAATAGCAAAAATGACTTACCGCACTTTATCAGTAACGCTACCTTTTTTTTGTTGTTGTTGCAGACTTGTTTACACACGAAGTGGCCCTCTTAATGTAGGCTCACTACTTCTTCTCTTTTCTAGTTTAAGATAGACTAGACACCACAGTGACTTATTGCTGCCCTCTTCCGTTCATGGTCTCACATCGACCAACTTTTGTTATGTATGTTCAGTATATTGCTGTATTCCTGATTTTTTGGAGCGAGTTTGAAATTCTTAACAGAAAAAAAATGTTGCACAAGATGAGAATCTCTCGCCTCTGATGACATGTATTGTCATGCTGGATACACCCTAGACACCAAGAACAAAATCCCAGTCAATCACAGAGCCACATAGACTCAAACAAGACAAGCAACTGTGCATACTCACACTTCTCTGATCAATTTAGAATCAATAATCAATCTAATATGCATGTTTTTAGACTGTGGGGGGATGCCAGAGAGCGCAGAGAAAACCGAGTCAGTCAAAGGGAAAAGATGCATACATATAGAAATGCTCTGGCCTATTTATATATTATGACAGATTTATAAGTACTACGTACACCCTACGGAAGCCCTAAAGGGCCATACATGTATACATTTTTATTTCCACCGTTTTCTCGTGATAACGAGTTATTTTTCCTCCGTTTTCCCGCAATAACGACATAATTTTCCCGTGATAACAACATAACTCCGTCGTTTTCTCGTGATAACGAGTTATTTTTTCTTCCGTTTTCCCGTGATAACGAGATAATTAATTTGAGATCCCAAGAAAACTAAGAAAAAAAGTCTCTGCACACTTCTATCCATGCAAACAAGTGTGTTTTTCCACCAAGCTTTCGGTCTATCGACCTTAATCAGGGCATTGAAATACCCTTGAGATCTCAAATTAATTATCTCGCTATCACGGGAAAACGGAGGAAAAAATAACTCGTTATCACGAGAAAACGGTGGAGTTATGTCGTT
>JBAMYA010000011.1:3764371-3787756 GCA_037176975.1 Arrhamphus sclerolepis
CAATTCATTGTCACGTCATCATTTAAAAACTGCATTTTGTATTTACTCAGGTTATCTTTGTCTGATTGTATAGTTGCCTGTAGCTGTACGTGTGAGCTGTGACTCTAACTGAGCTGAATAACAAAGAGGTGGAGAAAATACGTTTACAACGCTTATTTCAGACTGTGTACTGCTGAGACAGCTGTTACAACATTTTGAAACCTTTTTAAGCTAAATAACATAAAATCAGAACTTCCTAATAATCAAAATGTAATAATCTAAGTGTAATAACCACCATTTCATCAACACCCTTTACCCAATAATGTTTTTTTTGTTATAAAGTTTTAACAAGATAACTTCAACACCACCAACTGACAGTTCTGAGTACCTCAACGTTTAAATATGAAATTACTGACAAACCAAAGAAGGTTAAAATAATGTGGAATGGTCCTTTAGTCTTGTGGCGAATCACACAACTAACTTCTAGTTGAGATGTCCTGCTACATTTCAAAGTGGACAAAGTTAAACTTGCCAAAAGACACAAAGAAATTCAAAGCAGATGTGATGTTGTCACTCATTTAAACACAAATTTTAAACATCACATAAATTACCTATATCTTACTGTAATCTGTAAACTGACTGAGACTGACTGCAGGAAAAGAATCATAAAGTAGTTTGTAGTTTGTAGCGTATGTGCCGGGCCCTGTGAATCTATATGTGAATATTTAATCGTTGACAAAAGTCTGCAAAAAGAGTCAGACAGAACTCACTAAAATAATACAATGTCAAACAAACAAAAAGGTGCTGATTACCTTTTTGTGAATGTGCCAGATAAAATACAGTTTTGCTTGTTGAACAAAGTCAAAGCGAGAAAAAAATGTATTTACTTTTTAAATTTTCTCAACATTTTCTTCTTTGTGTTCTTTGTCCACACTTTAGCTCCTCTTGATCCTAAAGAGGTCCATCCAGTGGGACAAAATGAGACCAGTATAACTCTGCAGTGGACACAAGTGGATGACATCCATGATTATGTGCTTGCCTATGATGGGAATGAGACAAATTTGAATTCGTCACAAGTAACTGTAGAATACACAATCTCAAATCTGACACATGGGTCTAGTTATGATTTCAGGGTCTTTGCTAGATTTGATTATGCCAGAAGCAAAGGAGTAAACATCACAGCAGTTACAGGTGAGATGTCTTTCTTCCATCAGACCACATTACGAGCCAGGACCTCTTAGTTCATACCTGAAAGTTAATTGAAACTTTACCTCCCTCTTTAAATAATATTACACAGGATATCCTGTCATTTGTAATAGGATTTGTGAATAGTTTCTCCTGTGTTTTCTCATTGTAGCTCCTCTTGATGCCGAAGAGTTCAAAGCACTTAGCCAAAATGAGACCAGTATAACTCTGCAGTGGAAACGAGTTGCGAATATCCACAATTATACACTTGAGTTCAGTGAAAACAAGACAAACATTACTCTATCGCCGGAAGAGGTAACTGAAACAATCTCAAATCTAGAAAGTGGGACTGAATACAACTTCAAGCTCTTCAGTGTGTTTGAGTATGCCAGAAGCAGTGGAGTTGGCCTCCTCGCAGGAACTGGTGAGCTGTCCTTCCGCTGATGTGGTCCACAGCATGAACCAGAACTGTCACTAGTAAAATCTAATTGTAAATCAAAACTCTGTAACACAAACCCTGGTTTTTATTATTGTTATTTTTCTTAAAAATAATATCATGTTCTATTAATTATGGTTTCTTTTTCTCAGTTCCTCCAACGGTGGATTCAGTGACTGTGAGCCAGCGCTTTCAGAACAGCATAACTCTTCAATGGAACGGTCCAAACGAAGCATGGGAATATTTCCTTAAAATTAACGGCATGGATTTGGTAATTACCCGAAACAAAGCAAAAACTTCTGTGTCATATTCAATCTCTAATCTTGAACCTGGAACAAGATATCCATTCAGAGTGATCACAGGGTTCCTTGGACTCAACAGCACTTCTTATGACAATTTCACTGTAACACGTAAGTATATAGACCTTTTTCTAACTCTTCCACTGTGAAATCTAATACTTGTGAAACTGTGAAGTTTGTAAATAAATCTTAAATGTAAATTATTTTTGATGAAGTTATGCAGTGACTGAAAAAAACATGTTTATTGTCTCATTTCAGCCATAGACTGTACCAGTATAAACTGGCATGTTACTGACTCTTCAATCCAAGGAACAGTTGAGGGTTTATTCTCAAGTGCAACTGCAACCAACAACTCTGAAACTCATGAAAGTCCTGGAGGTCCAAACGTGTCCTTTACCGGCCTCTATCCTGGCGCAACCTATGACATATCTCTTTTATATGCAGAGGCTTCCCTCTCTCTTCCACAGTGTAGCCACAAACTAACAATCCGTGAGTGCTGTCTGCTGTTACCACAACATAAGATTTGTTTTCCCACGTAAAGCGGTTTCTCTCAGTCTGTACTTTAAAAAAAAAAAAAAAAAAAGATTAAAGACCTTAAAGAATTCAGCCATAGTGGTAGAAAAGATTCTTGATATGAGTAATTGTTGTAACAAACTACTTAGAAACAATACTTTAATTCGATTAAAATAATTTTATTTCAAATTAATACAATTAAGATCAATTCAGTTGTACTTTATTAATCTCCAAAGGGAAATTACATAACAAAACAGCCCCTAAAGCATAATGATGGTGTTCTTATTGCAAACTATTTATCTAAAATGTTATTATTTGTGTCTTACATTTATGCTGTTTTTTTTTTTTTTTTTGTTTTTTTTGTTACTATGAATGCATATTTTCTCTTCTGCTGCACAGGTCCTCCTATTTTAAAAGCCCACTGTGAGTTCGCAGCGAGTGGTTATTCTGCCCTCATAGTCTGGGATAAACCAGATGGCATATGGACCGCTGTGGAGTTTAATATGACTGGGAAAACTCACGAAGTACAAGGAAGTAATGACGGACATGTAATAAATGGACTTCAACCTGCTAAAACATATGAAGTGTCTTTAGTGTCACTGTCTGGGACAGTAAGGAGTTCTCAACCGTATGTTTTTTCATGCGCTACCGACCCAAGGGGTAAGTAATGATGTCTATTTGTTGTTTTTGTCTAATAAAAAGCCTGAATAATGATTCATTTCATCATTAAAATGTTTTGCGTGGGTCATATGACTTTCTTTGGTTCGTTTATTTCAACATTTCTTTCTTGTGTAGCAAGTTTCAAATAGAATAGCTTTGCTCAGTGTCTGTTAAAAGCTCAAAATGATTTAAATACATATTTTTTAATCTGCAGGCGTCATTGGAGGGTCAGTGTTTGCTGTGCTGCTTTTTGGAGTGCTGGTTCTTGTGGCCGTCTTCATTTTGCTTAAAAGGCCGGACATTATCAGGTTGGTATAGCCTCAGTGACAAAACTGTTGTTGCATTTTATCCTGTGAAACTGATTTTGTCAAACTTCATGTGTGAAATTCTGGGATTTCTCTTCACAGCAGAAAAAAGACATTTATTGGTGGATCCAAACTATCTGCTACAAAGAAGAAGTGAGTATAAGTTTAATTTCTTATCCATGAAATTCTAACTCACTAAAGTAAACATGTAAAATTGGTGATTTAACCATACGCTGTAATACTCAAGCCAAAAGTTTATTCACTGGTGTCATTCAAATTTTACTTTTGCTATTTTTTTCAGGAATATTTCTGTAGCTGAGTTTCCAGGCCACTTCTACCAGTTAGGTTTGGATGAAAACAGAGGTTTCAGCAAGGAATATGAGGTACATTCATGTTTTCAGCTGTATTGTTTTTTTCTTTTACTGTTATTTATTAGACGTTAAAGCTTTATATTTACATGGAAGTCACATGGCTTCATTGGTTCTCTAATGCCGGGTCACCTGTCACTTCCACACAGGACCTCGCTCCTGTAGGCACAGACCAAACACGCAAAGTAGCTTCTCTACCTGAGAACAAAGGGAGGAATCGATTCACCAACGTCCTCCCATGTAAGTGTGTCTTCTTAATGACAGACTATGATCTCATGAGGGCCTGACTTTGGTTGTTCAAAGTCATTTCTTCTTTCATTGGGGTACCTTTTAGTTAAACCATCTGTTTTCACACACTAGATGACTGGTGTCGGGTGAAGCTAATGACATCAGACCCCAGTGAGGACTCAGACTACATTAATGCCAGTTACATGCCAGTAAGTGCTGCCTTATGGCTGACAGTCATTAATCAGTAATTAAGTCTGAAATGTTAACTAAGTCAACATATAAGTGTAAATGGTTGCTTTAAAGGACATATAAAAGCTTCATTGAGTTTAACTTTGGCAACTTCATTTTAGGGCTACAACAGCAGTAGAGAGTATATTGCCACACAGGGTCCTCTTCCCTTCACAGTCAATGATTTCTGGAGGATGATTTGGGAGCAGAAAGTGAAAGGCATTGTCATGGTAACCAACTGCACAGAAGGAGGACGGGTAAGCTTTTAAGAGATAATGATTGATTTAGTTGTGAACAATTTTTTCTTCAAGCTACCGTGATGTCAGATTTGTGTGTAGTTTACGTAATTTCTCTGTGTACACAAGGTGCAAATCCATATCTACAATAATTATTATTTCTTTTAATTATTATTTTTTTTAGATTAAGTGCGAACAATACTGGCCTGAAGACCGCAAGATTTATGGAGAGCTATTGGTCACCACCGGATCTGAGAAACAGAACACCAGCTGGACTCTCAGGGAGTTCACTGTTAAAAATGTATAAAATATCCATTGAGTTTTTACAACTTAATTCACAATAGCAAATTAATAAATTAAAACACTGGTCTGTGTCTTGTCACAAACAAGGATAAACAGAATAGAAAGACACTAAATGCCAAAGATTTCTCTCAAAACTTCTAATCGACTTCTATAACAGTACGGTGGATGTGCAGAAACTGAATTCCTTGTGTTCAACATTTGTTTACAGACAAAAACCTCAGAGGAACGCATTGTGAAACATTTCCATTTTACTGCCTGGCCTGACCATGGAGTCCCACAGGGCACTGAAGTCCTGATCCAGTTCAGAGGACTGGTGAGAGAGCACATAGAGAGCGAAAGGACTACAGCACCGACTGTTGTTCACTGCAGGTACAGAATAAGGACTTGCAATCACTGTGAACTTGAGGGAAATAAACCCACACCCTCCAAGGTTGAGATGGCAAATAAAAGATAAAAAGTAAGGTCCAGATGTGTCTACTGAAACAAACAACAGATTAGACAACAAACTGTTCACTAAAAGTTTCAAAGGGGAAGAAATGGCACCATCATCACGTGCTTTACTTGCAGCTTTAGCACAGTTAAAGGCCTAGCTGGGTGCTCCATTCAAGTACATGTGGGTTTTTCTATGGAAAATAGCATCATTTTAACACCTACCAGTAAAACATCTTGGTACTCTTTGCTGTTGTAGAAAAGGCTCAGGCATTTGTTGTTCACGTTGAGTACGAATTTTAGTTCATAGGTAATACATGTATAATTAGAAAAGGGTTCCGGTTTAGTGTCCTGCCTCATTATTCATGTTACTCACCTGTAAAAACGTGCCTTTAAGCTTCTCCGTGTTGTCCGGCCGATAATACGAATATTGAGTCAATAACGAGAAAATATGGCAGCACTGAGTCACAACAAGCTTCAATAAATCAAGCTGATCACAGCAGTTCAGAAGAGGAGAATCCCCTCTCTCTTTTCCTGATGTATCCTGGCCGATAAACCATCTTGTTAACAGTCATATCCTGAAAGAACCAGCTCTGCCTAACACCTCCACAACATTGGTTCGTAACAGTTATGCCAACTCATCTCTTTCCAACCCCATTCGTACGCTTAAAAGTGAAGAAAAATATTTGCCCTTTCAGAATTACTGTATGTGTTCATCATAAAACTAAGAACACGCTTCCTCTTCCTTCATATTACTGCTTTTAACATCAACATGATCAGGCCAAATCAGTCTTTAGATAATTCTCTTCTGTTTTCAGGATGGTTGCTGTCTTTGTTTGATCTGTATTGACCTCTTCACTTTTTTTTTTAACCAAAAAAACAAAAGACAAAAAAACAACAAAAAATCTTACCCCACCAACATGAAGTGAGAAAACCACATCAAGATAAACTTTATACAAACTACCTGTGGAGAACTTGTTTCTTTCTTGTTAAGGGAACTATACAGTTGTTGACGAGAATTTGAATATTTATAGCAGGGCAGAAAAAGAGCAAGAGCTTTGACTTCCCACTTCTGAGTTACAGCAAATGAAGGATGACTGGAAGTTGAAGTTGGAAAAAGATAAAAATAGTGAGGGTGGATAATTCTGCTCTTGACCCAGTTCTGTGACATGACAGTTCACAGCAATGGCATATAGCTGGTACCAAACACAAGGAAGAGTTGATTTATGGAGGAATCCTTTTTTTTTTTTTTTTAAAACTGGTAGTCACTTAAGGCTACTAGACATGTGTTCTCAGATCTGAAAATGTTATTTCATAATACATTGACTTTAAAAGACCAGAATTCATCCTAACAAATACCATGTTGTGTTGCCTCTCACTTGCAGCGCTGGTGTGGGGAGGACAGGCACTATTATTGCCCTGGATGTGCTGCTTCAGCAGCTACAGAAAGAACAAGCGGTTGACATCAAAGGCTTTGTTCACAAGATGAGACTGAATCGGCCATACATGGTGCAGACAGAGGTAAAACTGCTTCAGCGGTTTTAAACCACTTCCTTATTCATGTGCCCATTTGGTACCATTTTTAAAAGCAGCTATATAGTACACACTGGCACCAAATCTTATATACGTGTTGTACCTGTATTTTCCACATTTCATTTCTTTTTCATTTTATTCTAATTCATTTTTTTTTTCTCTAATACTTTTGAACCGACTGCAAGCCAGCCGGTCAGAATAGTTAACAATACTGGACACAAGAATTTATCAAAAGGAGTAACAAAAGCACACACTTTGAGGCATTAAGACCATACTTTAAATGTAATCATCGTTCCATCAAGAGAATTCAATTCAACGGAAACTTTTGTCTACTTCTTTTCAGTCCCAGTACGTTTTCCTGCACAAGTGCATCATGGACAGTCTGCAGTCAAACGGCAAGACTGAAGAGAACATATATGAAAATGCTGATATGATTTATGAAAATGCCACAGCCCTTCAAGAGCTTCGTTAACATAAACCTAATGTCTTACATGCACTAAATTTTGAAATGATCACAATTTAAAAAAGCTATTGTTATAAATTAAATATCAAATACATTTGAATATTATTTATTTACTGTATATGCAAAGCCCTTTTGAGATTTTCCTTCTTGTGCCTTTGTTCTGCTTTATTTGCCAAGTTTGTACCATTATTGTTATTATTTGAAGATTACTCTCCAGATGACCAGATGTTTTTAAATGTATTATCAATGTTAAATGATAGTAGAAAATATTAGTAATTTATACAATAAATAAAACATTTTCACAAAGATGCCAAGTTTCCAAATGAAATGAAAAACAAAGTATGTTTGGGTATGTTCATTTTTTTTTTTCTTTTTTTTTTTTTTAAATCAAACTGACAAGAACAGAATAGCACCTTGTTGTGTTTATAGAAATCTTGCAGTGCAAGTCAAAGCTCAGTTCCAGTGTTTGTCCTTAATGTGTGAGGATGATCCTCTGCACACAGCTGTTGCGCTTACACATCGTCCTTTGATACGTCACTATCTATCGGGTCCTGGCTGTTGGACACAGCAGAGAAGTGCTTCTCAATAAGTTCCTGTCTGGCTTTCACTGCCTCAAGGTTGGTCTCTGTTGCTGCCGAATGCTGTTTGCCTGGATACAGAGACTCAACTCTTCCAACCGAAGGCGGAGGAGGGACTGAGAACTTTTGAGCGATGTTGTGCAGTACACTGCATGCCTTGATAATGTTAGACTTTTTGTTCAAAGAGCCCTCTTCTGCAAAGCCAAGTTGCATCAGACACCTGAAACGCCTCTTCATAAGGCCGAGTGTTGTTCTCAAGACGTTGTGGATTTTTGCATGGGCCTCGTTGAAACGGACCTCGCTGTCATTTTCAGGCTTTGGTACAGCTGTCAAGATGTGTTTACCTAAGTGGTAGCCTTTCCCACCTGTATAAGACACAGGACAACAAAATTAATTCAGCATGACAGAATCAGTCACTGAAGTTTTCATTTTAAAAGACAACAGTATAGTTTTGAATTGAGCTAACCGTCATAAAAACTTAGTCTGGATCATAGATGCTGAGATAAATTTGCAGCTGAGCAGAGACACTGCTTTTAGTGCTTGTTCAATGAATATCATGCCTTCATTAATGGAGAAGTTGATGAAGAAATAGAGCAAAACTTTCCTCAGAATGATGTACACAACTTCCTCTGCATGTGTTTATACATTTGCACATTAGATAATACGATGTTTATAACTTGAGTCTCTTTCAGGTTAATTTGAATACACACACACACAAATATATATAATTTGCCCGTCGGTAGAGACTTTTGGCTTTTGTTTCTGCTGTAATCGTGACTTTGCACACAACTGCAGGTCTCCCTTTGTGCCTTTTTTCGTGCTCCTCTCGTGTCTAGCCACCATGGCTCACCAATAAACCAGTATGGCCCGTGCAGGTCCTCCTCCACCTCCCTTCCCTTGAACGACGACTCCCACATTTCCTGCTCGAACGTGCTGCCCACGCAGCATTTTTCAACACTCAGTATGTTTCCCTCAGAGTCACATATGAACTGGCTCACGACCGACGTGTAACCGAGGGCGTTGATGAAAGACTTGAAGGAGTCCCTCTCGTACGGAGACGCTCTGATCTTGAAATGGGCCGGGGCCAGGACCCCCAGCACGTCCGGGATGCCACAGAACTCCTCTATCTTCGACGCGGTTTTGTTTCTGGCGTCGACGGTTAGTGGGAACGAGATGAAAACATCAGACATCCCAGCGATCACGCCGGATACCGTGCTGGTGATGTTGGTGAGGCTGACAGGTAGACTCAAGCCCGTTTTCTGCAGGACGGTGGGGGTAAACACTCCACGCGCGTAGAAGTTCAGAGACACCAACACCATCACGTCCACCGACGGCAGAGGCTTTTTGGAGGTGACGGACTTCAGGCGGATGCGGACCGTGTCTATGATAAAAGTGATGCACGGTCTTGTGAGGTGGAACATTTCAAACAAAGCATCGTCGTCGAAGTGGTCCAAACAGCTCGGTTCTCCCTCATGGTATCCGTCTGCCTCGTCATCTTCCTGGAGTTGATCCTGAACTGCGAGCCACACCGGCGCAGCGAAGGCCATCTGTTTACTCCTTTAAAGAGGAGTGTGTATCTCTGGTTGTGCGCCAGCGAAACAACAACAAAGATGTGTAGAGTAATATAGAAAAAGCACCTCAGACACATGTGAGCTAACTGACAATAAAGGGGATGCAAAAAGTCTTCTTCTCATGAAGACACAGGATAAAGACGAGAACAATGGCGCACTACTGCCCCCTACTGTACACTCGTTCATAATTGTACCTGCTAAGTCCAAGTATTTTTGAAAGCTCTCCACCAGTGGTCTTTGGAGGGGTATAACAGAAAGCGCATTTTTGAGAAAATTCATGGGAATTCAAAGTTTTCTGTTTCACAAAGTGGGACACCTGCTCACTCTTAATTTCCAGTCTTGGGGGTTTGCTGGAGCCTCTCCCAGTCATCTATGGGGGAAAGGGCAGAGTTACACCTTGGACAGGTCGCCTGTCGACTGCAGGGCCACAAGTTGACAAACAATCACACAACATTGTGCTCACTTCTACGGTCAACTTAGAACTTAACATGTTTTTGGACAGTGTGAGGGGAAAACCCACATAAGCATGAGCAACCCCCACTCATATAGGCCTCTGTGTCTATGTCTAAGTACACATGCCGACAAGCAGGTTTCAAACCAGGTACCCTCTTACTGTGAGGCAAAAGTGCTAACCGTGATGTTAATCAACTTTATGTCTCTGGTTATTTTCAGTGACAATAATATCTATCTATCCATCATCACTTATTCCTATTTCAGAGTCCCAGGGCTCCGCTGGAGCCTATCCCAGCTCTGTTGGAGCAAAACAACTACATTATCAAATATGTAACTATCACACAAAGCAAAAAACTTCAAAAATATATATTTATTGTAAAATACTTTTTTTACATTCAAGGTACAAATTGATCTAAATCATATTTTGATGTGTTATACTGTAATAAACATAACTGCTATTAATTCAAATTGCATCAACCTCCTGCCCAATATAGGTGCATATAGAATTATTTTAAAAAGATTAATAAATATAAAGGACAACTGATTCATTGAATTTTGTATAATACAGCACAATCCATGTTTAGAAAAAAAAGAAGAAAAAAACCCCAAACAGTAGCACCACAGTGGAATCTGTAGCTGCTTCATTATGACTGTCTCCAGCACAACGTGCTTGTGTCCGTCACGTCTCTGGTGATAAGTAGAACATTTTGTTGACTTCACTGATGGAGACATCTTTCAGGCGGGGTATTCCCCCTTTCCGGTAGTTTTCTGTTCTCTGGGCTTGTGCGTATGCATCTACAGCAGAGAGAAAACATGCAAGTCTTTAGGGATGAGAAAAATACTATTTTCAGTCACTATTTTCAACACTCTCACCTGTGATGTTGTCTACAGAGTCCAGAGGGGCAGTGTTGTTCATGTTTATTCCAAATAACACCACCACAGAGACCACTAAAGCAACAAGCAGATAGATTGGCACTGCAAGAGCCCAATACCTACATAAGAAATAAATTCATGAATTTGTAGCATCATGGAAATACTTAGGGGGCAGATCCATTATTCAGAAATTAATTGAAGAGTAGAGGGTGGGAATTTGTTTAGATGTTACTTACTTTTGAGGCCAATAAGTGAGGCCTATTGAATGAAGCCAGTCCTCTGGTATGTACGCCCAAAGACAGTAAAGAACTGAAGAGAGAAAGGAATATTACCAAGACAATTGACTGGATTGCTTGTAAGGCTACTAAAGATATATTAAATAACATTTTGGGCCACTACTTGATCACGGTTTGAACTAAATTACATTATTCTAAGCCTCTCTTACACACAAAAACGCACAAATAGAAACACTTGACTTACAGAATCCAAACTGTGAGCCAAGAAAAAGAACAAATCCATAAATAGCCCTCTCAGGTAGAGGAGATGGGGAGTTTTCAACCATGACCTGAAACCTAAATAGAAACAGAACAGTGAGAAAGCAACGACAATGTATTAGCTGAAATTCAAAACGACTGTATTTGTTTTGTTTAGCCGTAAGTTTCGCAGAAACATTACATACCTGCCTTTTAGATCGCTACTGTGCAGATATCTTAACTCTTCGCATTATTATCAAGATGCCCTCGAATTGTATTACGATGCGCCTTCACCAAACATGTAAATGTAGCTGTAATTTCCAGAAAAATTCACCGAAATGACCACAACAGTCAACTCAGTCCGTCAGCAAACATTAGCTCGACTCGGAACGTTGGAGCAGGGTTGCCAGATTTGGCTGACAGTTTCCAGCCCCAAACATGACGTGAAACCCGTCCAACTCAGTAAAAAAATCAGCCGAAACAAAACTTTTCTAGAAACTCGTGCTAAAACTGTAAAAATATTACAGAAACTATTAATTAAATAATTAGAAACTATTAATTACAAACTATAAAAAAGAAAAAAAGAACACACCACAAGCACATGAGACTTCATCACAGCACTAAGATAACCTTTGTCATTGCATAGTTACGTCAGTGCAAACGAAAATGGTGTACTGCCCCCACCAGTATAGAAGAATAAACATATATTTTTGTAAAATAAAAAATAATGCAGGCAATCACAAAACTAAGCGACATAAATAAACCCATACAGTATATCTGCACAATACATATAAAGCTACAGTGTAAAACAAAACTTTACAGTATAAAACGGCAAAAAAAAGTTAAAACCATATAGTATATATAAAAATGTATACATTTTATTACAGAACGATATAGTATATATAAATATATGCAATTTCTATGAATCTATTTGGTGTATATCTCTAATCTACAGTGCAGGTGTTTGTATTAATCACTGTAAAAGCTGTCCCTGAGCCTGTTAGTTCTACACCCACTAAACAACACCACTAGTCTCACTAAATAGTCAAAGAAAAAGATAACACAACCATGCTCTCAAACAAAGAGTGTAGTCAAGGTGAATAGATTCTATGTGTTCAAAATAAAGAAAATAATATGAGCAAAAGGAATGCAGTGTATTGAAATGTGCAAATTTTTGCTTTACTCCACCATATAATGGGGACTATTGAAAAAAAAATCTTGAATATTTTCTAAAAGCCAGAAAAAAAGCAGCCCATATTTTATCCGCCAATGCTATAATTTCTAACCCAATCTGGCAACACAGCGTTGGAGAACGAGTTCCGTCTTTACAGATGCACGCAAAGAAGTAAAAACAAGGAAAAAAAGGTCTACGTGTAACGAAACGAACAAATAAACAACAACAACAACAATAATAATAATAATATATTTTTTATTATTATTTTGGCCAACTGCTTTACTCTTTAACTAACCAGAAAAATTTGTCCTAAATCACATGTTGTGACGGACACATTTGACTGTTACACTTCTCGCAGCATGGCTTCAGACGTGATAGTCAATGCTGAAAAACCTCATCTGATGCTCTGAAAAGTGTGAACCAGCGCAGTTCAGCGTTGACACGGTTTAGAGTAAAATCGTGTTTAGAAAACATTTCTAGGTAAGACAGACTGTTACTTTTAGATTATTGCCTGGTAACATAGTGACAGAGTTCTGTCTCGGCGTGGTTGAGTTTTCCTAAAGGCTAGGCGACATTTATAAACAGTGGCCGTGATGTCGAAGGTGGAAGAAAAGAAGGCGCATTCTGTCACCAAAGCACGGCAGCTCACCACTAAAGAGAATAAGAAGAAGAAACCTTGGATAAAACACAAGTGGAAAAAACAAACGTTTCAAAAGACTAAACCTCCACACGAGCACCGTGAGAAGACTGGAGCTCAGCGAGCTGCGCCTCCCGCAGATCCCCAGCACTTCTCCGCTAATTGGAAAGCCTTACAAGAGGTTGGTATGAGCAAAAGCTTTATATACGGTGTGATTTAAACAACGCTGAAGTTAGCTTTCACAGCTTCCTTAAATATAACGTAATCCAGGTTTGAGCAGCTTCAAGTCTTGTGCTTTATTTAGCATTCAAATGAACGTGTTGTTAAGAGACTTGTGCACGCTTGGATGACAAACTGATGGTGATACATTTATTTCAATCAGTTGTGTTGTGGCAGGGAAACATGCAGGACAATGTCCCTCGAGGCCTGGAGTTGCCTATCAATGAAATGAAGGTTTCACAAATCACAGACTGTTTAATATCTGAATGACTATCTAAGAGGATATAATCCAGGTTTGAGCTGTTCAGGTATTGTGGTTTTTGATAGGGACCTGGTCTAAGGTGGTCTGACTGTGAAAAACACATTGCAATAAGTCTGTTTTGCATTTCCACAAATGGTAATTGTAAAAAAAATGCATTTACGATTCACAGACTGCTCCATATAATTTAATCCAAGTTTTTTTTAAAGCAGTGTATATGTTGTGGGTTTTGAATGGGACCTGTTATAATATGGCCTTATTGCTCTAAAATATGGTGGAATTGCCTTTTAGCCTTCTTGTGAATTGGAAGCCGACTTCAGCATGGTGTGATTTCATTATGTTTGTTGTATTCGCTGTTTCTTGGAGATTAAGTTGACCTTCACTAAACTTTCTGCAGATCCTAAAGACCAGTCCGTCAGAGAAGAAGCACCCAGTGACCCCTAAGCATCACAACGGTCTCTTCCCAAAGAAACTGAAAGAAAATGTTTCGAAAAATAAGTCCAATAATACAGCTTCTCCCGGCCAGACGGACACAGAGACAAATGTGAAACGCAAAGCCGTTCCTAACGGCACTGTCCCAAAGGAAGCTGGCACGAACTCAAAGGTTCTGGATCTCTCAGAAACACAGCAGCCCACTGCTCCCAAAAGAAAAAGGGAAAATGGAAAGGCTAACGACAAGCAAACAGCCAAGAAGAAGAAGGCGACGACTGTGGTTGAAGAGAGGAAACCTACAGAGTACGCATGCAGTACTTATTTCTATTGGTATCCGGCACGAGAGCAAGTAGGATTTCTAAATTTACCTTGTGTTGCAGGGAGGACCTCTGGTTTGACGATGTAGACCCTGACGATATTGAGGAAACAATGGGAGCAGAAGCAGCAGAGATCATGCGGAGGAAACAAGGCTTAAAAAAGTGCAAGGAAACCGAGAACGCGCTTGTGAAGGAGAAAGCTTTTGAGGGGTGAGTTAGGACACGTTTGGTTTTCTGTGTATTTTTGTAAAAGAGGGGTATTAAGACATCTTGTCTCTACAATTCACAGGGAAGTAACCGTGGAAACTGCTACTGGATAGGCACATAACCAGTTAGTTAGCCAGTTAGGGGTTAAAAAAAGCAAAGCACGTAACTGTAGTGACAACAAAGCTTCAGTCCTCCAATCTTCACAATTAAAATAAAGCAGAACTAATAAAAACATTTTTTGTTTAATTTAAAAAACAACCAGTGAACCAAATGTAAATGAATAACAAGTTGTTACACAAATAGAATTAGGTTTCAAAGTCATGAGTGAGAAAGTGGTGGTGTCTGCTCTAAGAAGCTGGGAGTGTGTCCATTCAGGAGGCCGACTGACAGATGTCACATCTGCTTAAATGAACTGTAGTAACAGGACGAACTGAGCACAGTTCAGTTTAATCAAGATCTGAAATGACTCACGCCACAGATATTGTATTTTTTGGTAACCTTCAGCTGAAGACGTGTCAACAACACTGTTAAATTCCTTCCAAAGATGCAGCCAAATGGTTGGTACTGCGATCATATGTTTATCTCAGCTCTTTCCAGTGAAAATCTTGTAAAACTACCAGCTGAAAAATAAGGCAGATGTTGGAGTTAATCCTCAACTTTCTATCTTGTGCCTCTGCTCAAAATAAATGATCCAATAACAGATTCTTTAGTAGATTCATAGTTTCTAGCCTCCTCTGTGGGGAGGTGACTCTTAATAAAATGATCCAATGCTGAGTTCCCCGTATATGGTGTGTGATTATCCTATAAGTAACTTTTCATGCAGTCTGGTAATTGCCAGTGTATGAAAATATTTAACAAGGCCCTCAACAAGACGATGAGCATCGAGTGGATGAGGTGTCCAGCGTGAAACACTGAACACGTGACCGTTTTAAATGCACCATCCAAGTATTTGCAGTGAACTTTTTTTTTTTTTTTTTTTAATGACAGAATTATCAGTGTGAGCAAACCTAGCCATGAACTTTCTTGTGATATACTGCCCCCATGTGCTCAGAAGTGGTATTGTCACATGGGATGGTTTTAACATTTATATTTGTTTGTGGTTGTTTTAGAGTAGCATTGCTTTTCTCTACACACTAATTTCTGTAGATTCCTCTAGTGGGGTAAACAATAAAGAGAAATATTGTGAAAACACTTGTATGATGGATGATAGATTAATATATTTTCAGTTGGGGAAGAATTGGGTTGTAGTCTTAGATGTAGAAGCTGCTGATTATCATTTAAGATTACAGAGCTAATCCATGTAAATAAGAGAGATGACAGAAAGAATGAATTCCTCCACTAGTAGGGAGCTGAGAAAACCGTTTTTCACCGTTTGTCTTGCTTCAATGATAGCCTCACCAGAGCTGTGGCCATTGATTGTGAGATGGTGGGAGTCGGTCCAGATGGGGAGGACAGCATCTTGGCTCGTGTCTCCCTCGTGAACCAGTTTGGAAAATGCATCTATGACAAATATGTGAAACCCACAGAGAAGGTGACTGACTACAGGACAGCTGTCAGTGGTATCCGACCTGAGGACATTGTGAATGGTGAGTCTGGAATTGAGACAATAAAACTCATACATGAAAGTGACAAGAGTGGGGGTGCTTTAAAATGTCTTGCTCTTTTTATTATGCAAGTATTTATCATCAATGTTTCTTTCATCACAGGAGAGAATGTAAACACTGTGCAGAGGGAGGTTGCAGACATCCTGCAAGGGAGAATAGTAGTTGGGCATGCCATACACAATGACTTAAAGGTAACTTGCTGCTGAAACCTTATTGTGAGCACTTTACAAACTGACTTTAAACCGCTCTGTTAACCTCTGTTAATGAACTGTTTCAGATTCTGCTCTTGGATCATCCGAAAAAGAAAATCCGGGACACCCAGAAATATAAACCCTTTAGGAAGATTGCCAAGGTAATTGTGTTATCAATAATAATTTAAAAGCTATTACACTTTACTGAGATTCCATCATACATCTGGACCCCCTCCCCAAAAGCACTGTAGAAGGTCCCAGACCCAATCATGAAATTTAGATGCTAATGAGCTGGTTTTCTATTTTCAGAGTGGTCGACCGTCGTTGAAAGTCCTCTGCAGACAAATCCTCAATGTGAAGGTCCAGCAGGGTGAACATTCATCTGTAAGTCATCTGTCCATTAAGAGATGAATAATATATGCACTTGCTCCTCTTACCAGTAATGACAGTTGATTTAATGAAACTGTGTTTCCAGGTCCAAGATGCACAGGCCACCATGAGGCTGTACACAATGGTGAAAAAAGACTGGGAAGCAGAGATTAAGAAATCCAAAGACTCAAACAAGAAGAGTGAGAGAAAGCCAAAGTAGGAATGAGGCTCAAGTATGATGTCATGTTGTCTCCTGAACAGAGCTGACTACCCTGCAGTTATCACAGGTTTGGTTTACATCGTATAAATGATAGGGCAGCATGGTGGCGCTATCGTCAGCGCTGTCATCTCACAGGAAGGTTTCTGGCTCAAATCTCAGGTGGGACAACTCTGTGTCCTTGTGCCTGTGTGGACTTCCTCTCACAGTCCAAAGAACATGCAAGTTACGTTGATTCGTTATTATAAGTTGACTGAGTGTGTCTCTGTGGCGCTGTGATGGACTGATGACAGCTGGGATAGACTCAAGACTCCGACTCCACCGTGATCCAGATCAGAATTTAAGTGGATATATGAAAAGGGTGGATCAGTGTTCTTTATACAAAGTAACTCCTTTGTTTTAAAGTTGAACATTTAAATGTTTTAAATCTATTAATTATTATTTTTCCCTGTCAAGCCTGCATACTCGGTTCTCCTGCAGCAAAACCTTGTAAAGAAAAGGGACATTTGAGGAATTTCAAACTTACTAAGCTTTTCTTTTTTTTTCCCCTGATCTATTAGTTGCAGCTTTCTTTTCTGCTTTGTTAATGCATGAAGTGTTGGTATTAGTAGAACATGGAAGATATTCACTCCCAGAATCTGAAAAGAAAAGAAAACCCTTGAAACATGACAGACTCTCAGCCTTATTTGTAACAAAAAAGTTCAATTTTGCAGCAGTTTAAAAAAAAAACAAAAAAACAGTATTCTTGACTGCATTTATATAACTTGTTAGTCTTTACTTGAGTTAATGGTACATTTCCATCTTATTTAGTGAGATCTAGGTGAAGTCACACAAAACCTGATCAACAAAGACAATTGATACAATTGAGGTACAAAATACCTGGGAGCTTTAGGTTTTGTCAAACCAGCTAACAATAAATAATCCTGGCTTTCCTCAATTTGCTCCACAGTACACCTGGATTTGAAAAAGTTTGATTTGTTGGTCAGCCAGGATGTGTGTAAACTACCCTGACCCTCCCAGTTACTCTTCTTCTTATTTTGTCAAGATATTAATTGTTTTTCAGTCCACATACTCAGGAACCACTGCGCTGCCTGTTACAGATGTTTACCTGCTGGGTCATTCAGAAACTTGTGCAGGTCTTGATGACAAGCTGATGGTGAACCATTAATTTGAGTCAGGTGTGCTGGAAAAAACGCAGGCCAGTGGTTTCCAAGGACCTGGATTAAAGAATGCTCATGTAATTCTCACTGTAATGAGGACTGTAACTGGTTTGTTGGCAGATTAGCAATCACCTCAGGTTGTCGGGTCAGGAAAGCAATTATGTATGTTCAGGCGAGTTGAATGAAACGAGAGAGTGTCCAGGTCCCGAATTTATCTTCAAAATTGACTGTAATTGATCATTAACGTTCTCCATACAGACATTAACAAGAGGATTTTATGGGTGAGTGTAGTTTTCTACAAGGAGAAAGAAACAAAGCATTCAAAGTACTAATCTTCTGTAAGTACTCTTTCACAAGTAAAAATGTCCTCAAGGAGAATAAACAGGAGGCCAAAGTTTACCACAAAGCAAAGAGTTAAATAATAATTAACTATGAAAACGTACAACATTAATACATATAGATAATAATTACAGCTGCCGAAAATGGTCTCACAATAAAGACGACAGCACAAATAAGTCATTTCAAATGAAACATCAGAGCCACAAACAACAATGACATCAAATGGAGTTAAATAGAACTTAATTATGTAATGCTAATTGGCTAGCAGCTAGCTCCCCCAATTACACAGAAAACTATCCAAAATGGTCATAATACTTCATTAAATAGAACTTAAATTCAGCTCTAAGGCATTTAGGATGAAGGGTGGAGCACAAATAATGTAACTTACTTCCAATGGACACACATGGTTGAAACGTGATATTAAAACGATGTCCTTGTTAATCTCTGATCTAAATAATACTCAGAACTATGCAATAAGGTGTTCAGGTAGCCGCCTAGTGGTGAAAATATAAACTACACGTAAAACACCTTAATAAAGAGGGCTGAAAACAAGTAAATTAACATTTTACACTCAGTATTTGGAACCAGGTCTTTAAATAATCCACCATACAGCTCCCTCCACAGAATGCGTTTGAGTACTCAGTCATTTGTCTGTTACCACAGTAGTGGCAACACGTTTAAACGTGTTCCACTACTGCGGGTTCTTAGCCAGTTTTCCAGGGCTGTATTGTTGAGCATGCAGAAAGAGCTTTCTGGACCCTCTGGGGACCAGTACCTGTGGTAGGACGGTAACTCACTCTGTATGCTGTCTGCAGGAGATGACGTCATTCAACCACCTAATTTCTGCTTAATGTACAAGTCAAGATTCAAGAGTCTTTATTTGTCATCTGTACTTTCACACAGGTACAAAGAAATTCTTGTGCAAATCTCAACGGTCAATATTATAAAGGAAATATAAAAGTACAAAAGAAAAAGTAAAGAGTAAAAGTAAAGGAACTAAGGGATAAGAGGCACCAGGCAACAACATTTGACGAGAAATGAAATGAACTTAGTACGCCTAGTTATAAATATATGTTACAATGTACTGGGTTCTGGCAGGTATAGTGCATTTTCAGAAAGTTGGTATTTGGTATGGTACATGTGCGCAGCAGATATTGCACTTTGGTTAAATATTGCACATAGTGTAAGTTTTAATCACGCAGTAACTGATCACTGGTTTTCCATCATTCTGACTGCAGCAGGAAAGTCGTCTTGTCATTCGACACCATTATGCATTATAGACGGCAAACAAATGCTACAATCATCTTAAGCGCCTCCAATATTTATCTTGTCAGTTGATTTTCTTTTCCTTATCTTTCTTTTTCTTTTGGCTGACTACTACTTTTCTTTTTTGGCGATTGACAAAAACAGCAAAAGCGGTGCTCTAGCGCCACCAGGTTGTTTGGAATGGTGGTTTACCTGCGATATGTGACCAGCTCTTAAGTGGAGACGGGATCATTGGAAGAGGAGGTCCGGCCTGTTAGAATTTTAGCCAGGACCCCAACTAGTGGAAATACATCTTATATTGACTAGGTGTGTTGTAATTATTATTATTATTTTTACTTTTTAACTATTTTGATCAAATCCAAAAACAAACCAGCACAAGTCCGTCTACGCCACAGTGAATTTCTTTAAAAGAATTGTTGATTTTATTTATTTAATAAAAAAAAATAATAATAAATCAAATAAATGTCCTTTGAATTTATGTTTGCATTTTTTTCCCCAGAAACCTGCCACTCTCTTGTTTAATACAACGTACTACAGGTCACAGTATTCTTAAGTATTTTGGTTTCACAGAATGACATATCCTTGTGTTTAAATATGTTACTTCAGTTCCTGTGATGGTCTGAGGGACTGAGACTCCTTGTGTACTCACAGTTTGTCATTGTGATTTGCTGCCCATGTTATGCTGCAGAAATGAAACTTACAACCTTGGCTGAAAGAGTGCTGCCTCTAAATGACATTCCTAAATTATGGAGTGCAGTTACTCCAGGAGCCTTGGACAAATGACAACTTTCTGCATTTGTTTGTCTGAAAAACTCAGGAAAAGCTTTTAGGGTGAATTTTATTTGCTTGATATAAAAATTCTCTTGTCTGTTTGGATCTAGAGGATGACTTGCTCATATTATTAAAATGTACTTTATTCGTAATGGAAATGCCAGCAAACAGCCAATTTAAATCAATATTAAAGCAAAATTAAGCATTTTCTTGCAGAATCTCAATAAAGTCTAGATTTTTGCTCTTTTATTGTCTGTGTATGTCTTTGTTTTATAAGAAAACAGGATTTTAAAGTGTACTGACTGTGTGTCAATGTGATTTGCAGCTCATGAGCAAACCCACTGCTGTACAATGGAGGAATGAAGCCATCGCCCTTGATCTGGAGCGTCTAAGCTCTAAATTAAGTTTTATATAGAGCTCAGAAAGTGCTGCGAAGGCACAGATGAGAATTTGAATGCAGTAATGGCCTTATTGGGTGACACAGGACATTGGATTATTGTCATTGATTAAAAAAAATGTCTTTAGGCACAGCACATATAGCAGCTGAGCAGCAAAATAATAGTTTATTTAATTTTGTGCATTTTTACATTGTGGTATATGTAGATCTGGTTCATATTATTAACTTTATCAGTATATAATTGTCCTTGCATGATCTTAATGGGCCAGATTTGGCCCACAGGCCTCGAGTTTAATACATAGTTTAGGGGATGGGAAGACTGCAGATGTAATTTAATTTAATAGCTGAAGATAGTTCATAAGTTTTGCACTTTCTAAGTGTTAAATGATTAGAAAACTATTTTAGATTAACATTTCAAACATCTCTTTAGTTCCAAGTTATTTTTTGTCTCAAAAGATTTTACATGTTTGCAATGACACTTTATCTCATTTACATATGTTAAAAGTGATTACTTGACTGATCATAATGATACAGCATATATTACCCCTCTAAATGGTTTATTCCAATAATTTCTTCATGTAGTTTGAAGCCAGAAAGTTTTTTTCTTTTTTCCTCATTGCATGACATTAAATTAGAATTAACCTTTTGTGTTTTAGGTCAGCTTTGCCCACAATTTTAAGACTGAGATCATGGCCACTCCAAAATGTAGATTTTGTGCAGCCACTTTATAACTGTAACTAATTTAGCCGTACGATTGGAGTCATTGTACATTCAGAAGGGTTAACTTCCTGGCTGATGTCTTGAGATGTTGCTTCAATATTTCGACATAATTCATTTCTCATGTTCCCATCTACTTTCTGAAGTGCACCAGTTCCTCCAGCAGACCCCCCACCCCCTCGCTCTTGGAGTAATGGCTTCTTCCTCACTGAGTGGCCTTTCAGCTCATGTAGGTATAGAGCTCGTTTCACTCTGGATAATAATACTCTCTTAACCGCCTTCAGCCAGGATCTTCTCAAGGTCGTTTGCTTTTGTTCTGCAGTTGATACACACATTTTGTACCAAACCACGTTCGTCTCAGGGACACAGAACCTCCTCCCTGATCATAATTGTCAGAACTCAGGAATGTTGTACCTTCAAGCATCTGGAAATCGTACCCAACTGTGAACCAGACTTGTGGAAGTCCACAATTCTTTTCTGGATATCTTGGCTGATTTCCTTTGATTTTCCCATGATGTCACAAAGGAAACCAATGTGTTTGAGGTGTGCCTTAAAATGTATCCACAGATGTGCCTCCAGTTAACTCAAATGTTGTTAGAAGCTTCCCAAGCTACCTGGGTTTTCCTAAAGACTTTAAAGACTTAGGAATCTTAGTGTATATAAACTTCTGACTTTGAAGAAAGTAATAAGACTGTTGCTTTGTGTGAAGCAGTGCAACCATCAAGCCAACGTGTTGCCCTTTTCTGGTATTTAGCAAATTCTAATTATTTTGGTAATCCTAACTGTACTTAAAAAAAGGAAAAGTTTAGTCTGATTTATTGTCAGTGTATGTAAACGTCTGGTTTCAAATGTAGCTTTGGTTAAGGAGAAGAAGTAATCATTACTCACACACCTTTAACGTCTCTCAGCTGCCAAGCTCACTGCTGCTATAAAACTCCCAGCTTCTTCCCAGCTCCACCTGTGGAGGGAGGTATGGTTCCGATTTTTCTATGGATGCCTGATAAATGGGGATAAATAAGATTTGAGTGTTTTATCATAAAGAAAGCATTTGAAGCCTTTGTTGTGCGAATTGTCTGAAATGAAAACAACCCAAAATTAAAAGAAAAAAACAAAACAAACAATCCCCAACCCTAGAGTATTTTTACTTTTTCCAACAGGCGTCAACAGGCTTCATATTTAAACATTCATTAACATGATTTGAAACGATTTTGCATTGTACAGTTTAATCTCCATCCAGCATTTTATTTGTATCTTTCAAAGGACGAAAAAAAAATCCTTCAGTTTCATTTGCCTTTTTTTTTTTCTTTTCAACTTTAGTGTTGCATCAGGGGATGTCAGCCTGGAAAATACTGTTTTCCTCTAAAACTAGGCTCTGATATGGTTCTGGGGATTAAACAGTTAAGGCTTTTAGTTGTATTCATACATAATTTTATTTTAAGTCTTAAATTATCCAGATAATTTGATATCTTCAAATAAAGAACGGAGACAAATAGCTTAATATAAAATAAAATAAACTTTTACTGAAACAGCTGTGGACTGGAGGACAAAAAATAAGTCTGCATCCGCTCATCCAGCTAATCTTGTAATGGGATTCTGCTGTATTATGTACCTAGTTCAGAATTGTAATAAAATGCTGCTTCCAGCCCTGCTGGTACTGCAACTTGCTCCAGTATTAGATTTGAGTCATTGTTGACATTTGGTACACGGTCCCCTGTTGGACAAGTAAAACATGTAAACAGCATTATGTAATATTTTCTTTTCTCACCAAAAACAATCTCAAATCCTTGCAGACCCTCTCAAAATAAGGTATCTTATATGTTTGTATATCACTCTGGATCCATCTCTGAGTTGATGTTTACATTTTTCACGCTGACTGAATTTTGAACTTGTGAACTAAGTGAGTGTAAACTGTTTCTCAGTTAGCCAGTTTATGACTTTCTCTGATCTGGATAGGCTGGAAATGGATGCAGCGTAATCTCAAAGGCATCCATCAGTT
>JBAMYA010000011.1:3787856-3804756 GCA_037176975.1 Arrhamphus sclerolepis
GATCTTTTAGTACAGACAAAGTTGAACATTCAGTATTTATGCAGGTTGATGAAGAAACAGCATCAGCTGGTTTCTGCCAATGACTTTTTGCTCATCTGCTCTCATGCATTCACTTCCATTTGAGAGCTGAAAATGGAGCTTTGATGTACAGTGATTGACAGTCTTGTAGTTATGAACATTCAGATGATATATATAAAACTGACTTGACTTTTTAGTAGCCTTTAACCAAGCTTAAGCATGAATTATTGAGATCTAAGAGGGAAATGACATTCTTACACAATAAGATGGTGAAATAGTGATTGCTGAACATCAGGATTATTATGGTATAAATATTAGCATGAAGTCTAGAATGGTATCCAACAGCAGCTTTGGAGAGCTGCTTTTATGGAGGCAGACTGGCAGCAATGATATTATATAGTCAATAGAAGTTGCCCTGGCTGTTGATTAAGCAGCTCAGATTATTTAGTAATTCTGGTGAATAACACATGGATAAATGTTGTGGATGACTGTCGCGCTGCTTTCAGGGATGCAAATGAACAAAAGGTGATACAGTGCTGATTAGACACAGGACATCCATTGTTTCCTGAACGTGCACACAACAAATCCTTTCATTTATTTGTGTTATTAATTGAGCCTGGGAGCCTCTTACAAGGTTTGACTTTGTTTAAAAATATTTCACTTCAAATCACCTCTTCCAACATTTATGTAATGCAGCTCACAGGAAACTTGCCGACAGCAGGTAAGACACATCCATTCACATGACTGAAAGAATGTAGTATAGTTTACATATACATCTTTGCATATCTACTGACCTCGAAGTGGGTGGTAGTGTAGAAGTCTAGGTGTTGCAGCGGCTTCACTGTCTAATTGTCTTAATTTGCTGGTGTGTGAACGTGTCGCTGTATGACTTGCCTGGATAGGGCTGCGGGGTTGTTCATTGCACTCACTTGCATATTGTTGCACATATCACGCTGATTGTAACTTTTGTAGCTTATTAGCATTGTCCACAGCACGAACACTTGTATGGCAACTGGCTTTGAAGCGCTTCTGTCTGAATGTTCCCTTTTAAAAACGTATAAATCGGCAAAACTAATTCATGTTTCTGTGAGTTTATAGTTTTGAACTGCCTTTAACAGACTCAAGTGATTTATTTCACGTTAGCACATCCTTGTTTCCTGGAACTTTCAATGAACTTAAATAACTCCCATCTTCCTGTCTCTCCTTTGCTCATCACTTGTCTGTCTGCATTTCGCTCTTACAGGAGCATTTAGTGGTAAAAGCTAAATGTTACAGGCCCTACGGGATAGCCTTTGTTCCTTCTTGTAAATTTTATGAGGCGATTTTTCAGACTGTTTCCTGTTGATGTGTCCGTCAGCAAAACTGCCGTTCATTGAACTTCTCCTTACACCATGAGGGCTTCTGCAGGAGCAGCACATGCACAATGAGGCATTGTTGTTACTTTTTTCCTGCAGCACTTTTGCCTTTAGGATGACAGAAAGAATATGGAAATAATATTCATGCAGCTGAAGCTGTTACAGAAATTAGACAATTCCAATTCCATTTGTTTGAGGCTGAATATTTCAGATAACTTTATTACTCCAAAGAAGAGCAATTGCTTTGTATCTTACCAATGAATTGCCTTTCTATTCTTGACTCAAACTTACTCTTACAAAAACCTACAGATTACATCACAAGAGGACTTTTTATAAAGCCTATGGTATACTAACATTAGAACAAAGGTGTAAATCATCCTGAGCCACATCAGCATTCTGGATGTTAGTGACTGTGAGACTGTTTGTGTATGTAGTGTGATGTAAATACTTTTTAATCATATTGTATCATAACTGCCTCTGTGTTTCTCTAATAATAAAATACAGAAATCTATGACTTGTAAACTGGTGTGACAGACAAATTTGCCTTCAGGCCACCAGAAATGGCTCTGTATCAGTCTCAACAGTATTTTCATCAACAACTAATGAAAAAAAAGAGAAAATCATGTAACTAGGAACCAGATCTGCCCAGATTTCCTGGTAGCTCTTTGACTGCATGAGGTTTTTCTGTAACTTTTTTGCTTTAATTCTTGAACTTGTTTAAACCTTTCTTGGTGGCTGACATTAGCACACTCGGCTCCTTGCTTGGTGTCAAAGCTCCAACATCAACTGTGTCCTTTAGGTACTGCCATTGTCCAAGAGTCCAAAAGTAAAGAGAGCATACTGACATGTCTTTAAGCAGATTTTTTTTTCTTTCAAATGTTCATATCTTTTCTTCTGGACTATGTGTCTAACGTTTGGACATTTTTGTTTCAAACCCATCACTCATCCACTGAACATCTGTGTGTGGGTACCTCTGAGATATAAATGGGACCCTTATGGGATTTACCACTGGCTGTTCTAAGAGTCTGTAGGTCTACAAGAGCCTTTAGCTCCACTATTATGAAATCAACTTCTGGCCTTGGTCTGGGGAACAGAGTCCCGCTTTACAATTAAGATTAGGCTTAAGGCTTTCCTTTTTAAGCAGTAATCTCTTAGTTTTGCTGCCATAGGCCTAGGCTGCTGAGGTGGGACTCCCATAATGCATCAGGCATCTTCACCCTGTCTCTCTCATCCCAGTTTAAGATTGTCCTGCATCACTTAATAACATGAACATTATCTTCCAGTCTCTTTCCCTTCTCCTTCTGCAGATTCTTTGATGGTGATGCTGGTTTCTGCTGCATCTGCTGCAGCTGCATCAATGATTATGTTTCAGCTGGCAACAAATTATTTAAATGTAACTGATGCATTGAGTAGCTTCTCATTATCATCTAGTTGTACTGGAATATTTTCATTTTCTTTTCTCTTTTTTCACACCACAGACAGGTCTGTCCAATAGCTCACACACAAACTCCCACACACCTCCAATTCTTATTATCTATATAGCCTGTATCTTTATTTTTTGTATTTTAACTTTTTCTATCTTTTATTGCTAATATAACAATCTGCTTTTTTGACTTTATGTAGTCTAGTGAGCTGCTTCAACAAGTCATTTTCCCCACTGTAGGATCAATAAAGTTTTGACCTTGATCTCTTTTTCTTAAACAACCACAACACAGGAAGACACATCCTGTTGTGTCGTGGAAAAGATGTGAATCTGTTTCAAAGGGGTCAAATTATTGGCATGCATTGAGGAAAGAAAAAATCTAAGGAGATTGCTGAAACTACTAAAATTGAGTTAAGAACTGCCCGACTCATTATTTAAAAACAGGAAGGACAGCAGAAAACTATCATCTTCCGGAAAAAAACAAAACCTTGAATGATCGTGATTAGCGTTCCCTTAAACGTTACATCACAGTGTAAAAAAAAAATCCAAAACAACGGTAGAACTCAGGGCTATGTTTAATAGTAAGAGCGTTTCCACATACACACTATAAAGTGAACTCAAGGGATTGGGACTAAAAAGCTGTGTATCCTTAAGAAAACCACTTATCAGTGAGACTGATAGGAAAAAAAAGTCTTTTGCTTGTGAGCATAAAGATTGGACTCTGGCGCAATGGAACAAGGTCATGCGGTCTGATAGAGTCCAGATTTACACTGTTCCAGGGTGACTTTGCATGCTCTCTTGGTCCAGATTAACTGTTGGGGCCTTGACACATGAATCAGAAGGACCAACTTGTTGTCATTAGATTTCTAGTGGTTGTATATTTACTTCTCGTGTGTGTGTTATGTTGTGTCTGTTGTGTCTAGAGAGCTGTGATATCACCATATTTTGTTTCAGAGGAAAAAATACAACCACAAATGTGAAAATCTATATTCTTTATATTATTATTGTCATCTAAACAATCAAGCGAATAAAAAACAAACAAACACAATGCTGAGCCTGTGTCATATAATCCACCTGCTCCTTTGATAGCACATGACTGCTGATGTCAGCCAAGGCACAGTCAAAGCGGGGAACCTGTAGACAAAATGGTGTTTGTGCGTCCGTCCAGGAGAGAGCACGAGCGGGCTCCAGGCTGAAGTGGGAAAGAGAGAGAGAGAGAGAACAAGCCAATCAAACAGATGGCAATGAATCACCACATCTCTTCAGTGTGTTTATATTTTTTCTTCTTTTTTTTTCTTTCTTTTTTTTTAGTACATATGTATTTATGAAGTTCAGCAGCCATATGAGAAATTAGCCTCTGTATTCACTGGGGTCCTCCCACCCCTTCTGTCTTCTCCTCTAATCCGCCCACATGTATCGTCTGAGGAAAAAAATAGAGCAGAAGGTGACGCTCCTCCAAAGGAACAGAGAGAGGCTCAGAGAGGGAAAGGGAAAGGGAGAGGTGTCTACAGGCTGCATCTCCACTGAAACATTTGGAAGGGGGAGACAGAGGAGGAGCTGAATGGTAGCTACACCCTGAGCCTGGAAGCGTAGAGACACTGTAACAAAGGCTGACAATTATTTTTGGCAATAACAGAGAGAAAAGGAGAGGGGCTCTGATATCGAGGGAAATATATATAGCTATATATGTATATGTATATATAAAATAAGGCAAGTTTTGTGAGGGACTTCAGCTTCATGTCATCCGCAAGACTCATCCCCTGCCATCATCAGCATGACCATAAGCTATAAGTAACATTCGGCAATAACCGTATCAAAAACGAGATTTCCAGCAACAGACGCGCGCAATCCTATTTTTGATTTATTATAATCGGGGAGAAAAAAAGATCAACTGAATGCCTGCGAGAAACTGGATACTCTCTGAAATCATAGGAAAGAGCGATCTAACAAAGAAAACTACATTTTGATTGGTCTTTAAGCTTGATGTGCGTGTTTCTGCACGCACCCGAAACGAACCTGAACCTAAAGCAAGTGAGTATTAACCGTGTCTGTGTTTATGTCTGTATTTTGGTGGTTTTATTCTGCCTTTATCCGTTTGATAACAGATGATTTTACTGGCCGGGAAAATGGACAAAAATACAGCGTCTGGGCTACATTCAACAAGTATCGTTTTGTCCACAATAGCTGCGAAATGTTCTCTAATCTGTCTTTTAATCAATATCTGGACAAAGCAGGACGTGTGATTGATATTTGAAATTGGATAAACATTGATCTCTTTCTTTTTTTTTTTTTTAATGATCATTACTATCTGCTTTAACACAAAGAGAAATGTGTTTGTTTATTGCCTGATTCTAACAACCCACTGACATGACGATCACAATTTCATCCTCTAAACCTTACCATCCGTCATTGCACAATTTGTGGGTGTTCCCCCATCTTCACCACTAGATCAGAGCAGTTTCATACCTCTGAGAGGGACGTGTGTGTGCATTTCTCTCTGCATCATTTCGTGCATGTCTGCATGAGTTTCCATGTGTGTGTTGCTTTGTGTTTTTTTTTTTACACCTCTTTTCCTTGTTTATTCTTTTTTGTTTTTTTAATTACTTCATTCATGAATGCCTTTGCTTTACTTATATGTGCCTTCAGCGCGTATGTATGTGTATATGTTTATGCATGTTCTTGCATCCTGGCAGTGCTGGGCAGGTGTCAAGGCCTGAAATAGAGGTTTGATGTAGGAACCATTGGAGGAAGGTGAGGAAGAGGGCTGGCATGCCAGCAACAGAGAGGGAAAGAGAGGACAAGCGTGAAGAACAGATTTGACGTGGGGGGGGATGTAGGGATGAAATGGAACTACAGAAAGGACATTGTGTTTCTGAGATCTCATACAGGAGGTCTGTGAAAGACATAGGTGGTTGCTGTGGGATTGAATGTCTAGACATTGCCTTTTTTTCACCCACAACCTTGTATGATGCCTCAGCGATACACAAGACATTTTTTCCATCTGTATTCCACTGTTTTCACAGTTCCTTTTCTGCCTTCACTTCCCAGCAGGCCTCCCCTCAGTGTTTCTGCCAACTGGCTTCAGCTTTCTCTTCTTGTAATGCAACTCTGCCTTTTTTCCCCCCTCCATTTGCACCCCCACCCTCCCCAAAAGATCCTGCATTATAAATCTACAGCTGCTGCTATTTTTAGACAGAGGATAACCCAGAAAACACCCTTTCAATTTTTTTTTTAAAAGCAAGACAGTAAAAGATTGTAGCGTGCTGTCACTGATTGGTGGAGTACTAGTGTTTTGATGGGGCTCTAAAGGAGGGTGCCACTGTTTAAGCAATGAGAGGAATAAATCTATTCTGAGACTGTGATTGAATTATACATCTGTGGTGTCTTGTGTTTTTGAATACTCCTACTAACCTTTCATGCTTCTGTGGATGCGATAGTTCCTTCTCATCTCCCACTTTCAGTCCTGAAAATTTCCCCTCTTTCCTCATTTACTATTTTACTGGGCCAATTTGGGTTTTCAACTCATCTTGTCTTTCCTGTTTTTGACCTTGAGACCGGCTTCACAATATCTTCTTTCGTCGCCTTTGTTCTCTTCATTTTTTTCGTCTTTCACATTTTCACAGCTGTTTAGCAACTATGATTTCCCTCTTTGGTATCGCATTGTTGGCCTGGTCATAGGTCATGAATTAGTGTAATAATACATCTTCCCTCTTGCCATTTGTATGTGTGGCCCCACGTATCGCCTCACTGCACTTCTGGATCATAACGGTCCTCATCGTGCTGGAAGGGCAGTTTCATTAATTGGGAGCAGACGTTTAAATGACTAAGAGTCTGGAGGTTTTGAGTTTAAAGCTACCTGCGCTGAGAGCATATTTTTCAAGAATCCGGTTTTGAAGTTGACTTCTTAAGAATATTAGTTAATTAGCTATTAGCCATTTATCCAGGTCCAAAAACAGATTTCCTTGACAGTATGATACACTATCCTGCCCCCTTTTTCCCCCTTCATGCTGTGCTGTTTTCAGGTATAGTACGACCTCTTCAAAGGAAGTATAGCTCTTCTTTCATTCTACTTCCATTTACCCCTTGTGAAGTCTCACTTAGGTTTCATATCTATCAAAAAATCTCACCTTTACCATGTGACCAGGAAGGATTTTAGTTATGGACACTGACTAAGCCCTCATAGTTTTACACAAGCTTCACTGCCACTGATATATGCCTGAAAATGGCTTTATGTATTAATAATCCTTGTGTTATAAAAGGAGAAAACCAGGAGTGTGGTATTTTTTTACACCTCTCTCACAAAAAAAGAAAGAAAGAAAAAGCAAAAGGGGAAAAACTGCGTTGATCATAACAATAGAGCAGCTGCTGCAGGGATGGCAATTGCTTCAGGAATGACAGAAACAATATGCACAAGACACAAGACCACTTTGGGCGAGTTGTGGCTGCAGTATGTGTGGATTGGTCAGCCCCTCAAGAGCTGTACACTGGTGTTGCTAAGTAGAGGAGCTGCCTCTGGTAGATTAGCTATTTCCTCTTTCCGGCTTAATTGATTGGCTTTTTAAATCACGCTCTGGGATTTGGCCACTGGTGATCTTTATTTTTCAGATGAGAAAAAGATTTATTTCCCCCCCTCATCTGTCTCCATTAGCTGCCTGACAGCTGCTGGGTCTTGTTGTTTTCTCTGCATATACAACCATTTTGTTCTTTCTCTCGATCCATTCATGCAACTCAAGTCATTTTCCTTCTTATGCATGATCTATAAAACACGCACTCCTATGTACACACACTTTAAGTGGTTTCTCATCTCCTGGCACAACAGATTTACACCATGAGGTGCAGAGATAGGGAGGGGGAGTGGGATACTTGTGGTGTGACACTGCACTAAAAGGGGAGGTGACCACAGTGCTTTCACTGTGCTGCAGTGCTCTGCTTTCTCCTGCTGGGGTCTCCTCAACACTGGGGAGTGTGTTAGAAAGGAGAGAGAGATAAGGTACCGATGAAGGGGTCGAGGGATGAGAAAGAGGGGAAGGAGGGAGGGAGATTTTAAGGATGGAACAGCGAGAAGCCTTGTGGTAACATCCTTTGATGAGGTAGCCGGTGTGAGGAAAAAAAAAAGCCTGTGCACCAGAAACGCATTTGCACTCTTGCCTGCAAAACCTTCCTTTCCTTCAAGCAGTACATTTACCATTCAGCTCATGTTTGTCTGTTTTACACCCCTTCACTTGTTCTCCTTCCTCTCCTCTTGCCTCTTTATAACTTTGCTGTGTCCATACCTCGCATTGGAGGACATTTCTAAACAACCCTTATATGCTCTCACATCCATTCAGGTGCTAATCCGAGCCACTGCAAGGTCTTTTTCTGTCTTTCTCCTTCCCTCTTTTTCCCCCTTATCTGTCCTATCCTCTCCCACTCTCCCTCACCCCCCTCCTTCTCATTTCTCTTTCTGTCTCCCCCTCTGTGATTGGTAAAGGTTTTTGCTTTTCCTGCCAACTGCTGCTTCTGTTCCGCATACTCAGCGCTTCTCCAAATTGGTCCTTTTCCTTGCGTGCTCTCGCCTCCCCCCCGGCTACGGCTGCCGGTACCTCACAGTTAGTGCATCCCATAATCTCGTACTCCCTCCCCCCTTTTGCTGCAGTGTTTCTGCTAATATATATTAGCGTCAGCGCGGTGGATGAGCTGTGTGCACACTCTCTTCTTCCCATAGCCCCATTTTCTGTATCCATTACTCCATTGCAGAAATGATCAGCTGTTCTTTTTTTTTTTTTTTTTTTAATGATCAGAGATCATTTTCGCTTTTCAGCCTGTTCTTTGTAGCCAGGTGAGCAAATGGGTACACGTGCCCCCCTCCCTCCTACATTTCATCCCGCCTTCTCGTTTTTCCTCCCCTTGTGAATGTGTGCAGTGGTGAAGCAGTAGTATCAGGGTGGCGCAGGACATGGTGGCCACGGCAGGAAATGCTGCAGCAGGGAGAAATTGGTGGTGCTAGAAGCGGAATTGTTTCTCATCTCCTCTCTGCACCTTCTTCCTCTTTGTTTCTCACTCTTTTCCTGCCCTTTTCATTTTATGCATGTTTTCCCTATCACCTCCCTGTGCTTCGTTCTTCTGTTTTTCAGAGGCTCACCTTTTTTAGCCTCAATCCATTCTTTCATACTACTGCTTTCCCCTATTTTTTTCCTGCTGCTGTGACTGATTCAGGTACTGAAGCAGACCCTTTAAGAGACACATGCTCTTCCCCCATGTAGCTGCAAACTGCAGCTGTCCTCTTGAAATGCGGCTAGAAAGTGTTCAGACATATTCACCACAACAACAAAAGTGACAGTTTTGTTACCTCAAAGGAAAGAGAGCACAGCTGAACTGTTCACTAATTACCCATCAGCTCTGATATGGAACAGTTAAGTAAATTTATAGAATCAATAAACTCATCCTGCAAGACTGTGAGAGTACAAAGAGATTCCTAACCACAGTTACAGAGTTGTGGCTGTTCGTGTATAAAATATTCAGCAGTCCTCCCAAGAAGCTACAATTACATGAAGTTTTTTTTTTCTTTTTTTCCCCTTTTTTTTGTTATTTAAAAGACACTGAGAAAATCAAGCTCGCTGAAGCTACTTCTGAAAAGTTCAGTTTTCCAAAAGAGGCACTTTGTACTTGAAGGGTGCTGTCCATGGTGCTGAAATGTGATGCATACTGCAACACAAGCACTCCCTGCTGGAAAACTACAGGACAAAGTTGACTGTGGATTAAGAGCTATTTATTTTAAACTCTGTCATACTTATCCAACTTAAAAAAAAATGTCCAACATATTTGTATAGATTCCTTTCAAAAAACTTTAGTTTTTTGTTTTAATGTCCTGAATACAAACATACTTTTAGTTGAAGATGCTACACAGCTCTCAAATATTTAAAACTTTCAGTTTAGTTTTTTTTTCTTCTGTCAAGCAAGCAGGTTTCATTCTTCTGCAGTGTATGCTTTGATTGTCAACCCATGCAGTTTTAGTTTTAGTCGATCTTACCTTTATGTTGACAAATATTTTTCCCCTCAGGATTTCAAAAAAGGAAAATAGAAACTTTCACGTGAAAAATTTGAGAAAAAAAACAAAACAAAACAAAACAAAGCAAAACAACAAAAACTAAAAAAAAAAACGTTCAGTAAACTTTTCCCAGAACAAGAAAGTTGTTCCTTCAGATAAAAACTGCAATTAATTTATCAAAATAACAAAGATGAAAAAAACTGCAGTGTTTCACATGAGAGAGAAAAAAGTCTGAGAGGACAGAAAGGAAAGAGTTGACCCAAAGTAAAAGAAGCTTACTTTGGAACCAAGGGATGAGTGAAGGAATGAAGCAGAGAAATGGAGGAAAAGAGCGAAGTAGAGTAAGATGCACTGAGGGTAGGAAAAATGGGGACAGAGGAAGCAGAAGTGAGGAGAAAGATAGAGGGAGACACTGGAGAGGAATAGGACTGTTGAGAGAGAAAGAAAAGGTGAAGCGTTGAATCCCTTCTTCAGTGAAATGTGACTCCTTTATGCGGAATATGAGCGCGAGAGAGGAAGAGAAAGAGAAGTAGTGGGAGGGGGGAGGGAGGCAGAGGGGGCAGTGAGAGCTCACAGGAGAGGAGGGGGAGGAGGAGGAAAAGAGTGGTGCATTTCTTTGAATAGAGAAAAAGGTTAACAACAGAAATACGGTGGGCTTTTTTTTTTTTTCTGGGAATGCATGTCTTTTCTGAAGCACCATGAGCCCCTCCGGATGACAGCGCAGCCCACAGGCGGACAATCTGACCTCGCTGGGAGAACAGAGAGAGCAAATAACTCCTGTTTTTCACTGCAGCAAAATTCATTCACTTTTATAGTGCACTCTGCGTCTTTGATGCTCTTCCACCTCCCCCCCTTCCGTCCATTATAGAAAAGAGACCTTATATGAGGTGCTCAATGTAAATATCCTGTAGTTAGTGAGCAGTGCTAATCTTCTGCACCCTCCCTCTTCTTTCCCCTCTTTACCCCCCATCTTTTAAGACCCACATCCTCAAATGTTCTCTCCTTCTTCCCCCCCCCCCGCACCACCACCACCACCACCTTAAGCCTTCACAGACACATGCAGTGCATGGGAAAAGTGGCGAAGGGAGGACTGACATAATTGTGCATCGCATGGATCTCAGTGCGGTCGGAGGGGGCTGCAGCAGTGTGTGTAGCACGCACATAGGCTGATTGAGGAGATCTAACATTAGTACGGACACCGCACTCTCGGGAGGCAATTCACACACTCACAGACACACGCTGCTCTGCACCACCACGTCAGAGAGCTATTCTCAAAGGAAGGAAAGGGGAGCTAGATCCCCAGTTTCCTCTCGTTTTTTCACATCTTCATCTTACTCTTTTTCACTACTTTGAAGGAAAGCAGTTTTTCTTAAAAGGTGGATTAGGGTTATATTGAGTGGGGTGGCTTAATTAGGAAGAGGGTTCAAATAAACTCTGACTTGAGCATTAACTGGAGTTACCAGTCCGAGATTTTTGAATGAGAGCTTGCCATGACATGTTGGAGGAATAGCTCAGTGGGGTGAATAAGAGATGGCAGCAGCCGTGGGACCCCAATCACATCCTTTCACATCTTCTCATCAGTGTGCTGTCAACAGTCAGCCTGTGGATGCTGACTCACGAATGTGGCCAAAGCCGCCTGCTTGTCTATATTACACTGTTTTTGTTTTTTATTTTCTGCTCCAGGAGTTAAAACTACTTTGGTACCCCCCACTTTCATCCCAGCTCCCCCCACCCTCCCTCTCTCCGCACCTTCACAAGGTCGTTTTGTACCCTTCCATCAGCTGATTAACTAATCACTAATTGCACATTGGCTGGAATTGGCGTGTGATTCTTAATTTATATTGCAATGTTGATAAGCCACATTTATTTCTCCCTTCTGCTAAAAATTTCTGCCCTTTTTTTTCTCCCCGCAGACTCCTCAGACTCCTCCCTCCTCCTCCCTTCGGTTTCTCTCATCCTCTCCCTCCCCCCCGGTCCTCTATGCTCAGTTCGGTGTGTGTATCCTCTTTCAAAGGGCGCAAGGGTGGGAACAAGTCGTCCAACAAAGCATGTTACAGCGCAGACATGACTTGTCCGTCGGAAAGCGAGAAAATCGTGATAAACTGCGGGGGGGTGCGGCATGAGACCTACCGAAGCACCCTAAAAACACTGCCCGGTACCCGCTTGTCGTGGCTCACCGAGCCGGACGCGTTCAGCAACTTCGACTACGACCCCAAATTAGACGAGTTCTTCTTCGACCGCCACCCGTCGGTGTTTTCCTTCATCCTCAACTATTACCGCACCGGGAAGTTGCACTGTCCCAACGATGTGTGCGGTCCGCTGTTTGAGGAGGAGCTCGCCTTCTGGGGCATCGATGAGACGGACGTGGAGGCGTGCTGCTGGATGAACTACCGACAGCATCGGGATGCGGAGGAGGCGCTGGACAGCTTCGAGACTCCAGAACCGGACGCGCCGGACGACGACCCGGCGCTGGGCGGTGCGGACGGGGACTTGAAAAGACTGTGTATGCAGGAGGACGCCAGGAGAACAGGCTTTTGGAAAACCTGGCAGCCCAGAATATGGGCACTGTTTGAAGACCCGTATTCCTCCAAATATGCCCGGGTGAGTTACTCATGCCCCTCCTTGAGGGACCAACTTGTGTCTACACTGTTGCATTTTCTGTTTTATGATGTCACAGACCCCTGCTTGCGCCATAACAACTTAAAAACAAGAAAACAACTTATTTATTTATTTTAAAATATTCTTTTTACATTACATGTGGGATGATGGCATGTAAAAGCAGTCAGTCATTATTAACTGCAGATTACTGCTGGTATGTAATCTCTGACAGTAATGCGTGTATTAAATGGCGGTAGCTTATATTGACTAACTTATAATGAATAATTGATGCTGATAGCTTTAGAAAGATGGAAAATGGTATTCCAGCCAGATTGGAACCCTACAACTAGTTGATGTAGCCCATTAACCAACAGAATGAAACAGATCACCTGTATGATGCTTTTTATTGCCAGCATCAGTCTCATCATTGTATTATCTTACTTGAGCGGGTTTAAATGCATACCTGCTTCTCTCCAGAATCTAACGCCTTCATTGGACATCACTGTACCCTTTATGATGTTAGATTTACTTCAGCACATAGACAAAGCTTTTGATGGTCATTGTTTCCCTACCTTTGCCCTTCATAATGCTCCTCTTTTTTGTCACTTTCTCTTGTCCCAGTTGAATGCTGCATGCCTGTTATGCATAACTTACAACTGTGTTGGGATAGCCTCCGTGCAAATACTCAGACATTTATCTCCCAAAAGCATCTGCTTAGTGGGATCTGAACATACAGGTGTGAGAGTAACAAGTACCTCTGACTGTGTTTTTGATCCGTGGTGGGCTTGTGTTTTATTTAGTTATTTATTCAATCTTAGACCTTCCTGTTCCAGATAAATCCAGTTGCTTGATCATAGGCAATTTTAAAAAAAAAGTTGTTTTTTTCATATCCAGTTAGTTTGATCATCTGCTTCCTAGATGCTGTCTGTGCTTTCAAAAGTGTAAGTACCATTTGGAGCCTCATGAACCGACTGTAAATTCAAAATAAGACAAGATACCTGCAGTGGCTAGGCATGATGCCATCAGATTGAAAATAGTCAAATGTGCACAGAAAATCAAATTTTAAATCACTGCATACTCAGCAATTACAGATAAATAATAATAACTCTATAACCAAAGCTCCTGCAGTCTCTTGTGGAATGGACGCACAAAAGCATACATCCACGCTTCTTCAGGCGTAACGACTTACATACCTGGATTCAGTTCCCTCGAGGGGAGGAGGAAAGTGTTGAGCTGTTACGGACACATAGTCTGAGTTAAGACACCCAATCTGCCTATTTGTGCTTTAGATCAGGTAGAAAGTGCTTCTGGAACTGTCACTCTCATCCCACTTGGATTGCTTGCTACTCCAGAGCTCTCTATCCTTTCTTTGTGCAAATAAACCCGATGCTTTTGTGTGAAATGTATTGTTTTAACACTGCACACAGGATGCATTGTTTGGATGTTTAAATGATCCAAGTTTGTAACAGTATTTTCACCGTGGCTGTGCCTTTAACAAATGCTAACCTGCTGCATCGCTGCTGGAATAATCTGTATTATGCAAAATACAGATAATACACCACAGCCACTCTTGAGTCATGCAAAAACTAACCTGCATTGTATGTGATAGCTGGAAAAAGTGGGGTTTGTGGCATTATTTTGGGGTTATGGGGAGTGCAGAACAGGTAGTGGGTGGAATTCATCTCAGAGGCTGCACAGTAACTGGCTCAGTTTGTGGGTGAATGCAGCCCCATTTTACTGGTTATGTCTACTATGCCAATACGATACGTCAAACAGCGATGTGACCCAGATCACTTTTTTTTCCCACCATTGGTCTAAAAGTATCCCATGCAATGAGACGGAACCTTTGTTTTTGTTTTTTTCTTTTCTTTTTGTTCTGAGCACCGCAAATTAGATGTGAAGCGAAAAGACAGAGCAATTGAGGAAAAAAAATGAGATGCTAAAATGGAAATACATTGAGGCAGATGAAAGAGAGGAGGAGGGAGATGAGAGGACATAAAGGGAGACGAGGGGGTGGTGGGGTGGGCTGCTGAAATGATTTAAAGGGGGTTTGTTTGTGATATAACGCACCAATAGTCTATGATTTGTTCAGAGCATTCGACACACACGAGGGGCTTCTTTTTTAATATCACCTTCACTGCTCATGATCGTGTGAGGCTCGCTCGTGGATTTTACCGTAGTAGTGCACACATGTACAAACACACACATGCTGGTGTCTGTGCTGGCTTTTCTGCTGCAGTAGACACGGGAGAGAGGAGGGGGAGCGCTAGAGGAAGAGAAAAAGGGGTAGAGGGGGCCAGAGCGAGAGGGAAATGGAGAAGGAGAGGAGAATGGAGGGAAAAGGGACTGAAGCTGAGCCTAAGAGGGATATGGATTTTTGGGGAAAAGGAAGTCAGAAAGGAGAAAGAAGAGTATTGAGACAAATGGGGACGAGGTGACAACTATTGAAAGAAAGACGTTGCATGGTGGGGGTGGGGACTCTTGTCTTAGCATCTTCGATTATCCGTGAAGGCTCGAGCCATCCAATCTTCCTATTCCAGCCCTCCTGCCTGACCATTGATTTATATTTTATTGACTATCTTCTCTTTTTGCCCATTTTTAAAGCCATCCTCTCTGCCTCCAACGCCTCTTTATGTATTAGGGGGCTTACAGGTGCTTGGGCTCATTTGACATTGTCGGACACAACTGTTAAGTCACTGACAAAATTTATGGCCGTGTTTGTTTCTCTTTGATGGTGTTATACAATACGTTTTGCATCTGATTTCCTTATTGATCCAAGCCTGGTTGACATAGATCTTGCACTAGAGCAAAGATGATGTGCAGATCTTGATCTTGGCTTGTTTATCCCCTTTGTTTAAGTCATTTTCCAACTGTTTTAAAATGTGATCTACTGTGGCTGCGGCCAAACTAAAGATTCACTTACATTGATGAGCTGTGCTTAATGTCCTGTAAGTGTTTTGCCATTGACCCTAATGTAGTCTAATTTGATGTACGTACTCGTCAGTCAGCAGGCTGAATAGATAATCAAAAACAAAAGCACGTTGAAAAGTGATATGTTTTACCACAAATTACATGCACCTCTATCAAGAAAAAGCTTTCTGTGACTCTTATGTGACAGTTATCGTAGAAATCAAAGGCTGGATTAAAGGAGAAAAATTAACTGCATCAAAATATGAGATTCAGGTCTTTTTTTTTTTTTTTTTTTTTACACATCACCTTCAATTTGAAAAGATCCTCTACACAACCTCTGTCCTGTTGTTGATACTCTGTCCCACAGATTTAGCTCAGTTTTGGTTACTTCCAGTTTTGCACCAGAAGGACACGGTTGTCTTCGTCAGCAGTCTCCTGACAAAGCAGCATTTGTAGCTCAGCGTGCGCAAGACACCCCTTTGCCCCTTCCAAAATCGGACACTGCGTGCCCGCCTGCAATTTGTTTCTGGGGAACAGCGCTGTTTCCAGAACCCACCTGTCCCTGAAGGTCGCGTCTTGCGGTTCAATTGTTTGCTTTACTTTTCCACCGTGTTCAGCACTGGAGCGCACAATGCTGTCATAAACACAAATGCGACCTGCCAGTATGCCAGAATGCCTCAGCGTAGGTCATCTCTGGGTAGAAAATTGCAGCGTTGGACAGAAAGAAGACAAACATTGTATTGATCGGCGCTGGCTTGTGGTGACTTATTTATTTATTTATTTATTTCCCCAGAAGTTTGGTTATTGGTGTGGAAATACAAAAAGGTCTGAAATTATTTTCAGTCAAATAAGCAGGCCTAATTTGATTGAATAAAATTCGTAGTAGATCACTTCTAATTCAGAATAGTGCAGTCTTATGATTTCTTTTTTGGTTGCACCAGTTGTGCTTAGTGCCACAGCTACAGAATTCCAAAACAGTACAACTCCAGTTGCATTTTAACTGGAGAAAAAAGAAAGAAAATTACAGCAATTCTTGACTATGCTTGTTTTTTCTTATTGCCCTCAACATTGCGGTTAGGACAGTCAAAATCCACAAATTGATTTCATTTAAAAAGACACAGCAAGGAATGACTTCCTCTCCTCCACAGGAAAATTCAACAGTGATCCACTATGAAGGCAAAAGTTTTAAGTAGATTGCATTGAAATTTTACTGTCAGTTGTGCATTCACATTCCATTCAAACCCCGACCCTGCTGAAAGGCCTATTTCCCACTTCCATTCTTGCTCCTCTCCCTGTGGGCTGCCTCTGAAAATAGCAAAGAAAGGAAAAGGAGGCCTTAATTTCACTCTCTGGTGCCAAATCTGCTCCTCCATTACTGGTGAGAAGATGAGAACTGGTGCTGTTATAATCGCTCAGTTTATTGACAGTACCTGTAAAACAACAAAATCAACTTTTCAGGACCAAAAAAGTAGTCTTTAGTGCTCACTTAGAAGATTAAGGTAAATGTTTTCCTTTGAGCAGAGAGGGTGTGGTAATTAGTCAATGTGGCTTCCCGGTGCCAGCAGTTGG
>JBAMYA010000011.1:3805117-3819405 GCA_037176975.1 Arrhamphus sclerolepis
ATCGCTTTCTGTTGGTGATATTTAAATGGATAGATGCTCATAACAAGGACAGAGATAGGATCCTTGTTAAGGTTAAACAAGACACCTAGAAGGGAATGAAAACGTGTTTAATTGGCCATTTTAGCATACAACAAGTGCATGTCATTATTCTTTTTTTTTTTTTCATTCAAAAAGATGTATTAAATCCCGAATATTTTGGTGCAAGTTTTCTGGTTTTTTTTTTTTTTGTTTGTTTGTTTGTTTAGGGATAACTTAAGGATATTTAATTACTTTGCAGTTTTAAGTAAGTCCGTTACATCTTCATGTTGTGGTCTGTGGATTATCGGAAAAAATACAGCTGAATTTGAGCTTAATATTCCGCAGGATTCCCGTTAACAGAATAGTTCTGGGGAACATGCTTTATCTACAGCACAAAAATGTAATGTAAAAACAGTGATTCCACATCTCGCATGTAATGTTAGTTTTTATCTCAGCCAGGACCAGTGACTGTACAGACTGCACTAGTTGCCTGGCAACTGCTCCAGGCCAGGACTAGTGTCTGACACTTAACCCTCTCTAAAACTTAGAATTGCTTTCTATAGACTTTGGTTATGAACAGACTTTAAAAATGAGACCTTATTTGGGAACTTTGCAGGTGCTGACATGGGGATTTCTGTTGCCTGTGAACAGAGGCAGGTTGGCAGTCCCCTCATCCAAATTCTCACTGCTGCAACTAATGATTCATCATACAGATATGCGATAGATATCAGTCAGCTCATCTGACTCTTGGTAGGGAGGGTTTTTAAGAATATTCCTAAAAATGTCAAACCACAGCTGTTTTCATCTTATTGCTTTTCAGATAGAAGCTTTAAGGAAGCTATGTTGCAAAAGTGCCTCCCTAATGGCAGCACTCATACCTTTCTTCTCTTAATATCTAACCATCTTCCTCCTTTACCCCAGTCTCAGCCCACTTAGTCATGCTGGTTAACGGCTGAATCAGCGCTCTGCAGCTCTGTAAGGGAAGTCAATTAGCCGGACCTTGTGATAAACCCAGGACATTTTGCTCTTATGCACTGGAATTAAAATGATTTAGAACACTGTTGTAGTGGGGAGCTCACACAGTGCCAGAGCTGATTACAGTACTGGGAGTCTGAATTCTCTAAATGGGGCAAGTCTTGTCAAATCATGTGAGAGAGCAGTGTGTTTCGTACTATAATCACACAAACTGGCAAAGGCATAAGCACATGTATACATAAACGCTGTACACTGTCAGAAGACAATAGTTTCCACTGTATGCCAAATATAAAGTCTTTAAGCGGGGTTAAGATAGTTAATCAAATATAAACAATACCATTAACAAAGTAGATAAAGACTTTAAATAGACTGAAACCTCAAACATCGGCAATATAACTCATTCTCCATACTCTCACCTTTACACATTGGCCCATACTCTGTGAACACAGCTGCCCATAAACCATTCGACGGAGTGTTTACACTTAAACAACACAGATAAATCACTTCATTTGACGTAGCCCCATATGTCAACGTACAGATCACTGTCACACATGTCATGTGAACACAAGCTTCACCGGGAGACCTCAACCAACAAAATTACCATGACATGTTCGATGAAATAGGCCAATGTATGAAGCAGTACAAAGCATTTTTTTTTTATTACAATATCAAATTTATTTTCAGTTGAAAGAATATTTGATTGCTCTGTGATGGACTGGTGACCTGTCCAGGGTGTATCCCTGCCTTTCGCTCAAAGAGAGCTGGGATAGGCTCCAGCAGACTTCCGTGACCCTACACAGGAAATAACAGGTATAGATAATGGATGGATGGATGGAATATTTGATTATATTGAGGAAACGTAATTTGGGTCTTGTGGTCTACCATTACTGGCATCAGGAAAACCTCCCAAGGTAACTTTTGGACTTCTGTCCTGGTCATCTTTAGTGACACCTGGGTACCACTTTACGGCTCTTTGTTATGCATCAAAAACAATTGAAAAAAGACAAAAAACAAAACAAAACAAAACAAAAAAAACTAGCTCATGGAGCCGTGATCGACACCATCACAAACACAACTAAGGGATTCAATACATTAACAATGGAACAAAGATGAAAGAGAGTCTGAACAAGAGACCAAACAAGATTAAATCCAGACTGCGTCATAAGTGAAACTTTACTTTTATGCTGGAAAAGCTAAACGTTTCTTTGTGCTGCTTTAAATCAAATGATTTTAGATGTAATCAAAGAAATCATTTATTTTAACATTTGCCAGTTTAATGTTCAGAAAACAAAATACTCTCAATTAAACGAGAAGAAAATCAGATTTGCTAATTTTTTACTGAGAGTTTAGAGCAAAGTTAAAGAAAACTGCAAGACAAAACAAGTAAATATAATACTTTAGAAGTTGCAACTAGCAAAAAGCAGTAAGCAAACAATCATTTCAGATTTTTATTATAATTTGAGATTATAATCAACTCATTATTAAGCATTAGCAATACTCAGTGAGGAAATGCAGATAAAACATTGGTTTATTATGCACTGTTTTTTTTTTTTTTTTAGGAAATGATGATACTTAATTCATGACTTTTTTGTAGTAATAATTACTCACTTCTGCATATTTATACAGCAAAGTGATATGTATTGTTGAGTATTTTGCACCAAAATACTTTACTTTACGGATATTTAAAGGCTTTCATTTTTTCCCCACAATAGTTTTTTTGGACATTGAACCTAAAATCTACAAATCGCATTTCTATGATTCTTAAGAACTCAAAATGATCGGCAGGTTTACTCTTACTTATTCAAACGACAAGAAGGCAGAAAAGTTCATAGAAAACACAGAGAACACAATTGTGGAATATTCTACAAACAACATATCAACTGGTGACAAGTGATGGTCTTCTGACTGGTTAAAAAGTAACATCCTCCAGCGCTCCATGACTCGCCTCTCTGTGCCAAACTTCCTCAGTGAAATGGAATCAATAAATTCCCAAAGCAAAATTACAAAACAACTGTAGTCTTTCAGCATCTGTTCTGTATAATATAGTGAAGGTTCAAAGAGTTTGGGGGTAATTTGGAAACCTGGGAAGGTCAACAAACCAATGTTGAATAGAAGAGAATATGAGAAATCATTTGTTTGAACACATAGTCTTGGGAATTCCTCCAAAAAACCATTGTCAGTCAACACAATCAGCCAGAGCATCCAGAAATGTAACCTGAAACAATATCAAGCAGAGAAAAAAACCACATACCAGAGCTATGCAGAAATGCATCCCTGTTCTCAGGACAAAAGCTTATTTCGATTGGACAGAAAGACAGAATCACAGGTTCTGTGGTTGATGAGTCTATGATTCAGCTCAGTTTTGGGAAGAATGGACATTGGGTTCTGTGTTCCAGCAGTGAGAAAAACCATGGATACTTAAAAAAAAACAAAAAACAGAAACATCAGCATTGTTAGCGTGTGTTGCTAGCATCCAGTCCAACATTTTTCAAGCAGTTTCCCTAATACAATGAAGCTGGTGAGTCAAGACACGAAGAATAATTTATATTTTTGCTTGTGTCTATAAGATAAAGGTTCTAATCAACATTTTATAGATTCACGTTTCAGTTGCATTTTAGAAAATGTGTTTTTACATTCCAGAAGAGGAGGTGGCCTGTATCCTTTATAGCAGGATTTATGCTGCAGTCCATCTAAAAGATAACATTGTGTACACGCTGAAAAAGTCTCAGACGGGTTCAAACTTAGTACTTTGTATCATGAATAAATGGTGTGACTGAACAAGAAAAATGTGCAGTTTTTTCCCTCTTGATTAGAAATATTAATAAGAAGATTTACCTTATAACTGCAATTTCCTAAACCCTAAAACTGTCTCCAAATGGCTAACACTGATGATGAGTCTATTAAGTATCAGTAAACAATGTTGAAATTTAGCAAAGCACGAGGACTGCTCTCGTATCTACATTTTTGTTAACTGAATGTCCACTGTTCAATTTCAATCAAGAAGAAAGATTTAAGTGGTCTGCTTGTGAAAGCAGTGCTCTCACTCACTAGGGTGAGTGTCACCTGCAGTAATTCTTCAGTTTGTTCTAGCTGTTTAACGAGACAGCATGCTGTGATCATACAGTGAGGATAAAACAGAAAAGAGTTCCTCACCAATGCGAATATCGAATATTTGTTGCTATCTACTATCGAAGCCCCAAGGCCCATATATTGGGCCGGCCATACATGGCCCAAAGAATAAATGCTTTCCTTTTGATCTGACCCGTGGACCTTAACAAGTTCTGTTGACTGTCTCTGATGGCTAACAAAAGCGGGAAATATTTCCATTTGAAATAAGTAGTAACCAGCTCGATTGTGGCACATTTGCTGAAAGAATAAACTAGCATTTTAAGGCTCCATGTAATATATGAATAATTGAGTGTTATGTAGCTTTTTCACAGAACACATCACCTCTCAAAGGCAGCCTAATGTACCTCGCTGCTGGTAACGCTTCTGCAGCAGCTTTTGTGAGTGTCCATATCTGACTGGCCTTGAGTCAGCGTGTGGCACTTTAACAGTCAAACTGGATTCCTGCTCATTCCCTTGGAAAATAACATTGGAAGACATTCTTGTGTGACCATCTGCTTCCTGATTGTCCCTCCTGTCCAAGTGGCAGCAGAGTGGACGTAGAGCGCAAGTATAAACAAATGCCCACCGTAAATAGAAATCTACTCTTGAGAAGTGTGTAACAAGCTGATTTAGACGAAAAAAAAAGGGAGAAAGAAAAACATTGACGAACAGCTTGTCCTCAGCGCTCTGATATTTCCTTGTTTCCTTGTCCATGACAAAGCAGTGAGGTAGATTAGAGACAGTCACTGAAACAGGGCCGAAGACAGAGGGAGGAAGGACATTCAGAGGCATGAAGGCAGCCGGTTGTCGGAGCTAATAGAACTGCAACTTGTGTTGTGTGTAGAACAAAACAAGCAGAAAAAGAGAGGACAGATGGAGAAAGGGATGGAGAACAGAGAAGATTGAGCCTCTTTTGGAAAGAAAAATGCACAAGTAAACTGCAGTAATCTGAATCTGTTGATGAGAAGGAAGAGACATGTGTACAGTTCAATCAACTCAAACAGTGTTTGTTTGTCTTTAGAAATGTTTGACAGACTGCAGTGGGAATAAAATAGAAGAGACCTGAGCACTGCAGAGCAGGAACGACACTGACGTGTCAATGTGTTTGTGTGCGTGTGTGTGTGTGGGAAAACTCACCAAATCATGTGTATCATATCAGTGAGTTAAGTCATTCGGGGAATCTCTGAAACAGAAGTCTGTGTAGTCATTGAAATTTTACCAGGATCTCATCCAAGTGCACTGACCTCAGAGAATAAGCGTTTCTAGCTCTTCAAAAATAAAATATACTCCAGGATTACCCCGAGCAGGAGCTAATTATATCTCACAGCCTCGCTTCAACTCCCAACATTCCCGGTCCATGTCGTCCTGCAATTCAGGTGCTTGATAAGCCTGATGCGTGCATTTGAGCGTAGCATGTAACAATGTGTTTTACACTTATTCAGCATAAGCATCTGTTCTGTCGCTCGTCTGTTTGTCCCAAATGTACTTCCACCCGTTCCCCCATTTTCACACCTCACCTCTCTTGCCCTTCAAATACCGCAGTGTACCGAGTCGGGTGTTTAGTGCTGGGTGACCCCCTCCTCCCCCCCTCCAGCTGAAGCTCCTCTGCTTTAACTGCCTGTCCTGGTGTCTGCCTGCACATGTTGATTGCATTTCCTAAAACACAGATGCAATTCATCTGGGAGAGATGGAGGGCTGTAGAGGAGTGAAGGTTGACAAGAATTTGATATCTTCTCTGCTACTCTGATCTGCCTTTTGTCAGTCCGTCATTATCAGCTGTCATTGTCTTTGAAAAGAGCCACTGTGCCAAGAGATCGGTGCACAGTTCTGAAATGACACAGCTGATGCTTTTGGTGTCTCTTCTTGACATTGTTAGCGCTAACATGATTAGCTGATTGAGAGTATTTCAGTTAACAAAATGACTTTGCTGATCTGCATTAGCTTCTAATAGTTTGAAGTTAAAAAAAGGTAGTTATTACATTATTTATCAAAAGGAGCTCATATAGAAATGTATAAATGCTTTGGGGGTGTTGTTGTTTGATGATATTGTGCTCAGGAAGTAAAAGATTTCTTAGCACGGACTTTCTTTTTTTTAATTTCAAAACAGTTTTTGGTGTTTCTGGGATTAAAGTCATGATTTCAGAGGCATCTGGGAAAATTGAGTATCCTAGGGAAGAAATAAAACTGTAATTAACAAGTCTGGAGCTCACATTATGAACCCTTGAGGTTGGAGGGGTCATACATGGGTAAAAGCTACTGAAGCAATTTCTAATTCACCACACAGTAAAAAGCAAAAGCATCTTTACCCAAATGTCTTTTTTTTCCTTTTCTCCATTTATTGTTCATGCCTCTTTCTGCCATTCTTTTTTCTTTTTTTACATTTTCTAATCCTTTCTCCCCTTTTCAGGTGTGTTTGGTTGTTAGCTTTTCTTTTGTAATGTCAACTTAATGTAGCAAAAGCTTGAATGGGGACATTCACACAATGCAAGCTTCTTATTACTCACCCAAGGTTATACTCATGCTGCACGCCAAGTAGTAACTTTGGAAGGGTCTGAGTGATGGCCACAGTCGTTCAGCTGAGATAGTAGATTAATCGTCCAGTCCTGGTGTAGAACCTTTGCTCTGGCTGCCCTTCAGAAGAATGTCCTGTATTTCACATTTAAATCATTTCATTTAAATGTTCATTTTTAATGCCTCATTCACATGATTTTGGATCATCTTTCAGTGTCTCCTCATCAATGCTGACTCTGCAGCAGTAGTTGGCCATGTTCTGTTCACATATTTTCCCTTAGCCTTCGCTGTTCGTCATACTAATGCCCATCGAACATCACCATCACTGTACACGAACCAAAAGCCCTGTTAATGAGAAGTAAAAATGTTTCATGTGCCTTTATGTACCGTGTCTCTGTCAAGGTCACTCGCTGTTAACATGACAGATTCTGGTCTTTCATCAAACAATCAGCAGCGGCACAGAATGATCACAACTTGGCTCTCGCTCCTCTATATTCAACCCTTTACGTCAGCTGTAGGAGCAGTATTTGGCTTAGTCTTGTCCTTGGTGCCTGAAAGCAGAGGCTAACGCAGTGGTTGTCATGGTAACAGAGAGCCAGGCAGGGCTGTGGTAATACTGTAATGATAAAGCTCTTCTGGATGGTGCCGCAGTAAACACAGCGCCACTAGGGTCCCGTTAAGGAAGAGCGCTGCACACCGCCATGCATGCAAAAAACGCCTTTAGGGCTAATATCAGCTTAGACAATCTCTCCTTTGTTATATCACTTACATTCTTCCTCTTCTAACACCTCTTCCCTTCTTCTTCTCTCCCTCTCTTTATTCCTGTTACATTCTCTTTATGTGCTCCTCCCCTTAATTTGGGAAGCTCCACACTGTTGTCTTCTCTTTCCTGCTCCTCTTTTCATCTTCTTTCTCTCCATTCTTTCAGTCTTCATTTATCTATTGGAACACAATCAATGCTCCCTATTATCAACTTGCTGCTCTCAGAGGTTCATTCTCATTTTCTCCTCTCTCTTTCTCTCCCCATCTCCGCCTCTCTGTCTTTTAAATTTATGTTGATGATCTCCCCACATCTAATTTCAGAGTGGGGGGCTCTCTATTGGACCTTGAAGGTCACTGGGCTGCAGGTTTCACATGAGGTAGTTTTACTGTAGGCAACTCAGTATGCTAAGCTTCCATCATTTGAATATTCAGAGCATTAACAAATGCACCTCCACGTTGCAGTGAGGAGAAGGATGGAGGGGGGACAGAGACAAAGTGCCGGAGGAGATAAATAAGTGTGAAGTGACAGATTGCTGCTCCTCCTTTAACCATCTTCTTCCACCTCCCCTTTCTCTCTCTTTCTCCTCTTTCTTCATCCTTCTCTATCACTTCAATGCAGTGCTCATGCAGCTACCACTCGCTCGCTGTGATGAGCATGTGCACCTCCTGTGCCGATAGGCTGTTTGTCTCTCTCACATCAAGAGCCATGTGCACACACGCACAGTTGTCAACAGATGTGCACATGTACAGTATACAGATCAGGCAGTTGACGTTCTTCTCTGTTCTTCCACCCAGATGGAAATCTCTGCTTCAGGTGTTGCTGTATATTTGTTATAAAAAAAACAAAAAAAACAGCTGCTGTGATGGGTTTATCAATACTGATTTGAGGTTCAGTTATACAGTCTAGTTCACTGCTCTCTGCCATCTTAAAATACTGCATGATCTGCTGTAGTTGCAGTTTTTTTCTTTTTCATCCGATTGTGGCTTTTGACGAGCTATTGTTGTAAGTTACCTTGATTACGATTAATGAGGGATTATTTTAGTATCATTTTATTTTTTTTTTTGCCCTCATAGATCACTGAAAAGGTTTTTGCTGCAAATATATTCAACTATTAAAACTGGGATGTTTTTCTAATAATAGTGCATGCCTTTGATTTTGAAATAAATAAAAGGAAGCCCATAGTTCAACTATATATGCTCCTCTAATGAATATTTCAAAGAAGAGAAATAATTGAAATAATTGATATGACCAGCATCACTTAGTTATGACTGTCAGTTTTGATTCATTTTTTGATTACTTGCTCAGCCCTAATTGTTAAATTAGCTTTGTTAAATTTGGTGAATGTTAAGATGCACAATTACTTCCAATTTATCATAGGAATTTTGTACAACGTGAGAAGAATTAGGTCCAAACAATAACTGGGGTTACCCGTTCATACTTCCTCTGGATAGATGGATGCTAACGGCGTGGAACGTGTTCCTCCTATGGAAAATCCTCCACAATGGCTCCATGGAAACAGACAGGAGTAAAACATGATGCAGAAAAGACATCTGTGGAAACTACATTGTTTTGTTTAGACCATATTTAGGATGCTAAACAAGGCTGCAAATAAAGAAGGAAATAAATAAGGCATCAGCTATTATTAGCATTATTATGTCTGCTATTCACACCTGGATATTATTGATTCAATTAAATTTATTTATATAGTGCCTATTTATGACAAGTGATCTCTAGGTGCTTTAGAAAGCCAGAGCATGACCCCTGAGCACATGGCAACGCCATCAGTGGCAAGAAAAAACTCCCTCTCGGGAAGAAACCTTGAGCAGAACTCAGCTCTCAGGGGACCCTCCCACCGAAGGCCAGCCGGGTAAAGGAGGAAATGAGGAGGATAAGGACAATGGGAATGAAGGACAGAGGAGATATAAAATGTATAGATTTAAATATATATACAATATGTAATACAAGAGCATATAATATAAAATATATATGCATTGTAATATTTAACGGTATGTAGTAAATATGAAATATAAATCTGTATAGATATCTGATAAATTGATATATAAATATAAATATATGGTGGTCCGTGGGTTGTACTGCAGGAAGGCCACGCTGGTGAGCATCCCACAGCAGCATCCACTCAACAGGTGCAGTAGAACAACAGCTTCACCACAACGGCATCACCACCAAAGCATCACCATGAGACCTCCTGAAAAGGGAGAAGAGAGAAGAGAGCAAGATTACGGAAGATAGACAATGTTGATTCTATTAAATGATTCTGGAACTAAGATAGGACAGATGCTCAGTGTCCAAAGAACTCCTAAGGAACTGTGAGATTTTTCACATAGATTGGAGCTTTATCGTTCAAAGCTTTGTTATAAGAAGTAATATTTTAAATTCAATTCTAAATTTAACAGGGTGTCAATGTAATGAAGCTAGAACTGGTAAGATGTGGTCTCTATACCCAGTTCTGGTTAGTACTCATACAGCAGCATCCTGGACTAGTTGAAGGTTTTTAACCAGGTTGTTTGTACAGCAAGAAAATAATGCATTACTGTAATCCAGCCTAGAAGTAACAAAGGCATGGGCTAATTTTTCTGCATCTTCTTGAGTCAGGATGTTTCCTGATAGTACGCAAATGAAAGAAAGCTGACTTTGTGACCTGTTTCACATGAGAGCTAAAAGACAAATCTTCATCAAATATGACACCAAGGTTTCTGACAGTAGAGGTAGAGGCTAAGGTAATATGATCCAGATTAACTGTACAGCTCAAGAGTGCCTCCCGGAGTTGCTTGGGACCAGTTACAACAATTTCAGTTTTATCTGAATTTAGAAGCAGGATATTTACAGTCATCCAGTTCTTCACATCTATAATGCATGTATTTAATAAGGTTAATTGGTTAGCTTCATGTGGTTGCAAGGATAAATACAACTGAGTATCATCTGCATAGCAGTGAAAATTTATGTTGTGCTTCCTAATGATAAGCAGGGGTGTCCAACTCTACGCCTCAAGGGCCGCTGGTGCATGTCTTGCATGTTTCCCTGCCACAACACATCTCATACAAATGAACGTGTCAATAACTGACATGTGCAGACCTGGATGACAAGCTGATAGTGATCCATTCATTTGAATCAAGTGTGTTGTGGCAGGGAAACATACAAGACATGCAGGACAGCAGCCCTCAAGGTGAGGAGCTGGGCACCCCTGTCCTAAAGGAAACGTGTATAAAGAGAAAAGTGTCAGTCCAAGAACCCTGCAGTACTCCACAGCTGACCCTAGTACGACTGGAACAAATATTATTTACATGGGCAAACTGAAAATGGTCAGAAAAATATGACATCTTAACACAGTTCCTCTAATTCCCCACAAAGATAAAGATAAATGATAATCTTTCCACAAAGATTATCATTTAGCTGATTTAGAGCAATTTCCTCAAGAATTTTAGAGATAAAAGTAAGTTTGGAAATAGGCCTATAGTTAACTATATTTTCAACATCCACAGATGTCTTTTTAAGTTGAGGTTGTAATCACTGCAATCTTATAACTTAAAGTACATATCCTGTTAGAAGAGAGCAATTTTAATGCTTCTCCTCAGGTTGGTGCGAGCAGAGCTGTACAAGGGTCTGTCACCTGACCTGAAGGCTGAATCATACGCCAGAGGAGCATAAGGACCTGACTCGTTATCGAGGGTTTCTGGTTTGGGAAATACCCGGATGCACTTTTACACAGTGACATTCCCAGTGCACTACTTGATGTAATGACTTGACTTAATTTTGCATTTGAACAGTCTTTTGATTTGATTGAATATATTACTATTTTTGATTGAAGATAGCACTGTTTGAATGGTTTAATATGATTGGATCGTGAGTAAATCGGTTCCCACGTCGGATGCGTTCTTTACTGGCTGAAACAAGGAAGATGATTGGTTGAAGATCATTCCTGTTAGAAAAAATGCATTTGTGAGTTGGAGGCACGGCAGGAGAGTCTCAAAATCCACTCGCAAATGTTGCGAAGTCCACAGACCAGAAGCCGTTCATAAATCGAGTTATATTTGTGTGTGCATCAGAAATACATGTGTGAATCTTGTCCTGTGCATTTGCGAATCATGCCGTGCATTTGCAAATCTTGTCCTGTGCATTTGCGCATTCGTGCCTGTTGCGACTGTTCTAACTCCATACAGTTCAATCAAAAACAAAAAAAAACAATATAGCCTAATAACATGCAGCAGTGACTCTGTATTGCAAATATGAAATTATGACATCTTTCTTTGTCAAGAAAGGCATCAAATGAAATATTCCGTGTCACACTGTTTTCAATAGAGATCACTGCTAACTGGGTCAGGCGATCATTGCTCATACTCAAACGAAGGTTTTGATAAGCTTCAGCTTACTGGAGGATCTTTTGATAGATGTAACAGTCAGAGGCATGTTCAGGAATACTCTAAGAGCAACTCTCAAATTTGGGAACACCAAATCAAGAGTCTCCTGTATGAGGAAATTCAACTTCTCAAGAGCCTTGTAACCCTTCAGTAGACGGTTTTCTGGGTATATTTCTTGAATGACGTCTCTGGAAACATCACAGGTAGTCAGGGAATATCTGGTAACTGGTTTAAAACACTGAGGTTTAAAAGCACAGCAGTCAAACCACATTGGCTATAAAAAAAAACATTAATTTTTCATTTTAAATTATATCCATATTGGATCAGTTTGGAAATCCTTTGGAGACATCATTTTTGGACGCTGCATCTGTAGGCTACATCACAACAGCACTGTAGTGTTATAGGCTGTCTGATTGAAGACATTTAAATTCAAGTGTATAGTTCCCAAGTTCTATAATTTACCAGTTTTGTGATTCAGCATTTAGGTGGTGAAAAAAAAGAGATAACTCTGTGAACAACAAAATAACCGATGGCCAATTACCATCTTTTTTTTTTTTAAAGTAATGTCTTTCTTTTAAATGTTCTTCAACCCTTTAATCATTTTCCTCCTCTCCTGTCCTCCTGCAGGTTAGAGGGAGGGGCTGCTTGTCTCAGTCAGCAGCAGTAGGCTATACGAGAGTTTGCAAGGTATTTGTGACAAACTATAAGATTAACGGTTAGATGATACACTGACAGCTTTCTTTTTAACTCGTTTAATGTTAGCTGTCACCTCCCCCGTGCTGTGCTTGTGACTGCGGACAGATGGAGCAGATTAAAATATCGTGCTCTACATGTTCACGTCAATGCATGTTGAACAGGTGTACTGATAAAAGTTTTGGCTTTTTACTTGCGAAGGTTTTATTACATTTTACTAAATAGGAGCATCGACAGGAGCATCACTACAAACATGTTCCTTTATTTTTCTTGCCATGATCTGTAATCAGTAGCTACACAGTTGCAAGACAACAGTAACCTATCATTTTACTAGTAGCAGCTTTAGATAACCTGAATATTTACAAGCACTTTGAAAAGCTTTTTTTTCATCCCCTCAAAATCTTTCTTCTCCCTCTTCCTCTTTCTGATTTGTGCCCCCGATAGCTTTCTCTTTTGCCTCTCCATCTGTCATTAGATGAAACAACACGACTCAAAATTAAAAAAAAAAAAAAAAAACGCGCTCCAGCGCGTGCTCGATGGGCCGCGCACTGGAACGTCTACAGGCTATGTGTGTGGGGGAGGGGCCGAGAAGAGGGGAGAGGAGGGAGCGGAGGGGCGCCTAACTGACAATTATTCTCTCAGTTATTGTTCGTATTTTACACATGTAGGCCTACAAAAAGCTGTTAAATACAGAAAATGCCAACTCAAAATGTTTTCCCTCCATCGCTTTGGCGCCCCCTCCAGCGCGGCGTCCCTATGCGCCGCATATAGTGCATACCCACTTTTTGTGCCACTGGATTGGAACAAAACTCTCTGGTGACAGTTGCAGAGAAGAGAACTGTGGAGAAACAGCTGCTCATCATAGACAACGTCATCCACCCGCTACATACAGTCATCAGTACATAGAGAAGTCTGATCAGTGACAGGATGCTCCTCCAGCAGAACCAGCAGAGCTAAAAAGGAGGAAAGGGGATAAAGATGATGATTACGTGCAAGAACTGAGATTTGCCATTGAATGTCCACACGGATGTGCAATATCTGACACTGATGTGCATGTCTCAATAAAACTTGGTGTGTGAATGTAAATTTATATTTATTCTAGCCTATAAATATTTTTTTATTATTATTGATTATTATTATTATTATTATTATTTACAGTATATTACTGTCATTCCTGTTTGATTGATGCTGTGCTGCTGGAACCCTAATTTCCCTGAGGGAACCCACCCCCACCCCCAGGGATTAAAAAAAGTTACTCTAATAGCTAATCTAATCTGAAGAATATAGTGCAAAATAATGACTTTTTTTCTTGTTAACTTCATTTCATCTTTTCAATTTTCTCATTTCAGGTTTGCCAGACATCCTCAAAAAAAATAAAAAATAGGCATCGCACTTGTACTGAGGTTAAAGAAGAAAAAAAAAACATTTCAAACAAATGATCAACAGGTCTGCCAGAGCCACCAGCCGCTCTTTCACAACCCTCTGAATGAGTTCACATATTATTTGCTGGGTAGACATGAACAAATCTCAGATTAAAATATTTGACTGTCCTGAGCTTTTTCAGTAGTATGTTCACTGATTTCCAAATACAGTTAAGACTGTGAAACCACAAGAGGGGGCAGTGAGATGAAAGAGATTCAGCGATGTACTTCAACACATTACACACCATCTCACGAAGGGAAATAGTTTTCCTTGAGGTGTGTTTGGGGAAGAAGTCAGCACATAACAAAAACCATAATCAGAATGACTCCTATGTCCATATTCCTCATTATTATTATTATTATTATTATTATTATTGTTATTATTATTATTATTATTATTATTATTATTATTATTATTATTAT
>JBAMYA010000011.1:3828328-3840014 GCA_037176975.1 Arrhamphus sclerolepis
GGGATGCCCGAACCAAGCAATTAAGCCCCCGGCCTCAATTCTGCACCCCCAAATCTCCCTGAGTTTCCCTGTTTTTTTTTTTTTTTTTTTTTTTTCGTGCTGCACCATTTCACCCCCCACTCCCCCCACCCCCCTTTTTTTGATCCATGTGCATTATTCTCATGCCAATGAAAACCTGACACCTCGATTCATTTACTATTGCAATCCAACCACCACCACTGCCGCCAACCTGCACCGAAACACTCCCCCACACTCCCTCCAAACTTTCGACACCCCCTGTTGACAACAAACTACTATAGAGGCAGCAGCCCTGGCACCCAGCCCAGACTCCCCTCTGACTGAGGATTGGTATAAGATGGAGGGGTCTCTGTTACAGCAGGACCTCAATGCAAACTCCACCTCCTCCTGGATCAAACCGTAGCCCAGAGGTAACAAAAAGAAAAAAGAACCAAAAATAAGAAACAATAAACTAAAGGAACTCATAACCGAGTCAACTTTTGACTTGAAACATCCAGAACATGCAGAAAGGTTTAGCACTCTCTTTAACACAGATGCAGCTGCACATTGTATGTATGACATCAAATCACAGATACACAAATATTTCCACAGTGTCGTGTCTAAATGTTCAATGGAGTTGTCAGAGAGTTGTCTGTGCCCAAATGTGAGGAAAATGTGCTGTCAGTTTTTGTTACCTTAAGCACCACAGCTGAGCTAAGGTTAGGTGCTTAAATATTAATATTAGGGTTTGGGTTGCAAAATGGGCATTTTGGAGTTCAACATCTAGTTTGTGATTCATGTCATCCCAGGAAACGTAACCTCAGCCCAATATATACCTATATACTACTACAATTTTTTTGCACTCACTGCCAATCTCGATCAACAATGTACAAGATGTGAAAAAAAAAATCTGGAAAGAAAATTAAGAAAATGGGATTTTTTTTGTTGATACAGTCAAAGTGCAATTATAAGGTACCTGTGTGTTTATGTGTGTGTTAACACCTGCATACAGTCATGAGAGCTGCATCGCATCCACGTGGGTATGCGCACGTACATCCAGCAGCTCAGGTTGAAATAATCCAACTGTTGTGTCCTGTGTCAGTAACTAATAAAACATACACTGAAGAAGAATGAGCGGGAACAGCGGGTCACGTTGTTGTCTGATGTGCCTCTGTGTTGTTGTTGTCTCTCTCTTCAGGTTGTGTCATATCACGCGTGTGTATGTGGGCTTTTTCATTCTTACGTGTTTATACACTGTGTCTCTGTCCTCTCAATGCCGTCTGAGTGTTGTGTTTGTGACGTTGTGTGTGGCTTAATTTTGCTTTTCCCTTCTACGGTGTTTATTCATGTTATTCCCTACCCCACGAGCCTGCACCTTTCTAAACAAAAGCACGCTCTCCAGTCCCAAAGTGAAGTTTACGCTGCCACTGAACAACGTTTAAAGAAGCTTTTATTCCTTATTTGATTAGAATGAAGCTCAATCTCAAAGATGTGCATACTTAACATAAGCATATGTTGCATTTTGTTTTCAAATTGATTGGCCAGCTTTGATGGTTATACAAAAATGTGACGGAGTGCAGTGCTGTACATCGGTTTACCAAGCCTAAGGTTACTGGGGTCAGTGGAGTCATCTGTGTCAGGGGATAGTACCTCTTGAAACATGTCACGCTGAAAATGATCATATATATTGTGTTATAAGATTACGCCAACCAAAAGATCAGTTACAAAACCGCAGTGGTGATTTACAAAATACTGTGCTATGAGCGTGTAATGGCTCTGAAATACTATTCCCTTGACCATGTAACTGCACTTTCAGTGGCCAGTGTAGTCCAAAGTTCTGGACCTTTTCATTTTTGCCCCGTGGAGACCTGAACAGACACCAAAAGGACTAAAAGCTGCACTCGGCTACTGAAACTCTTACAGTTGTGTACTGACCAGACAGGCAAATGCTATGGCAGATTTAACTGACAAGTGGCTTCATGTTGTCTCAGGTAAGCAAGCCTTGAGCTGTCTAAGCCTTTCACCTAGAGGTGGCAGGCATCGCTACAGTTTTAAATCGTTCTTCTGTACAAACTGCAATTTAAGTGCCACAAAAATCCCTCTTTAAAGCAAATCAGGAGAGCATTGAGGAAAATAATTGCTGGAGTCATTAGGATGCCGCTTAAGGCAACTTACAGGCAAATTGCACACTTTAATTTGTACCTTTAGGTTGAAGATCTATAATGGCCCTGGTTTTTTTAATCTGTTGAAACTTGCACGCTGCAGAAAGAGATTCCACTTGGAGCATACAGCAAGAGATACTTGATCTGCTTCTTGCTTTCTCTGAAATCTGACTCTCTAGCATTTGATAACAAGGTCAATGCATATCTTTAGTTAGACAAGTGACCCGTCCAGGAATAGTCAAAATAGAGCGATGGCTACATATAGAAAGTTGGATACATTACCACTTTAATAAATGATTTTAGAAAGAAATAGAAAATATGAAGACATTGAGTTTACACTTACTCATTTCTCTGTTCTGCTCTGAGCATAGACGCTCTCCTTGGTCTGTCTAAAGAGGGATTCTCTTGCTGTCCAGAATTCATTCTTGTGTGCTTCATTTGTGATTTATTTTGTAGATCTATGCATAAGATGTCTTTGCCAACTTATTTGCTTAGCTTATCAATGTCTTCTTTCTGTTGGCCATTTGACTTCCTATGCACCCAACGGTATATGCATGGCTCACAAAAGTCAAAAGGTCAATCACTTCCTTGATTGCGCACTTTAAATCACTCCTCCAGATCTTCATCAGAAAAACTGAGTCATGTTGTGTTCAGGCTATATTTATTTGTCTTTCTTCCTTTCAACTCTCTCTACTAACTGTATGTGTACAAGTTATATATTTTCTGTGTTTGTTCATTCTTTGTGCTTATTTTTCTCTTTTGTTTGTGACTTTGTGTGTATATATTTTTAATTCTTTTTTCCAAGTATTTTTGTGTATTATGTGATTTTGTTGAGATTCGTATTTTATGTGTTCTAGTGGGAATGCTATATTGTTTTTTTATGTGTATAGGAATAACTTATATGTATATATATATATTTTTTTTAATTATTATGTTTTGCTTTTGTCTGAGATTTTAGTCATTTTTCTTTTAATGGCTCTGGTCTTTCGATAACCGTGTTTTGTTGTTTTGTTCTTTGACTTCCCCTGTGTTCTTCCTGTGTTATCTTGTGAGTCTTACTATGAATTGGAATGATAAAGGAAACAGCCCCCAAAAACAGTGAAACTGATGAACATAAAAGTGGTGCAAATCTCACTGGGTAAGGACATCATCTTGAGAACATAAATGACAAAAAAAAAAGGCCAAATTTAACCAAATCTATAATATGAAAAGGCATAATAATGCTTTATCTATCAACTCCCACTACTCATCAAGTGATGCTTGTTTCTACAAACACCCAAGAGACCTTTCTTCATCCACACTTCATCCCACCACTGTTGTTTAGTATTCATAATTCTGATATTGATTTGGACCGTCTAAAACGTGGGCTTTGAAAAATGTTTTTTTAGGCCCACGTTTTATAACGCGGTGTTGCTGTTGTTGAATGGGAGACGTACGCAGACCCATTTCACAAGAGAGAATTTTCCCAAAGGGAATAGGTATGTGTGGCATGGCTAACCATTATGATAAGCACAAAGATTTACAACCATTTTTTTTTAACCACATTACCTCTAATGTATAAAACAATTTATGTAAAAAAAAAAGGTGAGTTATAAGGTAACTCTTTATAATGTACACAGTTTATAAAACCTCTACATTGTCATACATGTTCTATTGTGTGTGTGTCAGTACCATTTGTGTGTCTTATGATGTCCCATCACAACACGCAAATATTCTGTCCGAGCCAGATTTTTACTCCTCAAAAGACGCAATGAGCCAGTTCCTTTATATGTACAGCACATGCACACAAGAAGACTGAGCCACAATTTATGATGAGTAAATATAAAATATTAAGTGGATTTGAGTTGTAATTATAGCAGCTGATGCATACTGCACACCTCTCAGTGACCTACATGCCACTAACAAGAAGAAGAAGGACATAGTTTCATGTCATCTAGTGCCTCCAGAAGACATGACAGGCATTGTATGTAGGTTACTGTATGCATATTCTGTGGCTTCACGAAAGGTTAAGAGGAGATCAATACATCTAATTATTGGAAACAAGAGATCACATCATTTTATAAGGCAATTGATTCCATGTAAGAATGATAGAGTATGTGGCCATCATAGGAATAAAATTTCAAGTCTGCAAATGCTGTGGATCCATAGCAAGCATAAATTCGTGAAATTCTAGGACACTTGTGAAGTAAATAATTGAAATCGTTATGTAGTTTCTTGCTCTTTACATGCATACAGAATATATAAAAGTTGATTCAAAACATTGCATTTTAACTGGTCATATTTTCGATAGAGTCTGGCCGCAATATTTGCAGGTTTCTTTTTTTTCTTTTTTTCTTTTTTTCTGTGCCTGTGTGTCTTCCCTCTACATAATCTTCTCCTTCTGTGATTAACACTCATTCTCCATCCCATCCCCAGGCCGCCACTGCAGTGCAAGTGTAACTAAAGTCTGACTCTAGGTAGGTACTTGCTCCCTCCATAGTGTAAATTAAGTGTGACTTTAGACAGGAATTATGTCATCATTGAACACAGTGAATACAGTACTCACTATGTCTCCTGACAGATAATCCCAGAGCACCAAACCCCTGTTGATATTTTTGTAAATACAGCAGATAGCCCAGACAGAAAGAGAGCAGACTGTGACAACCTGCAGTGGCTGAGACATGTTCAGCTTTGAAAGCATTTTTAATGCCATTTCTGGAACAACAACAACAAAAAAAATCTTGGGTATTTGAATTTATACATCAATAAAAGCAGACTCATATCACAGCATTTGACTGCAAAGTAGGCATACAGTCATGACAGCCATCAGTCTTATCCTCATTATTCTCCATCAGTTTTACCTTTCATATAAAAAAAAATCAACAAATTATTATTATTGTATTATTGTTATATTTGTATTATTTTTTCTTCATAATTTATTGATATTCCCTTTGGCAAGTATACAAAAATACTTCATATCATCCAGAATATTTGCACCAAGTAAGACGTTTTATTCAGCATCACACAGCCAACCTTTAAGACAAATGCAGTTATTTTTAAACCTTTGACTCATTTATCTATCTTTTATAGTTTAACAGTGGTGAAAATCCTTGGAATCAGTATTAAGTGAGGACAGAAACCTTAAAACAGCTGCAATGTAATCCAAGGGACTTTGTTTAAGTAATTAAACCTTTTTTTTTAAACCACTGATGGGCTCAGATTGGTATTAGTGGTATGTCACAGTGGTATGGATTAGATTTCTCCAGAGGTAGGTGGGTATTGGACTGTGTGTGTGCATATGAGACATAAAAGAAGTCTTGAACTGGAATAATTCATGCTCTGAAGTCTCATGAGATCTGAGCTGTTGCATGAAAACAATGGTCTATATATGAGTGAGAAAAAAAGAGAAGAGTAGAATTACAGGGTTGGATTACAGAAGGAATAGCTGTCTGATTGAAATAATTCCAACAAACTAACAGTGGTTTGTGTTTGCACAGTTGATGCATCATATTTTGCAAAGCTTGCAGATTATCTTTGAGGAGCTGGATGTTCAAGTTACAGCAAGTGTATGAAAACAGTCCTTTATATTTGCCGATTCTCAGTTACATTTACAGTGAATATTTTACCAGGATCACGACTGTCAGTCAAACAAGAGGAGACATAATGCAGCACCCACACTTTTTCCTGAAGAATAATATTCTTCAAACAGCGGAGGGACCTGTCACAGACAGACTAGAGGTAATTTTATTGATCTATTTTTTTGTTGTTGTTTTTTTGGCTTGGAATCAGCGCATAAAAGCATAGCGAGACAACTGCAGATGCAAACACCGTCCCTGTGAGGGGGAGAGCTGCCCCTTTGGTTATATTGCAGCCGTCTTGAGTTATATTGCCAGGTACAGCAGGTTCACTTAATACTGGCCTCATTCCAAAGGGTTTTTGTGTTTATTAATCATTTAACCTCTAAAACATGGGGAAAAAGGCAGATTTAAAAATAACTGAATTTTCCTTTACAGCTGAACTGTGCAACCATTAATCATTTTTAATATATTCTATCTAAACAAGGTTCAACATATATATGAAATACAGTATTCTTAATTATGTCAGATGCTTTAAAAGTCATTGTCATTTTCCTCTATAGTTTAACTACTGAAACGAGACATAAAAAATAATTCATAGAAATTGTACGACGCTGCAGCTTGAGAATCGAAGTGTTGAAAGATACATTATATTATACATTAATGTAATATATGATAATCACCCACAATCATTGTGGTGAAGAGTTAAGAGAGATGTACGAGCTGCCAGTCACGTGCAAAATATATTTGTGTTGCTTTATAGTCATACTTTTACTGCAAACCAACGCACGCACACATTGTCTTTCCTGTAGCTGCTTAATAATAAAGGCCACCTCGCAATTTCAACGGCCTAATGCTTTTAACGTGGAGCAGCAGCGGTAAATGTTTGCATTAGAGGAAACTTAATACAACTCTGGCATGTGTCAGAGAGTCGGCAGCAAGCGGCGTGGCTGGTATAAATTAGACAAAAATATGCGGGATTATATGCACACATCATTTCTTGTAAATCTCTCACATGTTAGGGAAAACAAGATAAGATTCGAAACAGGGTTTGAAAGTATGAGAATAAAATTTTCGCATATTATTGAGCACTATGTCATAAAAAAAGTAGCTTTTTTTTATGCTCGCTGAAACACATCAACAATGAAACTAGCTGGGGGCATCTTTGAGCTATGTTTTACTCATCTTTGATCCCACTACAGCAGACATTCATTTATTCAGCTGGTAGTTGATGTCCTGGAACCTCAGGATAACAGGAACAATGAAATAGCACCACGGATTTCACCAACTACTTCTCAGAAGCCTTAGAAGCCCAGTGGAAATGCATCATCAATATTTTACTAAGTTACCTTTTAGCTAATGTGCCTGAGTGACTCAGAGAAAAAAAAGAAAAGAAAGAAAGAGCGGACTTTTATTCATGGTTGACTAAATGATGCGTTGTCCAGAGTGGTAGAGCTGGCCATTGAGCAACACAATATTTCCCTATTTTTGCCTTTTCAGCAGGAAGGCACAAAGGGCGTCATACTGTACCAGTGGGTGTTCTGTATTGTGTGACTATAGCCATGTGATGGCTGGAGTTTTTAATTTAGAATTTTTAATGCTTTGTTAGAAAATTTAAAAAAAAAGTCTTTTAGTGACATTTTTTTCTTGCCACAATACTTCGACTTGAAATCATAGCTAATGAGCTTATCTCCATTTAAACAGTAAAGCTCCATCCATTATATGGGAGTTATCTATTCATTGCTAGATGTCTGCCATCTACCAATGCTATTTTTCACTTCACCTGATGCAACAGCACTCAGCACAGCGCCGCCCTCTCTGCAGCCGCCTGCTCCAGGGAGAACTCCACATCTGCATGCTGTTTCACAGCTAAAATACAGCGGGAAAGGACACAAATGCCAATGAGCTACTGGATATGCTGAAAACATTTGAGCAGTTTAGGAATCGTGCAGTACACTCAAAATTCATATGCGCAGGCGGATTTAGTAATGAATCCTTCTGTCTCGTGTGTCATTTCCCACTGTAACAAAAATGGAGAGAAAAAAGAAATAAATCGGATCTGACTTCATTGCAGGATAGGATAGGAAGTGTTTTGTTTTGTTTTTAATTTTGCAGACATTTTCATGATGACCATTTGAAGTTTACAAAAGTTAAAAGCAGGTGGAGGATAGTGAAAGGAAATTTAGTGTCCCACCTCATTGTTGTGAGTGCTTTTTCTTTGAAAACTTCATGTGGTCAGCTCAATCACGATGTGAGTGATTCCTGCATATTTGCTACAGTGTGTTTGTGTTCAACTGTGTACTTTTGGTCAAATAGTTGTCTAAAACACCTCAACATCGGACTTTAGGTTTTACTCAATAAGATGTTAGGTGATTTATGCAACAGGCCTACAAATGGTGTTGTTTTTTTTTTTAATATTTAAAAAGCCTTTTCTTTATGTTTTTTGAAAAAAAAAAAGACATATCATAACTCTCATTTCCTTTTTTTTGTCTTGTCTTGTCTGTCTTGTCTCTGTGTGTCCTTGTGTGTCCTTTTTGTATTCATGATTTAATGATATATTCAATTTATCTTGTTTTATTCTCTTTATTTATTTGGTTCTCTCATGTTTATTTTTTTTTAAATCATCTTAAACCTCATGTTCATATTTCAAAACTGTGTAACACTCACAACAAACCACCACATATGGAAAATTTTATGGTGAAACATTTCAACTGTGATTTTTCATTTATTTCATTTGCATAACACAATCTAATGATGCACCGGATGGTTTAAATGATTTTTCTTAAAGCGACGGGTTATGAGAAATCCCGCAGTCTTAATAACATATCTGGAATGGCCGGGTCATCGCTTCGGCTCGCTCCTATCACTAGCCCACCCTTTGAGACGTATGAGACCCCAGGACAACTGCGCCGCTGTCGTTCCCCAATCCCCTCCATTTTGTAGCACACGATTGGCTCATAAGGGAAAAAAAAAACAAAAAAACAGTGGATTAGCTACTGAAACATATTTTTGCATCATACACCATGCAAATCCAATAGCAATAACATAAAATGAACTTGAACGCGTGAATTCAACACATTGCGATACACGGATTGAGTATGCCGATGAGATGAAGAACAAAATGTTCTTTTAAAGGTAAAGGTACAATGATTTTTAATTCATTAGCAATGCATTAAGAAACATATTTGGATTGGCTTTGGATTTGGATTAGAAAATAAAATAGCGCAACAGGTAAAGAAAAACAAAGAAAAGGTGTATATTTTAAAACTTAAACGTGTTGGTAGACATCCATTCTTGTGTGTTCTGAACCAAACAATCCTTTCCTCACTTCTCTTTCCAGAAAAATGACCATGAAACTAGATGAGTTCATTTAGCCAAAGACAAACCGTCATTCATATATTAGATTGGCGCTGAACAGCTGCCTATGTTCTGTCTTTTGTGAATATTAATGTTTGACCAGAACAAATATCATGTGGGGAATCCTCAGCTTCTGTCGACCGCAGTAATAACTTGTCATCATGCCATCGCTGGATACTTTCTGTCAACCGTTTAAACAAAGCTAAATGATGTCCAGAGCAGAATTATTATAGTTAACGAAAACTAAGGCTAAAAATAAAACTAACAGTGAAAAAATAAACCTGAAAAAAAAGCAGGTTTTTTATAACTATGTAAACAAACTAAAAACTACATTCAAAACTATAATAACTCTGGTCCAATGTAGGAAAAGCAGAACAAAGGCGATAGTGTAAATGAAAAGTACTTTACTACATTGATACGATCAGTATATGCAGTTATTAACCGTTAAAGCTCTATTCAGTCATTTTTAAGGAGTTGTGTGCCTGTATTAGGGGAACTGTATGCAAAATGAAAACAAATGTTATGGAGCTGGGGGAAATCTGGGAGACTGAGTTTGTACATTTACCAGAAAAAAAAAGAAAGAAATACTCTGCGAGATTAAAAAAAAAAAAAAATTAATGAAAAAGTACTGTAGTAAAAGACCACATTGTGTCACCATACTAAAGTGAATCAGCTTCATCACACCACAGTGCACTGTCGCGTATTAACTTCACATCACCACAAGCGCAGATTTCCTCTAATGAGGGATTTTGGCAGACATGCGTTCATTCCGAAATATTCCAAGTAAGGTGTCACATGGTACTATTAAAGTTTGCAAAACATTAAAAATCTTTTTTTTTTCTGTTTTTTTTTTTAAATTTTGCTTGTAAAGCAGAAACATAAGGTTGTGGTCGTTCAATCAAGCAAATAAAACCCTTGCCTACAATATTATATAATTGGATTTAACAAAAAAGGAAGTATTTGCAATTTCAGGCCAGTGTCACCATGATATCACCCAGACGTCATGCGTTATACATGCAAATAGTAAACTGAGGCCTACAGAAAAGCATTGTGATATGCATGAACTCATGGCTTCCTAGAGTCAAGAACTGCAGCTCAGTGGACAGATGCAACTAAAATAGTGATTATATATGGGATTTATGGCAAAGATAATGTGGTATTCCCTGATTATCTGTAGTGTCTGTGTTAAGATGAGATTGATGGAGCCTACTAGATAGATGGAGCTACTTTTATGACACATTTAAACCAAAAAAAAAAAAAAAAAGTCTTTACAGTCTAACCAGAAAACAGAAAGTTTCTTTGTTTGTGAATAAGTGCAGTTGGTGCGTAAGTGGTGCCATATGGAGACAACTTTAATTGTCAGCAACTCAAAATGACCAGATTCAGTCAACCTGCTGGTGCACAGAAGGATTTTGTGCAATTTAGTGTACCAAATGCAAAACCTCATCATCTGGATAGCGACATGCTGTGATTCCTCACAAAAATAAAACAAAACAAAAAATACTGAGGTAGTTTTTAAACTAACTGATCAAATTTTCCATTTGATGAGTAAATGACTGAGTAGACCTTTGAAGAAATCCTAACCAGGATAGCGATTATACGAAATATGTACTTGTAGGCCTGCTATTATTTCCAAGTAGGCTCCAATATATTTAGAAAGTTATTCAGAAAGCAATTTTAAGAATTTAATTGCAATAAGTCAACAAGTATGGATAACTATATTATTGTTGATTTAATTTAAACAAACGCAAGCACTTTACTAACAATCAGTATTAATGACTAACCTTTAAAGTTTGCATGTTGGCATAAGAAATGAATTATATTATGAAAGCTGAATAGACTGAAGACATAATCATCAAACATGTCTGTTCAACTTTGCGTTACTTTTTGATTTTTTTAGGATTTCATATGTTTATTGGACAAATCAAATATTTTGTCTCCTTGTGATAAAAAAAAAAAAAATCAATGCAATTTCATACTAAATAGATAAATAGTTGCAATTGGATTCACTTGTTCAGTCATCTTTTACGTGTAGAAAGCTGTCATGATAACAGTCATGCAAAAAAAAAAAAAATCACATTCACATATGCAATAAACATGTAATGTTACTTTTATGCAGGTAAACATACAGTGCACATACATATATAAATATGCAGATATATTTTTAACCTAAAACGCACAGAGTTAGAAGGTAGACCAACTATTATCTTCGATTCAGTTCTTCCAGGTGTAAGTGCAAAAAAAAAGAAAAGAAAAGTTAATAACAAGAGCCATTTGTCTTGTTTTACTTCAACTGTGGTCCATTTTGATGTTGTGGCTGCCATTTTTTTATTGTGTTAGATTTGTAAAAGTTTTATATTTTTTTCAATTCTACTGTTAATGTGTTTTTCCTTGTAAGGAACAAATTTAATGTGCCACTTGATTTTCTAAATTAACAGAAACACAATAAGACTAATATGTATACATATACATATATATCTATATATATATCTATATATATATATATATAGATATATATATATATCTACACATACACACACACACATATATATACATACATACATATACATAGATATAGATAGATATAGATAGATATAGATAGATATATACATATGC
>JBAMYA010000011.1:3857617-3872041 GCA_037176975.1 Arrhamphus sclerolepis
CTCTAGTCACTCCACTGTTGAGTCATGTACTCTCTAGTCACTCCACTGTTGAGTCATGTACTCTCTAGTCACTCCACTGTTGAGTCATGTACTCTCTAGTCACTCCACAGATAGTGTGACATGAACTCTTACATGTGCTGAACCTAAAAGAAAACGCCTCAATTTTTCAAGTTTGAGAAAATAAAGTGTGTCCTCGACCCAGCATGAAGACGTCCTTCCACTTCACCAGAATCAGTCACCTCTCAAGAAGTGTGAGAAAAGCAATACGATTGGGCTCCGCCTCCGATAGACTAAAGCGATGAGGCGTAACACCAAACAGCCTGATTAAAGGACACGGAGAAAACGGCCGTCCCAAAATGCCTGACATTGTGGCAAAAGTGGACGACCAGTAAGGCTTTAACTTGGGGAAGGACCAGAACATGTGGGTGTGCAATGACGGGCCGCCTTTACATCTGTCACAAATTGGGGTTATCTCACTTAGAAAGTCTGAGTTTGGTCCAGTGGTTGTGATGCACAGCCTTGAACTGTGATAACCTCTGCCTTCCGCAGATTGAGGAATTGTGCATCCTGCTCAAAGCAGCCCCCCAGATTTCCTTAGAAATGGGTTCGCCAAGCAACATTAGCGTTGCAGCCAATAGATGTGACACCTTTAAATCATAAAGGGTGACCTAACAACTGCTCACAGGGGAGCATGCTGGCTGATTAGGAAAAACAGGAGAGATCTTCTGAAAGAAGTCTTGAATTTGAAGGTAAAGGACCTAGTGTGACCTAGGAATGTTAAAGTTATCATACACATACTGACTTTACAAAAATCCCATTAAGGCACAAATCTTGGAATTGCTTAATGCAAATACCATCCATCCATCCATCTATCTATCCATCTATCTATCTTCTTCCTCCTCTATCCATTTTGGGCCATGGGGGCGACAGCCTGAGCATGCCAGACATCCCTCTCAGCCACCTTCTCCAACCCTTTCTGGAGAATATCAAGGATTTCCCAATCTAACTGACAGATACAATCTCTCCAGCATGTCCTGGGTCTGCAAAGCAGCCTCCTCCTAATTGGACATGTCTGACACACTTCTCCAAGGAGGTTTCCTGGACACATTACAAACAGATGCCCGAACCACCTCAACTGGCTCCTCTCGATAGGGAAGTGAAGCAACCCCACTACACATCTCACCCTATCTGTAAGGGAGAGACACCCTGCAGAGGAAACACATTTCATCTGCCTGTAACCACAACCTTTTCCTGCCTTCTTAGATTCCATGCATATGAATACGAGTAACATGGCTTGACAAATGATATGTTCTGATAACATCTACCTACACAAGCAACGCATCTCTTTGTCCACAACGCGTTGAAAAATGTGTCGTGTCTGACATGCTCACAAAACACTTGTGCCCCATCCACACAGCAACTGTCTTCTTTGGTGGAATATATAGGTGCATAAATAAATATAAATAAAACAGATAGGGAATAACTCATTTAAATAATTCTATGAATTCTGTGGAATGACATAAAAATCCTAAAAATACATATGGAAGTGGGTCAAGTGTAAAAATCAGTCCATACCCTTTAGACAGTAAAAGCAAAAGCCGGAGCAAATATCAAAAGAGAATTTTGCCAGGTATAAAGTCATATAGTATATCTACTCTTAAACATGCTAGCTTAGCTCAGCATAAATACTGTTCGGGCAAAACAATTAGCCAAGGTCACAGGTATTACCCACTTATTCTTTTTTTAGACTGTTGACTCTGGGATAGTTTTAACTTACAATATGATCTGTGTGTTTGTGGGCTTTAGAGAGCGGGATGTTGTTCTTTTGGATGTTGTGTGTAGCTTTATTTGTTTATTTATTTATTTTAATGATTTTTTTTTATTAATCACACCGAGATTAAAAAAACAGTTCCCAAATAAGCTGAACTTCAGCAGTGTGTGACTTCAGATGTGTGATTTTTCTACATAAGGGGTACTAAGGACCATCTTTCCGTCAGAGAGGCAAACAATTTGTCCCACTTCCTTGCACACATTTATTTGTTTGTTTGTTTGTTTGTTTATTGATTTATGTAAGTAATATGAATCCACATTTCATCAGAATCCTACTCAGAATTAACTTCATTTGACAGGTTTCATCAAACGAATTAGATTTCAGCAGACTCTCAAGATTTAGCAAATAAAAAAATAAAAAAATTAGAGCATAAAAAATATGTGCACTATATACAAGACAGAATTAATATTTACAGACATGAGATATTGCACAATATGCCTCTGACATTCTGTGACTATGTAAAGTTCACCATAGCGAGGGCCTGGGTGAAGAATCTATGTTTCTGACGGCGGTTTTGGCCCGCAGTACTCTGTAGTGCTTTCTAAATAGAAAGTTTAGTTAGTGTGCAGGGTGGGAGGGGTCTGCCTAGATCTTCCCTGCCTATTTCCTGACCCTGGATCTGTCCAGGTCCTTGATGGAGGGATGGCCAGCCTGATGATTTTCTCTGCAGAGCAGGACAATCTGTACCTGTCCTGTTTGGTGGACAATACAAACCAGACAGTGATGGGAGTGCACAGCACAGTCCGGATGATGGCAGAGTAGAAGATGATCAGCAGTTCCTGGGATACAATTCCTGAGGGGTCTCAGAAAATACTAACTCTTCTGCACCTTTTTGCAGATAGGAACTCCACTTCAGATCCCATGAAAATGTGGACCCCAGAAACTTGAAAGTGTCCACAGTAGACACTGTGTTGAGTATGCTGATGGGAGGGCATGTCGGGGGTTTGCTCCTGAAGTCCATTGTCATTTCCACAGTCTTGAGTTCAGCTCCAGATGGTTCTGACTGCATCATTGGGCCGTATGTTCTACTTCCTGTCTATATGCAGACTCATCACCGTCCTGGATCAGTCCAATGACAGTGATGACATCTGCATACTTCAGGAGTTTCACAGAAGGTGTCGTGAGGAGCAGTTATTGGTGTAGCTGAAGAAAAGCAGCAGGGAGAGGACACACTCTTGGGGCGGGGTGCCAGTGCCGGAGGTCCAGGTGCTGGGTGTGATACTCCCCAACACTACCTGCTGCCTCCTGTCAGTCAGGAAGCTGCTGATCCACTGTAATGTGGAGGCGGGCACAGTGAGTTCGTTTGAGCTTCTGGTTGAAAATATCTGATGTGATGGTGTTAAACGCCGAGCTGAGGAGTCAAGATAGGCCCACATGAACTACACCATGTAGTGAGCTGAAGGGTGTCAAAGAATGTGAAAGAATGTTGCATTGTATAGGGACAATTATAGCAGCTGTGTTTGAAGAATTTAGTCAAGACGAAAAAAAAAAAAAAAACTATAAAAAATAATTTGTTGAAACAATGTTTTCTTTTTTAAAATTCTCCATTTAAAGACAGCAATACTTTGCAAAGTTACAAGAGCCATATTTTAAAGGAGACAGAGAGATATGACATGTACAGGTGACTTCCTTTATTCATCCATTCAGTCTCTAAACCTGTTTACTAAAGATTGCAGGAAGGCAGGAGCCTATGCCAGCTGTAATCAGGTGGGATGGGGGTTACACAGCTCACCAGTCCATCCCAGGGACAGAAGATTCAAATGGGACAAAACATCCACGTATCTCCACATTTAGTATGTGCAAGATATTGTCTTTTCGGAGAAAGGATGGGTTAAATATGCAAACTACACAAAGAAAGGCCTTCAGCCAGCATTTGCACAGGAAACCTTGCTGTGAGCAGACAGTGCTAACTAGTTGTAGCAAATGTGACTCTAAAATCTCAGATCTTTACAGATGTGGGCATTTGCATGTTTTTGAAATATTAATGCACATCCATACCATCTTGGATGTAAGCTGACAACAATTTAGAAATTTTACACTGAGAAAATTGCTCTTAAAAAAATACATTTATACATATATAACTACATGAATTCAGTTTTGTTTTAATATAATGGCTTTTGACTTATCTAAATGTTTCAAGTTCTCCCTCCCTGTCCTTTTTCTTTTCCTATTCAGGACTACCATTCCCATGCGAAGAATGGCTCTGAGAGTATGCCAGCCTCATCGAGTGTTTTCCAGGACCCCTTCTTCATGGTGGAGACCATGTGCATATGCTGGTTTTCATTTGAGCTCATCATGCGGTTCAGTTGCTGTCCCAGCAAGATGCAGTTTTTCAAGGATGTCATGAACATCATTGATTTTAGCGCTATCTTACCTTATTTTGTCACTCTCGGAACAGAGCTGGCAAAAGACAATGAGGCTTCTCCAACCACATCCTTGGCCATCATCCGAGTCATCAGGCTGGTGAGGGTCTTCAGGATCTTCAAGTTGTCTCGACACTCCAAAGGCCTACAAATCCTTGGTCAGACACTGAGGGCTAGCATGCGTGAGCTAGGCCTGCTCATCTTTTTCCTGTTTATTGGTGTAATCCTTTTCTCCAGCGCTGTCTACTTTGCTGAAGCTGACCACAGTAAAACAGATTTTGTTAGTATTCCACATGGCTTCTGGTGGGCAGTCGTCACCATGACCACAGTGGGGTACGGTGACATGTACCCTGCCACAGTGTGGGGGAAACTGGTGGGCTCTATGTGTGCCATTGCTGGTGTTCTTACCATCTCGCTGCCTGTACCAGTCATAGTGTCCAACTTCAGCTACTTCTACCATCGAGAGACTGAATGCGAGGACCGAACTGAGTACAGCCACGTCCAGACAACTCTGTGGGAGGATGAGGAGCATGATGAAGAAGAAATGGAGGAAGAAGATGGGGAGGATCCAGAGGCAGATTATTATGCCATTGAAGGGATCTGCACCCCTTTGAATGGAACTTTGCTTGGCGGATTATGTGCAGGTCAGACCATGGAGTACAGAGCAGGAAATATGTACCTGAGGGAACCACTGGTTACCCAAGTTTAGAGGGTGGGCATACTTCGGACCCATAAATAAGCAAACAGCAGAATGATGCGCAAGTGGAATGATGGTCTTGTGCACCTGGAGAAAGACACTAGCAAACCAGAAACTGACAATCCATTTAACAAAAAATATACAGTAATTCCTAACAACGTTTTAATGCGCATCCATGTTCATTGATAGCCTAGCCAGCCATCCTAATTCTTTATCTGTTTGGTTGAAAGAATTAGTCTGATTCTTCTGAATTTGACTTTTATTTCCTGGTGAACCGCTGCTGGATGGATGGATACAAACATCCAGAGAATGAAGCCAGACTAGAGTCAACAAAAAGACATCTAAAATGAGGTGTGGAGTAGGAACACCAGCGAAAGACTGTTAAGGGTTTGCAGTAAAAAAAATAAACAGTTTTTAAAGGTGTTATTAGCAGTTCTGCATTCATCTTGGTTTTTTAATAGTGACTCTTGCACGGTTCTGCAAAATTCATTATACAAAGGCCACTTCCATCCCATTGCGCTCGGTTTGGTACATTCTGTATCAGCGGACATAGCTGTGAAAGGGAGGGGTACCAGAAACATTTCAAGAGAAAATGTTCATGCAGTGAATACGTATGGCTGGTCAGGCTACCTCATTGACATTAGTCAATTAAATGTCACTGAAAAGCTACTTGTCTATAAAACCTTTTCACCAAAGCAACAGTTTTCCAGTTTTTCTCAGGGTGATGATGTATAAATACCGTGAGCTATTATTTATGAATGCTGCTAGCTTGAGATAAAAACATCTTTCTGAAAACTTTTGCCTTGAAACTATGATGTCTTAGTTTTGTTTTTTGTTTGTTTTTTTTTGCCTCAAAGTTTGAAGTGGAAGCAGATATATTTTTGGCAAAACATACCATGTGTCACAAGAACTCAGCCGAACACCAGTCGTCCCTGTATGCACACAGATTAAGACCCCACCCAAACCAACTCCTCATTCTCAGTGTATTTCTTTAAACAAAGTACAAGGTTCATTTTTTGGTAATTTTGGCTTTACATGTCTCGTGGCTGTAGTTTTTTCTTAATGTTACCAATTCTGATTAGATTTCTTTGACAAAAGCATTGGGTTTATCCACCTACTTTTACCCTCTGTGTTTTTAATAAAGATTTAATTTTATTAACTTTGTTACAATATTTTTGTGTTATCTTTTGACATCAGAGGTTTATTATCTAGGATAAACCGTTAATATATTTGTGAGGTGGAAAATTGTCTATTGTATATGACAGTGCCATGCTATTTTAGATAATAACAGCACATAATTCATAAATACTTCATCCTGCATCTCCTGGCAGCACTGCACCAGAATGAGTCTGCGGCTCACGTTTGTCTTTGTGATTTTGTGAGTGACTTTTTCATGAGTTGTAAAGTTGTTTAACACTGATTTTCCAGTAAAGAGGCTCTCAAATTCATTTGAACTCTCTTGAAGAATTTCCACTACATCACAGTGATGACCTGTGGAAGGTATGTGGACTGATGTGACATTGTAAACTCCTTCAGTTTACGAGTCAGTTTAACAGTCAGTAAAGTGCAAACAAAAACAGTTTTTTGTGGCTTAAGATGTAGATGTCTGTCTGTGTGTGTGTGTGTGTGTGTGTGTGTGTGTGAGAGAGAGAGAGAGAGGGGTAGAGAATGTGTGCACGCATGTGTGTGTGTGACTTTTGTTCAGTTGCAGTGACATAAGTGGACAATTGAACAATCAGCTAAATCCTGTGAACAAGATATGCAATTGAAGTGACATCACTGTCTAGCATTATCAAACCTTCTGAGAGAGAGAAAGCGAGAGAGAGAGGGAGGGAGACAGAGAGAGAGAAAGCGAGAGGGAGAGAGAGAGAGAGAGAGAGAGAGAGAGAGAGAGAGAGAGAGAACCTAAACAAGGTTAAAAAAAAAAAATCAGAGATTTTTGTCGATTATTTACCATTATCACTCATCTTCTTACATGGTGGCTGGTTACTCTGCTGTGTGGTTCTATGATCAACTCAGGCAACAAAACAGAGGCTTGGATCCTGTTTATTTTCACTCAGAATTTCTCCTCCCTCTGACACAAACACTTTAGTTGTACAAACAACAGCCATCTGGACTTTCCAGGTACGTCTGACAGGAGGAAACCTCCTAAAACCTCACATATTAGAGTCAACGAGCTGCAGCAGCATGAGACAGTTATTTTTTTCTCTCTCAGCCACAAACATGCTTTGAAACAACTAACCATGTTCAAAACATCTCTCTTTTTAAATAACATTAGAAATACACAGCACACAAATAAAATAAATAAATTACATTAACAATTCTCTGACAGAAAAAGAGAACCAAAAATTACAAAATCATAATAACGAAGTTCAACCAAATAAAAAGAAACAAACACTTAAAGTCGCATCAACGCTTCTGAGATCCATGCAGTGCAGTGTTTCACTCGTCCATCAAAAGCTGAGGACTAACCACTGTATTCCGACCTGTCCCAAGAATATCATCAGAGTCCATGTTGAAGTACTTTTGATTGTTTGATGAGCTCTCAGACATGCTGTCCAGGTTCAACGTATTCCTGAGTGGTAGGAACCGTGTGAATGGGACTGCATGTGGGTCTGGGAAATGTCTGGGTGCCAGAGACACAGGGATCCCATGATGTGATGAAAGGAAACGCGTGTATCCATCGGCGAGCAGCAGCTCTCTGAAGGAGCAGTCTGCCTCTGTGTAAATGCTCTAAAGGCGATGGAAATTAGGAGTTATCAGAGAGAAGCAGATGAAGAAGTAAAAGCTTGATGCTGTTTAAATTCTCTTGTAGCTTACTTGTCCCCTCAGTCGACCTCCACTGTTCACACAGAGAAACAGGGACGACGACTGTCCCTTGATGACCACATGGCCAGGTTTAACTGATTTTAGTTGCAACACACCTGAAAAACATGAAGACACTCAGATTTCCTTCTGTTGACCTAAGATCACCCTCCTTACTTTGTCAGGCCATAACATCTGTTTGATACCAACTTGTCAACCCAGTACTCACTGTTTGGAGTCTGAGCTTCGCTTCCTGTCACTTTGCCATCCAGGTTTATCTGCAGAAACATCCCACGTCTGTGATTTTCTGCGTCGAGAAGAGAAAAATATAACACCCATGAAATTTTCATCAGTATTTCCGTTTTTGCTCTGAACGTTGAGCAGAAATATTTAAGTAAAATAAATAAATAAATAAAAAAAACACGCTTTAAATACCTGTGTAAAGATGCACCTCTCTGACCTGATTATTGAAGGATAAAAGTGGGTTGGATTCAGGGAGATAAAACGATAGCGAAAAGGGAAGTGGAAGGATGAAGAAAAAATAAGGCAGGCACAAAAAAAAAGTATTTGGAAAAAAAGACATTTGGGAAAAATTATGAGAAGACAGTTTAGATAAATAAATAAATAAAGAATAAATATAAAAATAAATAGCTAACGAAAAACAAGAAAATAAATAAATAGAAAATACTCAAAACTGTGCACGACTACTAAAGTGGAGGATGTTTGGTGCTTTTATAAAGGACTTAGCAGAAGGAGGGCCTACTAAGTATGAGTCAGACATTTCTAACATAATTTAACTGTGATTGAGTGCTGATGGGAAGTTTCTTACAATCAACTATCAAGCTGAATTTTTGAACAAATAGCCAAATTCAATAGAAATTTGTGCAAAAAGATATTATTTCACACACTGATTTTCATAATAATGAGTCACTATTGAGTATTTTATTTGAATTTATTTAATGTCACACGACATCTAATAAAATTGCAAACAATTACCAGCACCCTTTTACAGTAACCTAGCGTGCTTTCTCATTCACTCTCCAACAAAAAATAAACACATTCCCGGCTAAATGAAAATGTAACACAAACACTTGTCTCTGCGTCATCCGTTGAATAAATGACGGTAAATAATTAGGGGTGGAACGTACAAAGACTGGTTTTGAGTTTTATGGTGTTTATCTTATTTTGATATATGCATGTTTGAGATAGAAAAAGAAGGAAGGAGTGGGTGCAACTGATTAACAAGCACAGGGAGTGTTTATAATACTGCAGCTGTGCAGTCACCAGAGGGAGGCTGCATGTAAGACCGTAAACTCACGTTAAGAAAGGCTGCCAGGCATCTTCAAGACCATTTCCTTTCATGTTGCATCACCACCTGTTTCTTAAAACCAACAATAACAACAACTCTCTTCAAACATTTACGAGCGGAGGAGAACATATGTCACTATACATACATACACACACATATATATATATATGTATACACATATATATGTGTGTGTGTGTGTATATATATATATACACACATATATATAATCAGTGTGCAAATAAGCTATTGATTTCCTTCAGAACCATACTATAATGTTGTAGTATATGTGGACTGTTGTACAGCAATATATGGGTTTAGGTTATGGGTGACAAAGAAAAAAAAAGTTGTTCTAGCTGTCACTGATGTGCAGGTTTGTATCTTCTCATACCATCATATAGATGCTGGTGTTTGACATGTGCACCGATAACAAGCCAGATATCTGGCTGGCTTCTGCAGTGTCCATGAATTACCAAAACATTTCCCGTTTTGATTCATAAAACAGTTAAAAAATGAATCAGTTCTCCTTACTCCAACTTAACTGAGCTCAATGTCCAGAGAAAGTCATATTTTGTCCTTTTTGGATCTTGTTACATATGTTTGTTTTCCTTGTATGGTAGTATTTTAACGTGAATTCATGGATGACACAACAAACAGGGTTCACAGACACTGACTCCTGAGCTCCTGACTGCCTGAGTTCATTCTTTGATTTCCTCACAAGAACCATGTCTGCTCTGATATAGTCCCAACTGTCCCAAAGATCCCTCTTATTACTGTGAGTGCTGGTTTACAACATTTACTCGCACATTACGTCTCTGAATAGTTAATGACATCCTCAGATGATTATTAATTTAACATTGCAAAATAGTATTAGCATTAACTTGTTAAACTATTTGCATACAGTTTAATCCTGTGATGCTCTTTTTTTTACCCAATAGTGTTAGTTAAATGTTGGAAATGAAGCAGTTACTGATGAGGTGCTCTAAAAGTTTCTGCATTTTGAATCTTCAAATCTTTATTGGTTTCCCAATATAATTTAGAGCTTTAAATCATTAGCACACAATTTTCCAGAAGGAGCCATATGAGTCGTATTTCATGCAATTTGGGTAGAAGCTGAAGGAGAGGCCATGGCAAAAGAGGCTCTTGGGAAATAGGTTATTCCGTCTCCACATCAAGAGGAGGCATGTGAGGTGGTTCTGCATTTGTTTAGGATGACCCCTGGGCACCTCCATGGGGAGGTGCTGCGGACATGTCCAACTGGGAGAAGTCCTGAGGCAGTCCCAAGTCACACTGGAGAGATTATAGCTCCTTTTGGTCCTCCAGGACTGGAGCTGGAGAAGGGGAATCAAGCGAGGGAGCTGCTGCCCCCGCGACCTCAACCCAGATAAGCAGAAGTTTACAGATGGATGATTTTTTTTTTTTTTTTTTTGAAAGTCTAGCATTAGCATTGCATTAGATGTTAAAGAAGCAGACACAGATTTTATATGACAATTTGGACTTTTTTGTTTGTTTGTTTGTTTTATAGAACTACATACATTGATCTCAGTCTGTCACAGCTTAAACACTAAAACACATAAAACGTAATAACGGCCATGAACAGTGGAATTTCGTATGTTTAAGTTGTGTTTCCCTGTTCAGCGTTTAACATTTACCAGTACTTTGAACTAGGAAAGGTGGCCACCTTTCCAAGAAACCTGTGAGAAAATGTCATTTTAGACCATAATTAATAATTGAACTGGATTACGTTGAAGTAAAGTAGACACACTACTGACTTTTTTCATAAGATGATGCAATTTGATCGTAATTTCAGACACCCAAATGTACTGTATGCTCTGGAGCACACAGAACTGCTGCGCACACACACAGCTATCCTACAGGCGACTGGAAGACAGTTGGCACTAATATTGAGTTTCAATGGAAATAAAAATCCACACCTGCGCTATTTTTAATCATCCCTGGGGTTTCCTCTTCCAGTTTTGGCTCATCTCCAATTCAGTGGTGCTTAAACTGATATTTTAATGAGCAGGAGTATGACTACATCCATGCTTGCTTGCACGTGCTGATAAGAAATGGCTGTAACTAACAAGGGGACTGCAACTGTAACATTTGAACCCAAACACTTACTAATGGGTTCATATCAAAATGACCTTGTGGTTTACTTTCTTTGTCAAGGCCACCATATAGCTGACGGCACAAGACTAATCAAGGGGACATTCTGGGGATTATTAATAGATTGTAGGAGTGTAAACTTTTGTTAGGGATCAAAACAACGTGAACTGAAGCGGCTTTAAATGAGAACAGATTACATGATTTCAGCAAAGTAGCAAGCAATGTTAGACCAGGGGAAAAAAGGAGTTATGCCAAAATAAATGGCTATTTTAACCCTCTGAAATTATTCACGAATGCCATTACTGCAGAAAGTCTAATAAAGGGAAACTGTTTGTAAAATAATCTCTGTCCGGTCGCTGCCATGTTCTTATAAGTCATTACAAGTTTTTATGCACGAAAGGAGTTGAATTAACGGCCTCTGCTTAGTGTAAACCTTTCCAAGTAAATATCTAATTCTACGGAAGCAGTGGCTATTAATTCACATCCTTGTGCATGTATTGAGAGCAGACTGTGCAACATTATTCACTGTCTGTACAGACTGCATGAAGATGCCTGCAAAAACAGTCCTGCTTAAATACGTTTGTACACTTGAACCCTGTGTGGGCCACATCCACACTATCACTCAAGTGGAATAACACTTCCAAGGCTCGTCAGAAGCATAAAAGAACAATTTAATGTAATTAGACATATCTATATTGCCCCAAATGTTTACATTAATTACCTATTTTTATGCAAACACATATTCAGTCCTCATGGAAGCTGACACTCATTACCATCTAATAATAGACCTAATGTTGTCTTTAATGTTCCTACACCCCTGGCTGTAACTTTTACTTACCTGTGAGCTTAAAGTAGTGTGTTGCGAAATAACTCCTTCATTACCATTTTACAGGTATGTTATTTTAATTACAGCTTTTACAATCATTATCATTATTGTTGTCATATTATATTCAATTATCATCACTATTCTCCAGTAATATGAATTTAAATCATAACACAAGTCTTTTTTTTCCCCCAAAATGTACACATACAAGTAGCATATTTTAAATGTCCATAATTTAAAACATATTTTCTTTGTCAAACTTAAATTAAATTACAATCAGTCTTAAAACTAAGTATGAAATGAACATACAGTTTAATACGCACACATACATACTGTACATACATACATACAATATCAGTAATCATAAAAAAATGTTAAAAATAAAGTACACACATTTTACAAAGTCCTGACCCAAGCTTTCACATCATTAGATGATTGATATCATGACGTTCACTCTAACATGGTTGATTTTGGCATGCATATGAACACAAATGGTCCCTAACTAAACTTTTTTTTTCCTCCTCCCGTCTTGAACAGGAGTTTGTCGTAAAGCACTTTGCCAAGTGTCGTCATCTGTCCTATTCACATTTGTGCATCTCATCTCTGTTATGGCTTAAGAACATACGTTTATTTTTTCATGTGAATGCCTCCGTTTTCCATCGGAACCTCCATTTCTGCAGAGTGTCCTTTACTGGGGTGTTATTAGACAGAGTATGTTCTCCTATCAGTCTAAAATTTGAGTCAGATCAGCTGAAGGTAGGCGTATCATCTTCCTGATCTGAACATGAATGCATTTTTCCAGCTTCAAAATGATAAATTTAATGTGTCAATACTGCCATCTCACACTCGGAAACAGGAGATGAATTCACTATAGGCAATGGTCACTTTCTACAGGCCACTTTCTACAGAATCAAACAGCGTCATGCCACAACTATGGATCAAGATGAAGAGAAAGAGACAGAGAAAGAGAAACTGATGGGTAAACAGACATTCACTCATTTATTTTTTTAAAACATCTTTTCATAAATCATTTACTCAGTGTCTTTGATTATTTTGGGACACAGAGCTCCAATGCTGTTGGTCATCTTCTAGTCATTTTCTTCAAAAATGACTATATATTTCTTTTTTCTTTTGTTTTCCGTTCTTTCTTAGGTTGGGGCAAAGGTGGGGTTCTAGAACCAAAAAGACAGAAAACATGGTTAAAGAATATCTGATCTATCTGATTTTTTTCCCTAAAGAGTAAGGGTGTGGTCCCCACCTGGTGTGCTTATATTCAGCAGGAGTAAGTTCTCACGGACCCCGACTCGCCTCTCGGACCAGAGTTTACTGAAAAGGAGAATTAGATGATTAGAAAACAGAGCTCACTGTGTCAAGTTATGACATTTAACAGGTGTAATTCTGTCCAAGGAAAGCTGTAAGATGTTGGCCCTTTAAACAGAGATCTGTTGTGAGTGGCAGTAGTAGTGTACACCTGATACTCTGCTGCTGCTTCAAACAGGAAACACTGCTCTACCTTTGGACTTCAATAAATAACTTTACTGAGAATCTTCAGAGGAAGTACGAGACAACTGCCAGCAGCTGGTTATCTAGTCTTACCGTAAACCCGAAACAGACGGAAGCAGCAAACCTTCCTCTGTTCAAAGATTACAAGATCCACCTGAGGAAGAAGGTAAGTCCCCTCTTCGCAGACTGTACACCCACTCAGCTTCTTCTCCTCACGTGGAGGGAGAAGTTGAGGACAGCTGGAGCCATCATTTTAAAGTGATTTGAGTTTAATTTTCAAAAAGAAGTCCCAGAAAAGTTCCTCTTTCCTTCATGGCGATGTGCTGAGATTTAAGGTCACATGCAGAAGGACAGGAGGAGAGAGGCAATAAGGAAACAAAGCAGCAAAGTGGGGAGAGCCCTTACCTCTCCCCACGTTAGAAGGTAGCCAACAGTTGGCCACAGCTAGACAGAGAGGGTGTATGAACCCATATGTCAAAAAAAATGCTTTCTTTATTATCACGATTTACACTTTTGGTGTCACTGACCTTTTACCCATCCTTATTGCTTCTTTTCTTTTTTTATCTGAGTGGCTTGTTAAAATTATTTGTCATGTAAGTTGTGTAATCTCTGAAAACCCCACTTGACATGTGCAACATGTGAATTTCACCAGTATGACTCAGAGAGCGACAAAGCCAACTGTGAAGAGCTGTGTTCACTTGATTTCCTTGTATTTCGTAGACGATTCAGACAGTCCTCAAAATCAGAGGATAAAACAGAGAGCTTGTGAGTTAAAGACTGCTCAAATCTGAGGTGAATATTACACCATTAATGAATATAAAAATGAAGGATTTGTACTGATAAAATACACATCATGATGATTGTTTTATAGGAAAATATAAAGCTTTATTTTCAAAGGAAAGTTTGGAAATGGAGGTCCTGGTTCGAAGGAGCCAACAAGACCACATCATCCGCAAAAAGCAGAGATGAAATCCAGTTGTTCCCGAA